>JANPWX010000052.1:2781250-2894931 GCA_024734555.1 Trochalopteron elliotii
CATCTGAATGCTCTTTTTCACTACCTCCGGGGTGTATCTGATTTCTTGCAGGACACTGTCTGATGTTTACATAACCCTGCTACACAACCATCAAGGTTATGGATGGAGCAAGTGCACAAGCTCTAACAGCATCGGGCTTACAGATTGCATTTAGAATCACAGAATCAGAATTGTTTGAGTTGAAAGGGACCTTGAAGATTATCTAGTTCCAACACCCCTGCCATGGATAGGAACACATTCAATTAGACTAGATTGCTCGAAGCCCCATCCAGCCTTAACACTTCCAGGGATGAGCATCTGTGGCTGCCTCACCAGCCTCAGAATTTTTTCTTGTATCTAATCTAAACCTGTTCTCTTTCCCTTTGAACTTAATTCCCCTTGTTCTGTCACTACATGCTCTTATAAACAGTCTCTCTTCTTCTTTATTTTATGCTCCCTTCTGGTACTGGAAGGCTGCAATTCAGTCACCCCTAAGCCATCTCTTTCCCTGAACAAACCCAATTCTCTCAGCCCTTCCTTGTAGGAGAGGTGCTCCATCCCTCTGTTCATCTTGGTCATTTAGTTGTTGCTTTGTGAACTAAAAATAGAGTTGGAGTGCTCAGGGTATAAGAGTGATCCAAAATGAAAGACCACACTACAAAGCCTACCAGGCTACCTGAGGAGTCGTTCTTCTCTGTAGCCTTTGGTGCTCAAGGTGAGAAGTGGGTGAACAATGAGATGGGCTTTGCAGCATGTCTTCAGAAAAATGCCTGTTGATATACTCTTGAATTCATGTCCAAACAGAAAAATAGGTGTGTGGTTTGTTGGTTTGGTTTGGTTTTTTTTGTTAATGTGTTAGACAGGTAGTTAGGAGGTTAAATTAAATCACTGCAGCCCAAATGGAAAGATGTTTGAAAGGGTCAAATACTACAATGGTTATTCATGTTCAGCTTGCTTTTCAGAGCTCCACTTCTTTGCAGCATGCCAAAGCATGGCAGAGCAGCATGGGGTATTATTGCTTGGTAATCTGAAAGAATGAACATGGAAAACCATTAATGTTCAACCTACATGTGTTTATTTTCACTAGACTACAGTACTTCTTTCTTATTTTTCTCTTTTATTCTCTTTCCCTCTCCTTATTTCTATAATTGTACTGATACATATTTTTGAGATGTTTTTCCACTCTTTCTTTACTTCATCTTCTGGTTTTGTTGTGCGTTCTTCCATGTTTTTTCATTTTCTTGACCACCTTGTGTTGCCATCTCTTTTTATCCATTCATTTGCATGTCCATCTTCTGTTCTGTTTTATTTTCCCTCTTCCCAAACTTCTTCCTTTTCACAGCATTGGAACACGGGAGATAGTCACCCAGAAGAACTTGAGTGGCTTGGTGCCCATCCGAGATTTCAGACTAGATCCCAACCTCCTCTACTCTATTCCTTTACTAGCTCTCAGCCCCAATTTACTGATTGTGTGGCTGTTTCTGAGCATAGCATACCTGGTGGCCAGATTACGTTGCAAGTGAAGATAGAATTCAAAAAGAAAAAAGAAAAAAGAAAAAAAAAATCAAAACAGCAAAAACCCACAAAAACAAAAAAGTGCTTGAATGTGTATTGCCACTTGGTACCTGCTGGACAAAGGAATGTGTCATAGCATTGTCTGCCAAGAATTATTATTATGCCTTACAATTTTACGTTTCTATTGTACTAAACTGTAAATATACATCAAATTATTTTATCAAAAAGAGTTGTATTGAAACTTTAAATTATTGTTCTGCTTTCAGTGCTTGTAACATAGTCTGACATTGGCCTGTTACCTCGTTACTTTAGCCGGCCTGAGGATCTCTTACCAAATACAGTTTTGTGTTACTTGTTTCATGTATTCCAGAGAAAGGAACTCTGTCTGAAAAGAATTTGTATCTTTTTGTATATTTAAGGTGTATGCTAATCTTGCCTTTCATTTTTACAAGGTATGAAGAGAAAAATAAAAAACATGGGTGGGGTTTATAAGAAATTGTAAGAAATTTATTTAAAGAAGCAACAAATTTATACCTTAATTTCAAAGCATAATATCCAAATTACGTTACTGAACAGTTTGTAGAACCATAGTCTTGTTCCTTTCTCATGGTTAAATATATTCTAGTAGACTAGAAAACACTCAGAAAACAAACTGCAGTGTGCTGCATGCAGAATTATTTCATTCTATTTGTAGATCTGCATTTCGCAATGTATTAAAGACATGAGGAAAATGACTTGTGGTTAGGAAGGGGATGTGGCTGGCGTTAGCCTGCTAATGATCCATTATCTATTTTAGGTGCTCTGCTATAGAACTTATTGTGAAGTAGGGTCATCCTAGAAGTTAAAGATAATGGTCTTTAATTTTCAGGCAAGAAGAGGGAGGTATCAGTTAACTCCTTTAATAGATGGATTTCAGGCTTTCCACTGGGCTTTATTTTAATCACATAAGACTAAATATTACTGTTACTTCCATTTTTAAGCGTTGCACAGCTTTAATAAATTATGATGCTGATAGTGACTTAGTGATAAGCGAGTGATGGTAAGTTAACATTTATTTAAGTGGTGAGACTAAAGTGGCTTCCTAGTTTAGTGATGCAGAGTAATTGCAGATGAAATTTGATCATCATTTATGTATAACATTGAACTAGGGGAGGCCTATTTAAACTGAAAGATTTTGTTGATGCTGTGGTCTGGCAGAGCTTGTCAATAGCAATAGCTGATAGAAAAACCTAACCTCATTTAATGTAGTTTGATAAATTCATAAAGGATTTTACTTCGCTTGGTGCCTGAGATGACATTGGGCTTCTGAGGAGAACTAGTACTGTGATTTGTATTTTCTACTATTATTAACTTGCTCAAAAAATATAGGTAGCTTTAGCTTTTATTATAAACTTTAATGGAATTGAGAGCTGCTGAGAGAAATATGCTGAAATAAAAAACCAAAAAGCGCAGTTAGAATAAAAATCAGAATTAAATCCTAAATTTGGATTTAATTATTCTAACTAAAAAAAAAAGTGTGTGGTTATATTTGTGTCTTCATGAAATCAGACTGTACAGTACACTATCTCTTAGTATTTTTCCTCACTCTTCTTCCAATTTTGTTTTTAAAGGGAAAAAAAACCAAAAAAACCAAAAAAACCCAAAACACCACAAAGACATACACGTTTATATATCTATATATAAAGCATGTATCCTGTTTATTTTTAGTTGCAATGAGTTTTGGTATATTCTTACTGCTGTTGAGGTTTATCATGATATGGTGGTTTGGCACACATTCCTGTGCTCTGCTGATACCTGATGCTGCTGTGTCTCCCTAGAAATCATCTGTTCTTTATGCTTAGCACTGGTTTGTTTGCTGTGGCTGCCCCAGTCTTCTACTTTTTACAAAGTGAGCAGTTGTCAGGTCGGACTGAGGCCTCAATCTTGCAGTGTGGGGAGTGTCCTGGGCTCAGTCTAACTAGATGTGAAAGTAACTTTAGAATCACAGAATATCCTGAGTTGGAAGGGATCCACAAGGATCAAGGATCAGTTCCTGGCTTGGTACAGGACAGCCACAGGCATCCCCCCATGTGCCTGAGAGCGCTGTCCGAACACTTCTTGCACTCTGGCAGACTTGGGGCGATAAACACTTCCCTGGGCAGCCTGTTCCAGTGTCCAGCCACACTCTGGTGGCAGGCATATTCACTGAACTCCCTGAGATTATTAATCTGTTTAAAGTCTGAAGGTGCTGCTCATGATTACCACTAGGGTTGCAGTAAGACTACCTTAAAACTGTTTGGAATGAAAGCCCAGGCTTTTTGAAAACATGTAGGATTTTTTTCTTCTTACACTTCGATGAGGACAAGTTTGGGGTTTTTTTTCCGTTTGGAGTCTGGCCTGTGCTTTTGTTAAGGCATTCAGATTTAAGATGCAGTAGTGCATCCTGCTTTTGTGTTTCCAAGAGAAGGAAGATGGTATGTGAAATGTGGGAAATATATCCCTGTCACCGTATCAGCACCATGAGGGACACATGCAATGACCAGATGCAGTGAAATGTGTTATGAAGAGAATGATTCACTTTGCAGTTAAAATGCTCACCTAGCATCACATATTTTCTAGTTAAACTTACTGCTTTTATTAGTACTCTGAAGTATGATTTGTGCAAACATTTGATGTATCTATTTGGCTGCAAGAGCCGTCGGGGGAGTTTTGTGAAACACAAACCAGTGCCAGAAAAACAGTGTCATCACAGATGATCCATTCTATAAAATGCAAGCACAGAATGTGCTCCAGAGACAAATTTCAAACTTAGTTAAGTATTCCTTAAAGAAAAAAAAAAAAAGATGGTATTTTATGAAGTTAAACAAGGTGTTACATACAGAACACAGTTACAGCCAGTTTCATGAACCAAAATTAGAAGAATGGTGAGGTCTGTAAAAGTATGAGAGGTTTCAAACTGAACCAGAATCCAAACCCTCCTTTTGAATCAGATGATCACAGGTTACCTGGTAGATGCTGCAGCCATCTCCAAGGCAGGACTAATGTGACATTTCGACCATAAGATGCTGTACTGTACATTTTGCCATGATGGTCTACTATTCATTGTTTAGGTTCCAGTCCTCAATCAGGGAAAGACATTCTCCTGCAAGCCTAAATTGATTTATAATATATATTTAAAAGATAGTGCTTCCTCTTTGTATGTCTGTTTTTTGGATATAATCAAAGGAACTCTGAATTAGATTTACAAGTGTAAAGAAGCCTTATAACTGGAGTAGTTTTCTATTGTAGCACAGAACCTCTTTGTAATGTGGGGCAGTTGAACCAAAACATTGGGTGAAAATTAAATTCTGCACAGCTTTATTTCTTTGGGGTGATGACTGTCAATGCAGCCAGTCTTTTTTGCACTGCTATTTCATGATTAGGATATTTTTTAGATTGTGTTCATTTTCACGTCCATTTATGCATGCAGAGATAACTGGAAAGTCATATATTATTTTTGTATCAGCTCTAATCTTTAAGTAAGTACTTATAATACTGACATACAGGGAACAATAAAATTACTTTAAAGCTCTTAGGAAGAGATCAGCAGGTTTTGGTTTTCATCTTTATGTGTTAATAAATTAGCAGAACTGCTTTTAAGCAATCCCTTGGGATCCCTTGTGCAGTGAATGGCATGTGAACTCCACAACAGTGTACCTTGAAATACATGAAACCGGCGTGAAAGAACCTTTTCAGTAGATGTGCTGCTGCTTTCTAGAAATGCAAAACTAGCAACCAGACATAGCTTGTGTCCATTCTGTGTGCTTCTTACCGGCATTGTATGATGAGTCATCTCTTTTAATATTTGCAGTGGCAAATTAATTAAGCGCTCATTAAATATAACCAACTTTATTTTAAAGCTATAAAATAACCAATTCATTTCATCTTAGTTTAAGTCTTTTTTCTTTTTTTTTTCCTTTTACTGCTGTCATTTTTTGTGCTTGTTTTTTTTCCCCAGTGAGGGTTGTCGCCGAGAAAATACAATGAAGAATGTTGGATGTCGCAAGTATGCATTTAATTCCCTGCAGCTGAAGGCTTTCCCAAAGTATTACAGGCCTCCAGAAGGAACTTATGGAAAAGTTGAAACATAAGCATACTATGTCCTTTAATTGCTGTTCCATTAAAACATGTGGATACACTCTAGATTAACACATGATTTCGTCATCCAGAAGAGATAAATAACCTTTTTGTACGTTTCGCTAGGTCATACAGAGCATGTTACCGAATTGGAATCTATAGTAACAATTATTCTGACACCTTAGCTTGAGAATAGTGTGATGACTCTGCCCGTTTCAATAGCCTTCAGTGTATGTAAGATGAGCAGATATTGTGCTATTTAATAATTACCTATATGCAAATAGCTAGGTACCTCCTGGATGGGCAAGGACTCTAGGAATGGTATTTAGGCAGCTGTTTCCATAACATCTTTTTATACTGAGTTGATTTGAGATTGAGCTTTTCCTAAATTTTTTAAAACTGAGAGTAAAACTCAAAAGTTGTAAATAAAAAGGATCCTAGGCAGTTTAGTAACTGTAGAACGCATTGTTACAATCAATAAAACGGGGTTTAATTAAAAAAAATCAGCACAATAAGAGCCAGGAGAAAGAATTGTTTTACTGTATATAGGATGCCATCTTCATGTATGAAATTAACAATATGTAAAAGGCCAGACGTGAGGTCTGGTTTGTAATTCTGTTCAAATAAAACAAATTCCTGTCATCTTTGGCAGGTAAGGCCTTGGGCACACTACTGATTTTAAAAAGTATTTCAGAAATATCATGATGCTTAACTATTAATGCCAGCAAACAGTTCCCCATGCCCTTCCCTACTCTAAGGCAAGTGCAACAAGCAAATTGCTGGTGTTGCACATGACATGTTCAGTATATTCCATGGTGTTGTACATTAATTAACACATTTTTACCCATGGTTTTTTTATATCACTTCTGGATTGTAAGCATCAGAATCTCGGGGCGTTACATTATTTTGGTCAGCGTACGATTTTTCTGTATCGGTTTTGTATGTCATTACAAAAATGCTCAAAGTGCCCAATGCACCCCCTTGCTCCAAAATCAAAATTAGTTTCTGTTTACCTTTGCATTTCACCTGGTGAGAATCCTGGTGGGGGGGAAGTGTGACTGGTGTCAGGGTATTTCTGAGGAAGGTAGCAATGCCCTTTGTTGATAGGGAGGAACTGCTCAGTGCTACTGCTTGTGCCTGAGAACCACAGGTGGGTTCTAGTTTATGACAAAGGTGGTCAGTTGGACAGCATTTGATAAAAAATGTTCAACAGATCTCCTCTGAAATAATCTCCCAAAGAATGCCTTCAAAGCTAACGGCTAAATGCTAAGATAGCATTTTAAAAAGCAGATAGATGTTAATTTCCAAATTTTAACAGGATCCAGTAATTTCTAGCTAGCTTCATTCAGCACACTGTCCTTTTCTTCTTGATTTCTAAGGATCTAAGTTTTAGAATAGAAAAAAATCTATTCTTGTGGGAGTAGCAACAGCCAGGTAAGTATATGGCTGTTTTCTGATTTCTTTCTCCCTCTCACTGATGTTTGTCTGTGCTGTCACTGCTCTATCAATCAGCCATGTTCATTCTGCTCCCATGTAGGTTTGGGGGTTACAGGCCCAGCAGTTTTTGCATTTTGCTTTTTGCAGTTTAACACTGAGCAGCATGTCACAAAGCCAGGTCAGAGAGTTCTGCTGAACTAGGCTGTTACCATTATTTCAGACTCTTTAGGATTACAAAACATGGAATTGTGCGCAAAAGCAATGTATTGTAGTACCTACCCCAGGTCTGAACAAATCAGCTACAATAATCCCTTGGAAATGCTACTAACACTGTTTGCCAGTTATTAAATGTTGATTTTGTTTTGTTTTTTGCTAAAAAGTACACAAATATATGATGAAACATTTTTCAATGGGATCTATTTAGACCATTAGTTCTGCTCAGCCTGCAGTCCCTGGCCCATTATTAAATGCTACTTTATTTTTGTATAAACAATGCTCTTTATATCCCTTAGTTTTTATGAGTTGATAATTTTATTTTGTATATTTCAGACATGTTAATTTTAAGTCCTGTATTGTTACACTAAAAATCTTCCAATGTTCAGCTTCAGAAAGAAATAACAAATGTCTCTTGTAACAATTAGCAGCGCTGCTCTCTTAGATGGTGGCCAACAATCATTAGACCTGCTCTAGAGTTTAGCAATCCTTTATTTATTTTGTATAGCAATGTAATCTGAAAAAAAAGTTGCTGAGTTTTGCCTGCGCGTGGTGGAACTGCAGCCCCGGGTGGGGCGTGGCTGTGCCCGGGGTGCGGAGCTGCGAGCGCGGCGTCCCCTGGCGCGGATGGGACGGGCACGGCTCGGGCTCCTCCCGAGGGGAGCGCTGACAGTGAGGCCTCGAGCGGCTCCTCCAGAGAAAACTGTGACACGTGAAACCCACACGGGACCCTCACAAGGGGGAAGGGAGCTTTTCTCTTGCACAGGAGAGGCGAATCTGAGGATTATTGTAAAATGAAGTTCTGTCTAATGTTCCTTTTTTGAGTACATTTTTTAAATTATAAAACATACAAAGGTAAAAGAAGAAAACTGTTGCCAAGTATGTTCTGTGTATGTTCTGTGAAAGTACCTACAGCACAGTTGCCTTTTTTTCATTTATATGTGTAAAATTATTGTATAATACGACACAGTTTTGTCCCAACACGACTGTATTTGCCAAGCTTTGTGCATTGAAATATCTTTATTTATTTGGTTTTGGGCAGTATTAATATATCATAAACATATGGCTACTGTTTTATATATTCTAGTTCATCCAGTCCATGTATGCTGTAAATGTGCTAGTCTTTAGGATGAAAACCAATAAAGAACTGACAAGAATAACAATGGTGGCTTGTTTTTAATGTGTTTGTGGTAAGTGAAAATAAACACTTTCAGGCTCCTTGACTTGATTCACTTTTATCTGTTGGAGAGCATATAAAGCCAAGTTGTGTAGGGGGACATTTTACACAGATGTGCAAGTCAGGAAGTAGTTACTTCTAACCCCTGCTAAAGAACAGCTGCTACCAATTTTCTGTAGTTGAGTGAGGCACCAGCTTGTCCCACATGCTACACGTTGTGCTGCAGCAGTTAAATAAGCGATATGAGGTATTTTTCTTCTTTAATTTTTTCTACTTTCTCCATGAATATTCTGTAGGAGCTTCCTGAGCTTTGTTCCCTGTTCTTGCACTTTTCCTTCCATTAGCATAATTTTTTCTCTGCTGCTGCTTCCCATTGAGCCAACTCATCCCTCCAGCAGCTTTATCAGTTGGACTGCTTCTCAACAGGGAGAAGTTGTCCTTTTTGATTGTCATCTTGATTTCAAATTAAATAAAGTTTATGTAACAGACAATAATTCAGAGCATTCTGATTTCTGTAAAATATGAAGAATAGAACACAAAAATATAATTGTTTCCAGTGGGAGTTTGAGAACTGCTAAATAGAATTTTCTTTGTGTGGAAGAGGGCTGAGGAGCATTGGTGGAGCTCAGTGAATTAGTTTTTTTTAGTTACATAAAAGGAAAAACAGTAGAAGACAAAAACCCACACTGCTTTCATTCAAAATGCAGAAAGAGAAGATGCGTGACAGGTAGGAATTCCTGAACTGCAAATGCATCTGCATATATGTACATATATATGTATATACACACAGATTTCAAAATTTCTAATTGGTGTTAAAAAAGTATGCACCGGTATTGTCACAGTCTGGTCCAGTGGTGAAGGTGCTGTGACCTTCCTTGTCAGAAGCATCTTTAAAAAGACACCCAGATTGATGGAGGCACAGGCACTTCCAGGCAGAGAGTGATTCAGCTCTTTGTGCACCCTTAGGTGCAGAGTGATCAGCTCTTTGGTGCACTCTCAAGTGCAGTGATTTGCTCTTTCATGCAGCTGCCTGAGCAGCAGAGCCGTGCTTGCCACTCCGGGTGACACAGCAGAAAAACAGTGAGACGGGGTCTTTCCAGTCTCCAGGAGAGCTTCTGTATTCCACGGAGTACAAAGAGGGAGGAGCCAGATGGCCCCGGGGGAGAAGGATTATATAGGGTAGCCAGGGGCGGGGTTTCACAACTTGGCCAATGGGGAAAGGATTTAGGAAAGGAACCCATCGGGGGAAGGATCCAAAAAGAACCAATCAGGAGGGGTAAAAACCAGGAACAAGGGGAATAACCAATGGGCTGTGAAACATTAACATAGAACTGCAAAGGCTCATGGGTTGGAGCATTTTTGCTCACCTTGACCCACAAGGAAGTCTCTCAAAGAGACTTCCCAGAGGAGCATCCTTTTGAACTTGAGGCAGCCTACGGGTTGCACACTCTCCGAGGGAGTGAATCGTCCTCTATGGATAGTCCTGACACCACCACACAGTATTATTCTTAGTTTTAAAAGGTGAGGTGTTTAAAAAATGGTTGAAAATCTGACACCTTTAAAAGGCATTCTGAGCTATCAGAAACTGTTTGAAGCTGATGCATGTGTCTCTGTAAAGATTGCTTCATTTGGAACCCACAGTGACTGTGAATCTGGGTTCCCTGTGCCCCTGTGGCTGTGTGAAGGGCATTTGTGGCCCTGAGGGCTGTAAATGATCCCATGGGGAGCTGCTGGGAGCAGCAATGGCTGGGAGTGCTTTGCTGTGGAGCAGAACTCCATCTTTCCCATGACTTTTGCTGCCTTTCAGGCAGGGCTTGAAGTGCTGCTATAGGTATCTCTGTATGGGCACCCACAGCACTTCTGATGTCACAAATGTGCTTAAAGTCTGAAACATGTACTGTGACAAAAGAGAGGAAATATTCACTGATGAAACACAAAAAATGCATGGGAAAACCGAAAACCATGAAGGGTACAACAAAAAATAGCAAACCACTTGTTTAAACCAGAGGAAGAGGCCTCATCAGATGAAACTGTAAGTAATTTTGGTGTCCAAGGGTGAGCTTTTTCAGCCTTTTTCAGTTTGTGAATTCCTAAATATATCTAAGGCTTGTATCTTAGAAACTTTGGATCTATTTATTGTTGCTGACTGCGTGTGGGTTTGTTTAAAATAGCTCTTCCCAATGAACTACAAGACAATGAAGGGGAAAACATAACAGCAACCTCTTTTTCTCACATTGCTTTAAATGTCAGGCAAATTTTCTCTCTGAATTCATGAAATATTTTGCCTTTCACAATTCAGGATGGATGCGGTTTATCCATTTATTCACAACGTGATTTGAAGAGGGGTAAGCAAGAAATGGGTAAGTAACAAGAGTGACCAACATGGACACAGGGGTCACCTGGGGCCTTTCAGCCTGGACACCAGGAAACTGCCAGGAGTGTGGTGTTAGTAACACCAAGGTTAGGGGTTTGATCCCTGTATGGGCCATTCACTTAAGAGCTGATGGTCCTGATGGGTCCTTCTGACTCTGAATACTCTGTGGTCCTGCGAGACAGACACATGGGGGGAGGTTTGGGAGCACGAGGACACAGCCTGGGGTTCCTACTCATCTCTTCCACCTGCAGCCACCTGCATATTCCCATCTACACTGGCTGTCCTGGCCAGCCAGAATGGCCACACAACAGTGGCTGCTGCCTTCCTCTTGCCAGAGAGAGTGGTGGAAGGGAGGCAGGGAGGGAGGGAGCAAGGGAAGGAGGCTGCTGTGCAGGAGAGGCTGGCCTGGTGGTGTGGTGCCCACACATGGCCCCTCAAACATCACTCCTCGTGGGCAAGGGCTGCTTGGCAGCATGGACCAACCCCTCTCCCACTGTGCAGCATCTCTAGTGGAAATGTGCTGGGAATGTAGTATTATTTAATCTGGCAGAATTGAGAATCCTGTTGTAGTGTTTGTTAGATCCTGCACTTAAGTGAAACATCCTAAAGATCATACTCTGGTGGCTGCTTATCTTTTAGTTTTCCATTGGCTCAGCATATTGGTGGCACCTGCAATATCCATTTTGAAATGGAGGCAAGTTGATCTTTGGGTTTCTAAAATAAGAGCAATAAAACATGTTTACATGAAGGCAAGATAGCTTTTACTATTTGTAAAATAGTAAAATAGCTATAGTAAATAGTAAAATAGTAAAATAGCTAGACAAATAGCTCTTACTATTTGTCTACAAATTGCTTAAATTGTGGCCATGTCACAAAATGCTGCTGTTAGCTTACAGTACAGATTTGAGAAGTTCTGAAATGCAATATTGAAATAATTAACTTTTTTTAGGTATTTCAAGATGTTGATTGAATTGCCACCAACTGATATTGGTATGAAGCAGATGATGGCACTAGAACCAAGCATTGAAATCATTGAGACTACTTGCTGGTCTAGAAATGCTCTGAAAATGTTGATAAAACAGCCTTTGTGTTTTAGGTTTGTAACAAACTTGAGGTGAAGCTGCCTAGGTGTTTGAGAGACATCTCTCAGGTCTGGAATAGCGTTTGTTAGCTACAATAGGATACCATCCTTCTGATGGGTTTTTCTGTATTTTTTTCTGACAGCAGAACTCTCTCATTTGGGGGTATTCCTGCCCCATTTTGTTCCTCAAATTGTGATGTTTCATTCTGTGTTCTTCACATTGTGTTTTGACCAAATTTTCCATGAGTGTGTCAGGACTTTCTTTCACAGCCCACAAACTTGTCTTTTCAATCAGCTTTAGTTTCAAGTTTGAGTAAGTGGGTGTTCGAGTGGGTGTTCCCTTGAAATGCTGTGGCCATATCCACAACTTCAAGGTCGATAGGCAAATGGCTGAAGAGGAGCCTCTTTGACTTTTCTCAGTTCCTTGTTAGATTTAGAATTCTCTCATGAAACTTCTAGTTCTTTAAAAAAAAAAAAGTGAACTTTCTGTGTGGCAAATACGGCTTTACAATACCTATGTGGGATGAGTCTCTGGAAGTGGATAACTTTGGAACACCTGTGTGACATGGCTGATGGCAGGAGCTAGAATAAAGGTTATTAAGAAATATCAGCCAGTAGAGTGCTAATTTACTGAGGCAATGGGCAATGTTTGTGTTTGCTATGTGTATCTAGATTGGTCCTGTGTGGTACCATGGGCTGACTCAGCACACAAAATCCACCTTTCATGCTTGGCTGTGTGGCTGGATCTGCAGCGAGTTGCTCACTCCAGATTCTGACTCCACTGCTACCATCAGCAAAGCTTTGCCAGAACCACTTTGACTAAGTCCACAAAGGACACTTGCAAACTATAGCTTGCCCAACTTGTAGATGTGTTAGTTACCTGATGAGTTTCCTAAAGGCTTTCTATATTAGGAACTGGTAATGAGAAATTTGTCAGTGAGATTCACCTCAGCCTGGGTTTCCTTCTCTTACCCCAGTGCTGGGAATAGAGACAGGGATTTGTAGCTCTGGCCTTGCTACAGCCTTGCCCCAGCTACATTTGTCACACCTGGCTGAGAAACATGGCTTGTAAACAAAATGCTTGAGAGCCGCCTGTTCCCTGCTTTCCCATTCTTTGCAGTCCTCAGGAATCCATCACCAGCAGGCACCATCCTTCTCCTCCAAATCCTTGTTGCAGCTTCACTGAATCAGCTGTTGCACAGGATGCTGGAAACTGGGCTCTTCTTTTTCTGTTCTGTTATTCTCTCTCTTTCCCTCAGTCATCCTCAGAAAGCAGCTCCAAAAAGCACCAGGTGGCTTTTTCAGTAAGGCAGTGAAGTGCTGCTGATTTAGGTTGTGAGAAATCAATGGGAATTTTACTGAGTGGAGAGATGGGAAAGTGGCTTCTCATTTTGCCAGGATGAGTGCCATGGGGTATTTCCAGGGGTTTCTTGGGGTGAATTTATCCTAGGTTAGCTACCTGTTTCTCTAAGTTTGGGGTGAAGGCAAGAAGCAGCCTCTTGTTTGTTTCTGTGGTCCAAATGTTCCCTCCATGAAAAGGATTCTTGCAGTGGGCCTTGCATTTCACGAGCAGTGCTGGTCTGCTGGTGAGGCTACCCAGGGGCCAGAGAAACTCTCATTTTCAGAGTCCTGCTTGGACAGGCACAGAAGTGAGAATTACTTAATTAAACAGGCAGTTAATAGAAGATTCAGCAACCAAATAGATTCAAGGCTTACCAACCTGAATCAGAAACCTCAAAATATCTGTACTTTGAGATAGGAAACCCCAGCCCTGTCTTATGTCCTGTCTGTACAGTGGCTTCTACCTTATATCTGTGAAAGGGCAGAGTAAAACATAGCACAGAATTTCCACATGCATTTGCAGAATTTAATTATTTGCATTTTTGGAAGTGTGTTTTTGAGAAATGTTAGCTCTAAGTTGATTTTTTAGTGCCATTGTGGTGTTTTCCATTGTGTCACATCGTCTCTACTTCCCCTTCTCAAAGTATTCACTTCTGTATTTCTTCTTGGGCTTTCACCATTTGAGTCCTCAGAAGATGAGGATTATGATATTTACACAGATGGGGATAGAATACTTGAACTAATTCTGAGTTGGTCTCTATGGTGGAAGTAGTTAACCACAAAGATGATGGCTCATCGATATACTGTAACTTCTTTCTTTGTTGGGGCTTTTTCTTATTATTGATTTGATTTTATTGATACATTCCTGTCTACTGTCAGGCTATGGACACAGATATCACCCATATCACCAATCACTGTTCTTGTTTTCATATTATAAACAAGAGTGATAGTTATTTATAAAATACAAAACTGCTGAATAGTGTTACTAAAAAGGTGGGGAAATAATTTTGTGTGGTGAGCGGATATAGAAAAAGAGATACTGAACACACCTATGCAGAAGAGGAAAGAAAAAAAGAAAGAAAAGTTGTTCCTTTTAGGTAGTTTAATGAAAGAAATATCAGAATAAATACAGGAAATAAATAGTTTGACTGCATTAGGCTAGTCTGGCATTTTGTGATACTGTGCTTGAAGAGAAGTAAAAGCCTGCTGTGACTGTTTTTTGCCCTGGTTTGTGGACTTTCCCTATGGAACTGCATGAACTTTCCGGTTCCTCCTGCTTCAGGACTCGTGGCACATCACTGTTGAGGAATGGTAGCTGTGTAGCCTGGCAGTGGGGAAAGGGGTGTCAATTTTCCCAATGCACAACTAATTAAAGCAAAATGCTACTACTAAAGCTGAAATTTTTTTTCAAGGTAATCCTTAGAGGAAATCCTAAGGCCACTGGCACTGCTGTGGTGTCCAAATTGCTCTTTGCAGCCACAGAGGGGGGCTGTTGATCTAACAGTGGAACTCTCATTCTTCACTCTGCAAAGAGAGGAAACGGCATTACTCACATTTATTGAGCATGGGGAAGTGTTTTCCAGTGTGCTGATTTAACCAGAGTTCCTAAAAGCCCTTTTTCCCCCCATGAGTTATTATTGCTGTATAGACCAAATCAGTCTTTTCACAAGGAGGCTCCATTAAATTACGAAGTCAGGACAAATACTGTCCATTTTCTGAAGTTCTCTGCTGCTGACCCTGCTGACTTGAGCAATATTCAGTTTTTATTGTTCTAATAACTGCACCATATGGATTTTTGCATGCAGTTGATCAATGCAAGGGCACTAAGTCAGCTCACGGTGTTCCTCATTCTCATTCCACATACCTGGAGCTCTGGGTTTAGCTCACTGCCTGTGCTCAGCTCCCACATTTTCACATCTGAAATTAATTTCTGCATAACCATGAGATATTCTATGTGCTGAGAATTGTAGCATGGATGTTTGCTTTCTGTTTGAGCTGTGATGAGTTTTGGAGCCTTTCTTTAAAATGTTGAGTTCAGCTGCTTCAAAGGAAGGACCATCTTTAACAGCAAGAGAGCCATAGAACCATTTAGGTTGGAAAAGACCTCTCAGATCACCAGGTCCAACTGTTGTCCTAACACTGCCAAAGTCCATCACTAAACTATGTCCCCAAGTGCAACACATATTTTAAATATCTGCAAGGATGGTGAGTCCACCAGTTCCCTGAGCAGCTTGTTCCAACACTTGACAATTCTTTGTGAAGTTTTTTCTAATATCCAATCTAAACCTCTTTTTTCCACACTCCCTTCCTCACATGCACATGAAATCTGAATTTCTCACTATCTTGCTAAATTCAGCTGAAGTATTTTATTCCTTTTGTGCCTCCCTGTTATTTCAAAGCATTAATATAGTATTTTCTGCCATGGCCTTTGCACAGTTTAACTGAAGAGTTAAGATACTACTGATGTGTTCTTAAGATCTGTTTATTTTTACCCCACCCCTCCCTTGAACTGGAGATCCAGTCTTCAGCTACAGAACAGAATTTGGCAGTTGGGCAAATGTAGGCTAGGTTTGGCACCTAGACCTGCATTGGGAGCTCATAGGAATAAACTTCTGGTTTGGGATAAGACACAAATGAATATTCCTTAAAATTACTGTTGTCCCAGAAGATTTCTAGCACATTAGGAATTCCCCCATGAGCTGTAAGCTGAGTCATACCCATTTAATGAAGAATGTTGCATAATTTTTAGGGACGTGCTTCATTCTTTGTTGTCAGACTTCAGTGCTGGCAGGATTTTGCTGATAATTAAATGACTGATAAGGACAGGCTAGAGCAGGAAGACAGGTGATGGAAAGCCAAAGGGGCTAAAAGTCCTTCCCCCTTCCAGGGAGACAGTGAAGGAGCATTTCAGTCCCTCCTCTGATTCCAGTTTCTGTGTCTGTTTCCCTCTTGACAGGGAGTGGGCCATCCTCACTGGCTTCTCTTGTGTCCTACATTGCCAGAAAGCAGGTTAATGTCCTCCCTCCAGTTAGAAGTGTCTTCCTGACAGTAACTCCAGAGTAGGCCAGGAATTGATACTCGATGAGGCAGAACTCCAGGTGCTGCTTTCCTGGTACACTTGTTTCCCAGCAAGATTCTTGTAACTAAGCTGAAACACAAGTGGTTTCATCCTGCCATGGACTCATACTAAAAGCACTCAGGAAACTCTCCAGAATAGCTAATTTGGTTTGGTTTGGGGTGGTCTTTGTGTTGTTTGTTTTTTTCTTTTCTTTTTGGGAATATTTTATTAGTCCCTGAACTATAAAATGGTCAGCCCTTATCTATTTAATTATCTCTCCACCCACTCCCACCCCTTTGGTGCCCTTCCCTTTTTTCTCTCTTATGGATGCTACACTCCAGATGCTCTGGCTTGTTTAGGGCAAGTAATTGAGCTGTGATTTTTCACAGCTTGCAAGAGAGTCCCATGTGAAGCTTGTTACTGCAGTGTGAGAACATCCCACTCACTTCCTGCTGCCACTCAAGGACTACTTGAGTGTTATCTGGTAAAAACTTCAGGAGAGTGAGTGTACCTCCTGAAGATTGCACTTTATCCAGTGCTAATGATACTCTGACTCAAACATTTGCTTCACAATATAGAAATAGAGAGTGAATTTTCAGATTTTCAATTCCCAGATACAGGGTCCTTTCTGGAGGACTACTATTTGAGATCCCAGCTTGACAGAAACACCTCAACAGGATTTTCTTAGAAAGTGGACAAAAAAATCTATGTTGACACTTCCTTCTGCTTTCTGCATTTCTCTTGGTACAATGTAATCTGCTGTTTTGGATCAACTGATCCAACTGATATCCTTGGATCTGAGCAGCTACCATTACACAGTTCTGCTCAGAAAAAAACCCCAAAAAGTTTTGTTCGGGATTATCCTCATGTTCCATATATATATATATATATATATATATATATATCCACATTAAAAAGGAAAAAGGTCATGCCCTGCTTGCTGCTGGATTACACAGCATGAAGCAGCACACTAAGCAGCAACAAGTATGGTTAGAAGCTATGTTCAGAGGGCTGCTGAAGAGCGTGCTGATCCAGACATCTTGAAGGCTGCTTTAGTATGTATGTGACTAAAGCACCAGCTGAACATGAAGTCCATCAATGAGTGGCATTAGACAAAAACAAGTACTGGGGAAAAGACTCAGTTTTGAAGCAGAACCTGTTTAACACAAGGTGACTGAATGCTCTTCCAGTTGCACCAGCCATACAGTAGAAGCTGGGTTATTTTCAATCCCTCTTCTAACAAACTGACTCACTGAGAGCTGCAGTTGTTTTTGTTTCATAAGGCCAAGACACCAGAGTTCAGAAAACCTGCTCATAATTAAAGGTTGGGAAAACAGACAAAGCCCAGTTAAAGCTGTACTTAGTGTTAAAACATCTGGGTAAAATAGTGTCAGTGCAAGACACCCTCATACTTTGTGTACTCTTCTTTTTACCTCTCATTCAGTCAGGCACAGCTCAGCTGAAGTGCAGAGCACAACTTCTGTATGATTTCACTGCTGTGCTCCAGTGCTGGAAATTTGCTGTCCACTCACATTCTCATCCTACCTTGCCCTGGAGCTTCCCCCAGTTTTGTGTTTCCCTCACAGGCCCAGCCACATCCTGCACTGAGCTGTGGCCAGGGCTGGGCCCAGCATGTCTGCATCTGTGAAATAAACACTCACTGTCCCTTGACTGGAACAGTATATCCTGTTCTGATATGGCCTCGCACTTTATTAAAGTATCCAATACCTTTCACGGGCTTTTGAAAATAGAGCTCATGATAATTAAACTGATTTCACATGTTAGGGTCATACTTCCAACCTCAGACTTCCTGATTTAATACCAGGCCAGAAACTTTTTAGGCTTTTAGTCTATTTCTCAGCATTGACAGAACAGAACTGCCCTTTAGGAGCACCAAACTAATTGCCAAAATTAATGGTAATTGTTTCTCTTGTTTCTTTTCCTTGCTGGGAACTTTACACTCCTGGTCGTTTCCAGATCTGGAAGAGTAGAGCTGACTCAGGGCAGTTTGGCCCTGATTCTACTTCAAAGAAATGTTTTAAATTATCCAAAGGGCTTTGAGCTCCATGGTTTCCAGGACAGCCTGTCTTCTGAGCACTTTAAGATGTTTTTTCCTCTGGTCTTTTTACTCCAGACAGAACTTCCCTTGTGTCTGAGCTTCAGTCTTTTTCACGCTGCCTTTGCAAACAGTCACCTTGCTGCCCAGCTTTTGACCTTAACATTTCCCCACGCTCAGCTTGTTCTCCCAGCATGCTGCAATATTTTCAACTCCATCTAGATTTTTATGCAAGACTGCACGTGCTTTGCCAAAATCTCATTCCTTTTTATATTTACCTCATCAGAAGAGGTCTGCCCTCTCCACAATTCTGTGATGGTGTATGCTTGTCTCATTACCACCTCACCCTCTGCTTAAGAGATTTTTCAAACCATGTCAAAAGTGACTATACTGTAGAAGCTGGAGAGTAGGTACCTCAGGAAGAGGCAGCAAAGAACCGTCTTGTACATGTACTTACCATACACAGAGGTTTCTTTAGTTATACCAAACTTTTGCCTAGATTTTATTTCACCCAAATTCTTGTCAATTGCAATTCTGGCTTCTCTTTAAGGCGGCTCTTTTGCTTTCTTTAAGTAGGCAAAACAAAGTGAACATGCTCTCCAAAATTACCCTGGAGAAGCAAGATAGGCTTTGGATATTTCCCTTGAGAGAAAAACATGATTTTTCCCCTCTTAGGAAACTGAAAACTGTTTCAAAGATCTTCATAGTTCACTATGGTTTCACTGGAATTGGTGCTCAAGGGGAAGCTCTTCCAAAACAAGAACTAAGAATATTTTAATAGTGGCCAAGGTTATTTGCATTATTACAAGGGACTGGCTCACACTTTTGGGGGGAACGGGTGGGTCAGGGAAAGGCATCTAAAGGACTTGTTTTGCCTTGTCTTGTTCAAAAGGAAATGTTCTTAAACCAGAATTTTTTCTTCCTACCCTCACTGATTAAACCACTGCAGACTATTAGCATTTCAGAATTAATTTCTGCTTCTATCCTCCATGGAATCATTTCCAATGTAAACACCTGCTGGGTAAAACAGATGGCATATGACCTTAAACATCTCCCTTCACCTTGAAGTTTACTGCTAGTTATCTTCCCAAGCTCCACTTGCAGAGAAGCAGGCCCTGGCATGTCTGGAGCTTAACTGCTTATTCTTTATTTTCATCCAGTAAGAGACTTGTTTGCTCAGTCACTCAGAGGGAAATGGCATACAAATACAAGTTGAACACTTCATGACCTTGTGTGGCTCTAGAAGTACTCAAATTTTAAGAACAAAGGAGTTCCAGCAGGTTCATATTCAAGAGAACTTGTATCTTTGAGCTTCTGCTGGTGGTGCCAGGAAGGCAGCGGCCTGACACCTGGAGAGTTTGTTCACATAAAGGAAGCTGCAAAAGGGCTCCCTTGGTTAAAGACATGGGACAATCATATTTTGTTGCATACAAAACACTTATGCTAGAAGGAATGTTAACTGAAATATACAATTCTTACTCTTTTACTGGATGGATTCTGTTAAACACCTGCTGCTGTAAATTGGTAGCGGTACCACTGAGTCATAAATAAATTTACAGTGCTAATGTCTGTTAATGCTTTCTGGCAATGGAAGGGTTCATTTTTACTTGGCTTCAGCTCAGAGGAATAGATGTAGTCACTGGGGTTTGCCTTACTCTTAATGAATGGAAACAAGCACCTTACAGGGACAGATAAATCATACCTAAGAATAGCAACATTCTTGTTCAGACCCATGCAAGAACAGTGATACAAAGCTATGGGTGTAGCATAAACAGCAGCTGCTCTCATGCCTGATACCTGGAAACTCAAGAATGTAGACATTTTTCCAGTTTTTTGCTATCCAGTGAATTTTCAAGTGGGTGGCACTGTGTAACCCTGAAAACAGTTTCTATTCTCTGCTGCAATACAAACCCACACTGTTGAGAAGCCAGGTTTCATCTGCAGTGAAGTTTCTGGTAACACAGGCTCTGTGTGCAGTAGATTTTGGCCCAAAGGCTGTGCAAAGTGGAGTCATGCAGACACAAGTTCAGAAAATACAAGGGGAACAGAACTACAGCAGACAAATCTTGAAAAAAGCATATTTATTTTAAAGTACAACCCAAAGTTGTATCTGTAAGAAATGCACATGGTATCTTGTTTCTTGCACAAGTCTTGGCTGTGTGCATTTCACTTCAACTTAAAAATGCATTCAGGTTTACAAATGTACAAACAGCATAAAGTGTATTACAGTCTCAACAGAATGCTCTTACATTCAGCCACTTTGCTCTTAAGGTTTTGTGTTGGTTTTGTTGGTATTTTTTGTTGATTTTTTCCTTTTTTACATTCTTACAACCTGTGTTAACAAAGACAGCCTTATTTTAAAAAAATACTCTGCATTTTAGCACAAAGTGCCTTTTGATTTTAAATTAGAACTTGGAGGGTAACACTGGAAAAAATTTAAAAACCCAAACTTTTCATGAAAGAATTGCATGCCAGGACCATTTTAGAGTTCAAATTGTTTCCTAAATAAAGATGTCAGATGGTAAAATACGAAACTGGTGAAACTGTTCATATTTACAGGCTTTAGCCGTAGTTGGGATTTGTGACCACACCCAGACATTTCCAAGCTTATCTGCAATCTCACACTACCATATCGCAGGACAGACTTTAAAAAGGAGCGAGTGATGAAAGCATGACTGATGGGGGAGTGGGGCTGGGGGAAGCAACGGCCTGAAAACGACGTTTCAAAAATTTGCATTCAGAATTGTATCACGACCTGGATAAGAGTTCTTTCTTTTTGCTTTAGTTTTCGTGAGGATAGTGTGAATTTGACCAAGGATCTGAACTTCTTCTTCCAATTGTTGGGCTCCAAATTCTCCAAGGATTGTAGGTCTGTCCCATATCTTCAGCAGGATTGGCAACAGTGGCAGCAGCGGGTGGCGGCGGAGCAGCAGCAGAGTTTTCACTACCCATGAGATCAATGCCTGACAACGCGTTCGCTGGAGTGGTGAAGGGAAGGCCACTGTTGAGATTACTTGACCAAATGGAACTGCTGAATGGAGTGGTGGACCACAGGCCACTGGGGTTGCCCAGGATTGACTGCAGTAAAGACAGAGCAAGGGAAGTGGCAGGTTGGTAAGCCTCAATTTCCACCTTGTTTACAGCCCCCCAAAAGAAAAGTATCTGAGCAGCAGCAACAAGAAGCCTGCTCTGGAACCCCTTCCACCCTCACTGCAACACAGAGCTCTGACCTCCCTTTACAAGAGCTTGCCCAGAGGAACCCACTGCTCTGGGAGCTGCGTGGGCTGCAGGGTGCAGTCGTGTTACAGCTCCCGAGCTGTTGTCATTTCAGCTGAGACATCCCTGTACCAGTGCTAATTTAAGCACTACGAGTATTCAACACACAAGGGCCAGAACACTTAAGCTTAAACAAACCAGTTAGGATGAAGTAGATAAACATGGCTGAAGTCTCAAAAAACCAAAAGATTCAAGTTGCAATGGAAGATAACAGCTAAGTCCTTTTTCATCTTTTTTGCTGTTTGCAAATTTATCTCCCTGTAGTCAGACCTTGTCCGTTTTGGATGAATCTACTTGTGTTCAGCCCCACTGTACCTATTCCATATTCCCAGTATATACTTTTTCCCCATCCAGAATTGCTCCAGATGAAGGGAGAGGGGATAGGACAACCGGCCATTTATCACTGAATTCCATAAACTCTTTCCTGGCTCAAGACACTTCAAGTCTCTGGCAAATGGTCATGGTGCAGATGCCGGTGAGTTCCAGCACATCACAAATGTATGTGGGATATATAGGACAGATACAGAAAGCCTAAAGAACACATATAGGAACACAAGGCTCAGATTCTGTCAACTGTATTTTACTAAAGCCCCAACAGTAGCAGATAGCAAAGCAGAGGAACCTGAGCCGTGGTGTGGTGGAAAGTGATACTCGGAAGCAGCCAAAGATGGAGATGAGAAAGGTTAACATAACTTTCTGCTAATATTAGCACAGAACCTGCTACATGTAGGCTTCTGGCACTGCATAACCCAGTGTCAACAGATTCAATGTACATATGCTGTGAATTCAATTTGCAAATATACTGGAAACTTGATACACCCCAAAGGCAGCAGACTTGTTGAGTAAGTGCTGTTAGGTACAAACATCATTATGTTTGGATTTAGTGTCTGGAGATAGGGCACCCCTTCCTAAGACCTCTGCCCTTAGATAACACACACTAACTCTAAAGGTTAACCAGTATCCGTGTACCCTGCATCTGAAGATTTAAATAAAAATCCCTTTAGGAAAGAAAAAGTAGAATCTGAAAATTTCTTCCTTTTAGGTTTTTATTCTCTGCTCTCGAATGAAGAAGACAGGCTCAGTCTAATCATACCTGAAACTGGCTAGATGCTAACACACCACAAAATTTGCTACCAAGGGCTGGACAGGAGTTCTGAGCATTACTTGGGGGTTAACCAGGCAAACGACATCAGGACTCTCCAATGTCACTGAAAAACTGAGCCAGACCAGTGTCACAGTGTATTACTGTCACATAAATAAATGGTTATATTTAAGCTGTACCAGCATTAGACTACTAAACCTACAGCAGAAACGCTCACTCTGCTGTTTGAGAACCTATCCTAACACACTGAAAGTCCACCCTATGCCTGCTGCAGGCAAGAGGCAGGAACTATTTGTTCCTACTTGTCCCAAAAATGTTTGGGAGTTCGTGATAGAAAGGCACTTGCTCATAAATCAGGAGCAACCAGGAAAGGAGCAGCAGAGAAGAGCACCTGCTATGCCTTTTCAAGGCTGGTGGAAGGAGGTACAAAATGGCTGGCAGGCAGAACTGCACACAGAGAAACAGGAATGGGGAGTAGGAGAATGTGGTTAGAAAGAAATCTGGGGAGAACTACCAGCAAGGCTGAGGGGAGATGGGATCCAGAAGGCAAATGCTACTTAGCACAGAAGCAGAGTTGTGTATACAAGGAGAAAGCAAGAAGAATAAGAAGAATAACCAAAATCAACTGTCCAGAAACCTTCCTACAAAAAACGGCAACACAGAAGCTGCTGCCTAAAGCTCTGTTTGCAACAATGGCTTTGGCTCTTGCCCCAGAACAGAGGAAAGGGCAGGGCCCTGGCCTGGTACCTGCTCTCTTATCAGGCACCTAGAGCAAGGAGGGTCAGTAACAGGAAAAGGCAAGTTTTTCTGTTCTGAAAAGACCACTTGAAAATACCACTATCATTTATAACAGCTTTGAGTATTTCAGTCAGTTTGCTGCTTGCTTCTTGTTTATTTTGTGATCTTCTCCTTGAGTAAGCTCCTAAAATATCTCCTTCCAAATCACAGTACTTAAATGGAGTACCTGACACTTCTTACTCCTTCTATACCATTTGTCTTGCTTCCATCTTGATGCTTCCTGAAACACACTTCTAAATATTTTTCAAAAGCAGCTGGGCAATACAAGTCAAGAGCTAGAGAGCTTGTTCTGGTTGTCCTCAAGCCCTCCCTCTCTCAAAATGCTGAGAAACCTGCCCTCCACGTGACCAAAATCCAAACATCTTTCTTACACAGCTTCAGTGAGGTTCCAGCTCTGGTTGTAACCACATGACAAGGGTGGGATCCACAAGCCTGTGTCTATAAGGAGCTGTGTGACCTTCTTTGGCTTCCCCTGTCCCTGCCTTCCCCCACTCCATCTGAACTGCTCCCAGGTGAAGTAAACACTGCCTCTTACTCACTACAAAAACATTTTCAGAAGTCAACATGAAGAAGGATTTCAGCTGGCAATGAAGACAGCTGTTGCAGCATAAGTTCTAGTCTGACACAAGGATGACAGTGCAGCACTACAATCTGTGAAGCTGGGGTTTTTCTCCTTTTTCTATACTGAAAATCTTATTTGAAATAAGTAGCCAGTTTAAAGACTTCACCTTGTGTTCAGTCCTTTAGTGTTTTTTCCTAAACTGAAAAGAATATATTTAAAGTCTTTTAGATAGCTTTTTTGGGACCTTTTGTTAATTTACAAACAAGTGCAATACTGGATTCAGAAAGCAGAATCCAAGTGTGAAAATTATCATATTGCCTATTTTGCAACTGTCCATCAAACTGGAAGTAACATATGCAGAGTCCAGCCATGGCACAGGAGCAAACTGAAGGATGTGGGAGCAGAACACTCTTTTGTAAGTGCTGCAAGGTGCTCTTGAGAGAAATATTTTTATGGGAAGCAGTGGATATTGATTCATCATCCGCAAGTGAGGAGACTAATAACTCTTTGTCCAATAGCCACGTCAACTTAAATACACCAAGATGAATAGGTGTAAATTCCCTCTTCTTTATTCTTCAGTTGATTTTTTTCATCCCCAATTCCTCTAAATTAAATTAGATGGAACATACAGAACAGGTTGGTAACAGTAATAGACCACTGTATTTGGATGCACTGAATACTTACTGCAGTTGTATGAGTTGGGGAACTTGAGCTTGTTGGCCAGGAGGGTACAGAATCTGTAGCTGAAGGATCCCAGATGGATGATGGAACATTATTGAATTCATTCCAGTTTCTCTGAACATCCTGCCCATAAGCAGATCGAGCTAAACCAAGCTTGCTGAAAACCTCTAAAATGAAATAAAAATTAGTACATTACTCTTCCTCTTTTTCCAAGAACAATACTTTTCACAGTTATTTCCCATATTTTTCTAGCAGGTCCTCCTGCAGTGATATTAGAAGAGGTCACACAATAATACCAATCTCATCCCATCTCATGTGACCAGCATCAGACAGAGTCACAAAGTTTGCCATGGTTACAGTGGGGAAAGAGAGTTGAACACTTGCTGTGGGTAATTCAGTCCAGCCTAAGCACAGCAGTACTCAGAGCCCTGGCAGTTCTCTGTGACTGCAGCACTCATTTCCCTTGCAGCACTCCCTTCCCAGGTGACTCCTGGTAGAAGGCAGCACTGGGAGTGCCCCAGCCCTGACCCCATCTCTGCTATGAGAAGGAAAATGGAGCACCAGCAGTTGTGGCCTGCCCGCTTCTTGCACATGGAACTGATCCCAGGCATTTTACTGGTGCCTTCAGAGCCACAGGTGCCAAGTGTTGCTGATGAAGAGGAAATAATCCCACAGCAGCAGCTGCCATTGTTTGCCTTTCCAGCAGACCTCAAACTGTTGCAGTAAATAGCATTTTTTCAGTAGACACTGATGCCACATCCAAAGTTTACTTTGCTTATCATCTTTTCAGCCACCTCAAAACACACCACAGGTGTTCAAGTACAAAACTCTTCCAAAGTACACAGAGCATCCACACCCTGCAATCTCAATGTGTGGTCACCTCTATTACATTTATGGAAGTTTAGCCAAATATTTAAATACATTAATTGCTGAGTTTAGCATGCATCAGTTCATTGTGCAGCTATACAAATACTGCAGGAAAACACAAGAGGAAAGCAACACAAGGGTTGGGCCACTGCCTCACTTAACAGAGCCACGGTGTTAGGCAAGTGTTTATGCTTAGGAAAACACAGGCCTACTGACACCTTTGTGGGACCTACAGTAAAGTTTTGGGGCAGGGATGGAGAGGAAGAAGACTAAGGAAATAACCCCCCAAATACAAAAATTTTACTGCAACAGAGAAACTCCAAACCGAAGCATCAAACACTATGACATTTCAAACACTCTGAGATTTCAGCAAAACACAGAATGTATCACCAAATTTTTAACAAATGTTCCTACATCATCTTCCCTTTCAGGAGTGGGAATGGAAACACTGTACTTAGACCAGTGGAATGAAGACACAACATTTCTCTACCTGTGTTTGAACACCGAAAAGTATTTGAACAGAAAAACTCACCTCCAGTTAAGTTAAAAGAGTGCCCGAATGCAGAGAAGGAGTTGAGAGGTGTGAAATCAGGACTGCTGGGATTGCTGATGGGACTCCACAAACCTGAACTACATTTTATGGAGGAACAAGAAGGCAATACACAACTTATTAACACAATACTATTGACAATATTAACTTACTGATCTATATACAAATGTATGTGTGTATATATGTTTAGCTATACATATTTTTATATATCTATATAAAAATATATAGTTAAAAATACACTAAATAAATATTTATTGGTGATCAAGAGTCAGTTTGGTTTTGTTTTAACAATAGATTTTGGTGATATACATTTTCCTGTGTCTAAACCCACCTTGGAGTAACACAGTAATATAGACACAGTGCTCTTTAATCTGTAGAATAAGCATCAAACAAACAAGAGAGTAGCTCTTTTGATCAGTTTTTCAAAACACTCATGGAGTCCAAGCCATAGTACAGTTCATTCCTCAAGCAGATAAAATTTACAGTCACTTGGAAGGGATACAAATACACTCATGGACAAGCTTCTCAAAAATAACAGATGAGTTAACTGGAACCAGTGTTAAACATCCACCAAAACAAACAAAAACTCCAATGCACAAACGTCATTCAGAAAGCAATTACTTTGCATACAGAAACTTCAATTCAAGGCTTTCCTACTTAAGAAAGGTTACTGCTTTTTACAACTGAGGGGCTCACTGCCAAAATGTCAGAAAAGACATGTGCCTCAGGGATTGTGACTGAGTGCAGCTCTATCCTGCTCCTACTGAAAGCACAAAGCCCACTGACAGTTCTGGTCTCAGTGTTCAAAGGGGAGTGAAAGGCATTGCTCTACAGCAAGGTACTCTGCCTGTGAACCTTCAAGTGACCTTGGTACACACTCCTCGGTACTGAGAGAGCCAAGCTGATTTCTCATTGTGTGGATGCCCAGGAACACAAGATTGTTGAGTTACTTGGAAAGAGGAGGAAAAAGCTCCCATCACATCCAGAACACCCTTCTCTCTACTTTTGAGTCACTTACCACTCCTAAACTTTTCTGCAAGGTGAGAGATGCTGTGCCTAGACTTCAAAAATAGCTTTTAAAAAAAAACCTAACCAGAATGAATTCTGTCAACTCCCTTTAAAATGCCATTAATAGTTCAATCTTCTTTTCTAGGGGTCCAGGTATTTGCCTAGAGAATATAAAAATTACCTGTCAGAGCCATCACTGTCAACAACTGTGTGAGAAATGCTGATATTGCTGGAAACATCCGTCTTGCTTGGAGAAACCTTTGGTAAACCACTGCCACCTGCGAGAATATGTATGTAAAAAATGAGTAAAATAAACCCCAGCAAAATAACAGAATATTCAGGAAATATTTGGAATTATTAAGAACTCCAAATTGGTTCTAGTACCTGGACTTTTGTCATAACCTGCAGCTACAGCAGCAAAAGTGGGGTTTCCATTCCTGCCTGGAAGAGAAGCTGCCTTTGCCAGCTTATGTTTGGTACCATTAGGCTGCTTGGGTTTTGTTTCACTAAAATGAGAAAGAACCCAAAAAAAAGAGGGTAAAAAAAGAGTAAGGTTTTGGACTTCAGCAGTTTGATTAAAAACCCAGCAAGCTAGCATTCAAGAAAATATTTATAACAGCTCAACAGTTCATGTAATTGCACATTTTTCCAATCTACCAAGTTGTACAGCAAGGCAAGATGTGCAGAGTGGTATATCTGCAGAAAAGCAGTTTCCATGGGAAGAGGAAACGGGTCTGAGAATAGGGAGATGCCCCCGTGAAGCACAGTTCCACAAGTGCTCAGTGCCTGGGAAATCAGTAGGAGGTAGGATCTGGACTCACTTGCTGCAGCTGCTGTTGACAATGCTGCTGTAAGTGCCTCCTCGTGGCCCAAAGGCAAAGGATGTGGGAGGAGGAGGGGGAGATGGAGAGGCGGGTGTTGGAGAGGGCTGGCGCTGCTTCAGGAAAGCGTCTGCATTCAGGGTTTGCAGAGAGAGCTTATAGAGGTTGTCTGTGGCTATAAAGAGAAACACAAGACATCTTCCTGTAGGATTTACATTACAGCAAAGGGTTCTCAAACTTCTGCTATCCCTTCTGTTCAAATGCAGGAATTATGAGAAAGGCTGTTTGCTCCCAGTGATGGAAGCAGCAGCTCCTTTATGTTCACCTATGGTTATTCAGGTCTGCTGTTTATTTTCAGAGAGACTGATTTGCAACATAAACAACCAGGAGGAAGTGAGCTGGTTCCCACACAAGGGGTTTACAATGCAACCACAAGTATTGTAACCATGTCCCAAGCTAACCACTGCATTAAGGTGTATTCAGTGTTCCCTCTCAAGGACAAATAATCTAATTAGTTCCAAATTCGGCTGGAGCAGACCTGATTAAGCAAAACCCCATCTACTGTAGAAAATACATATTTTTTGAGCAGTAATTCTAATTATCTCAATTTCCCCAGCAGCTTCTGAATCCTGTTCATCACTGGAGAGCTGCAGAGTGACCCATGTTCTGCCCATGCCATTTTCAAACCTCCCAAATCATACCAGATGCCATCAGTATGGGGCCTAGAGCAGAAAAATGGAGCTCAGCTATGCAGTGAAAAGGAGACAGGAAGATCCATAAACAGATCAAGCCTATCTACACATATTAATTGCAGAACACTCATTCCACCATTGTCTAGTGATTACTTACAGCTGCCAGCTTTGTGGAGAGGCACAGAGTCCCACTCTGGTGGTGGAGAATCCTTTTCCCCTTCTGAGCTGCTGGTATTTCCCAGCTCCTGTGCAGAATTACTGGGGAGGAATTTTGCTAATACTGATGGTCTGTTCTCCACTAACTTACTGCTTGGACCTATTAGAACAAAAGAAAATCCAAGTGTGTGGATAATAAACTGAATACCTTTCTTCTCACACCAGACTTAGAATTAAGCACTCAAGGAGAGGTTACAGACAATGATATAAAACTCTTGAGTTGATTACAAAAAACACCCTTACACTACCTCTTGTTTTGGGGAGGTTTCTTGATTTAGAGCCACTCGACAAAAGGTGTGGTGGAGAGATCTTGGATGGAAAGGTTTTGCGCTGCTTGTTTTCCAGTGGGGGAGTATAAGACAATTCCAAGGGACTAAAAGAAAACAAATTCTTTTACTTTAAAGCTCTGAACTACTGAAAAGCATATATATATATATGTATATATATGACCCACACTGCTCCACACGTGTATTAGGCTCACTCATATTCCAGAACCAGCTTTGACCCTGGAGCTCCAGGATCACAAAACCCATTTGATTATACAGAGGCAACAAGAAATGGCAGCTGCCTTTTTTCTACTCTGCCCCTACACACCCCTGTCAGATCCCATGCTCCTTATATGCCATTGTCCTAAATGTATAGGATTGTTTTTTGGTCAATAATATAAAACTCCTCAAATGCACCACCAAATTCAATTGGCTATAAATATATTGCTCTTTTTCTCCAGGTATTAGATTCTGTCTCTCAAACTTTCTAGGGAGGAACTATTTTCCCCATTTCCTGCAGAAGAATTCCAAGACAGCTCTTATTGTGGCCTTTGAAAACTGTCACATGTAATGAACTTGTGAGTTATAAGATAAAGCAAAGTACATATCTGTAAGAATAAATAAGGAGGAGACTTTGCCAGGCAATGTTTTCAGAAATATTTGGAAGAACATTAATTTCTTCTAACTATAAACTCAGTCTACTATTAATTACAACAGGAAACCACAGCTTATATACCATACCTCTGTTCAGTAAAGTTTACTTTCATGGCACCTGGATACCAATCTGATTTCACAATACTAATTTGGAATAAACTAGCTATAGTAAGACTAAGATTCCCCATGTTTCCTTCTATCTATGCCCTACAATCAACCACAAGGCAGTAAGGGACAGGGACTGGCAGTGGCAGCAGCCTCCTTTAATGAAGTATCCAAGACTGACCTTACTCTATGATATGAAAAAGGGAACTGAGGCTGCAGTTTCCCAAGGACAGCTAAAGGCACTCACATTAATGCTGGCTCAGGGTGCTGACCCCAGAAACATTAACCCCACTTTTTGAATGCAATACCTGTTATAACAACCTTAACATCACTTCCCCTGATTTTCATTGCTGGATTTAGCTCTCACTTATGTGCTGCGTTTCCATTAAGTAATTTATTACTTACAAGCTTCAGATATTCCCTGACATCAGGAAGGAAGAGGAAGCTGCTTAAAGGTACCTGTTCTTGGCATTTGCCAAACTGGCGGCTACAACAGTCAAATACAGATATTTTTATCAATCCATCTTCCCTTTAAACATGATACTTTCCTTACTAAACAGTTTTCATTATGCTTACCTGGTTTTCACATCTACAGGGATTTCTTTCTTGATACTTGTAAGCACTTTTTTGGTTTTTTGTTTCCCTGGGACTATTTCATTTTCAGGTTTTTCTGCTAAAACTTTTCCCTTTTGTTTCTCAGGTTCCTATAAAAGACATAATGACACATTAATGATCACAAAAAAGCAAAGTCCCTCTTGCATCACAACACATGTAACAAAGTGGACTGAGGAAAGAATGCTGTTAGAAAAAGAGCATTTTTGCAGAATTGAAGGTCTTTTTTCATTACTTAACAAGTTTGCCTATAAAACATGGTTTCTATTTTTCCTATTTGGAGAAGCAGAAATGGAAATAGCAAGTTAATGAGCTTCAAGCAGATCTGATGTTTGCAAATACACAGCTCCCCTGGCCATGGCCTCTGAGTCAACTTAATAAGATGCTAGCTCTATACTGAGACCTTTACTGCATCTGCTGCATGCAGTCCAGGCCACCTAAAACAGACTCTTCAACAAAGCAAATAATATGAGCACCTTCCCCATTCAATTTATTATTTTCTTTAACCACACTTCTAAGACTTTCTAAATACAAGTATATTTTCAAATAGCCACCCTGAAAAAATCAACAGTAGCTTTCAGGTGACAACTTATTAAACTGTAACCTTTAGAATATATCCCATGGTTTTCTTCTTTCCCACAGCTATAATCCCTGTCTTTTTACAAAGTTCAAATTTAAGACATCAAAATTTAGGATTGGTTTTCTTCCCTTTGGCATTACCTCTCCTTTGTTTGTCAGAGTTTGCTTTAGGACAAAATATTTATGACAATCCAACCACTACACAAATTGTAGACTTGGAGCATGTGAGCTGAATAAGTTAAGTAAAGGTAAGGGTATTGTATAAGGTAATTAAGTTAACTACATGCTGACAAGTTACCACCATTGATCTGAGCCTTTGTAACTGACAAAAGGCATGATTTAGCATGCACCTTAATTATTGAATGAAATTAGCATCCACACTTTGACGTTTTATTCTGCAAATAGAACAAACTAGGAGACAATTACCACAATGCTGCTGACAGCTGCTGGGTAATTCAAGCCAAAGTCACCTGGGCATTTTTAGTCCTGAGACTACAGGACTCAAGCATGTTCCCACTCAGAGGTGCAGATCTGGTAGAGTGAAGGCAAGAATTGGGAAAGGTGATTTTTAATCAACATTCTTTCTTTATTAGGTATTACATGAAACCTGAGGATGGTGTGGGGGAGGAAGATTGTGTTCCTACTCCAACAGGTGACACACAGCTATACAAGGGCCTCCTTTTCTCAGCAGTCCTGTACCTCTTTGAGAAGTGGTTCTGTATCTGGGTTGGAGGTTTCTGTTGTTGTTGAAGAACTGTCATCATCTGCCAAGGAATCCTTCAGCTCATCCTCCTGTTGCTTTCCTCTCCCTCTTCTGTCCTTTTCTTCTCGCTTCTTCTGTGGCTTAGCCTTGCGCTGAATTGTTTTCCCTTTTCCTAGGAAGATAAAGATGCTTCGGATTCTCAGCAGCAGTGCTCAGAGACAGGATAGTTCCCTTTATTTCAGAGATTACCCCATGTGATTAAGCCTCTGAAGCTTGTTGCCTATTATGACACACCAACCCCTTCTGCCCCTTTGCACCGAATGTGAGCAAAAGAAGAACTCTGATCTCTCACTTACGCTCCTGACCTGTGTCCCCATTGCCTCTCTGTGGATGTAGGCACCTGGCTGCCTATGATTCCTCTCTGCTCTGCCTCTGGCATTCCTTTTAAACACCATAGAATCCAGTTTGACAGTTTAACCACATAACATTAGATTTAAACAAATTTCTGAGGATGGCAAATGCTCTATCATCCAAACAAATGAAGAGCAGAAATTATCAGCATGCTTGTCAGTTGAAAAAACCCAACAAAACACAAGACAACTTGAAATAAGACTAGTGTGGATGAGAAAAATCACTAATAGTATTTGTCTAGCAAAAAGGTAAAAAACCCAAATGACCAAAACCTGAAAATCTCACAGCTAATTATACTTTATCCTCCTGACACATTTTATTCCTTCAGAGTGGACTATTTTCAATACAAAGAAACTATGCATGTGTGTGCGTGGAGTCTTTGTGAGCTTACCATTGCCTGCTGCTGTGCTTGCACAGGATTTGAGTTTTCACAACAGTCTTATGTCTTACTAGCTGTAGTATGTGCCTTTATTCATAGGATCCTTCTTAAGATACTGCTCTTCAAAATAAGCACTCTCATTTATAAGCCACACAGTGCCTGCATACAGGCTCCTGGATGGATTTAATTGTTCACTCAGATAAAGACTCAAGTAACTTGTGCCAAATAACTGGATTCTGCCTCTTCTGGAATTTGTACTAGCTTGAGCTGGAATTGAGACTGGAAGCACCACGACAGCGGTTATATTTCATCTGGCAAAGTGGTAAAGTTTATACCAAACCAGAAATTTGCCTTCAGTATTTTGGCCAATACCACGTACATATCAGTGCCTTCAAACTTTGTTTTTTAAGACATAAGTATCAGCTTTTTCAGTATCTAGGACAACAAAAATATTGGAGATAAAAATATTCTTTTTAGCATGAATGCAAATAGATATGTAAATACAAGTAGATCTTCCTCTGAACATTTTTTTCAAGGTCGGCTTCCAGCATATTGGGGGCATTTTGGCTGGGCCTCAGAAGGTCTCATGCCAAAATTTGCTTGAAATGTAGTCTACATTCAGGATTGCTAAACAGTTTAATGTTTGTAATTAGAAAATCTGTGTAAAATGTTATCGTGACATTAAAATGTAACAAAGCAGCTGTTTAACAAAAATCTAATGCAGCCTCCACTGCAGTCTGCTAGGACCCAAGTCTTAGGAAGGTGAAACAGAGGACTATATAAGACAGAAATTCTGCACAGGGTCTTATGGCAGTTTTAGTCCAGAAGCTGCTGCTTCTGCAAAAGTTTGTGATTTGCTCTAAATACTCATCCAAAGACAAATACCCATGTGTGTATGTAGGTGCATCTAGATTATGGAACTTCCTCAATGGTTTTACGTTTTTACATTTTAAAGAGGACAAATGGAAAGGGCCACACTACATCATCTGGAGTGGGAATATGCTTTTGAAATCAAACTTGGTGGTCTCCACATACTGCGTGCAGCTGCATCACAAAAAGCTCCCAAGTGCAAGGGCTGCTTCCTTCTTAGGGGGAGCTGGAAATGGAAGATGTGCTCCAAAGTGCTTTCAGGCATTCAGTACATGGGCTGGATCAGTCCACTGCTCGCCCATGTATGCTCATATGTAATCCATGAGAATGTTGCAGCCTCACTACCTGACACTTTGCTTTCCAGAGCTCCAACACTGCACTGTTTGCCATTATGGACACCATCCATGAAATCTCCCCATCACCACATCACCTTCTAGAGTCCTATCTAGCCTTTATGGAATGAATACCTGACATACTGATGGCCATTCTCTTGATTTCCCCCACCACCTCCCACTGTGAAAACCAGAAACAAAACAGCCCAGAAACAGAGTAGTATATTTCAGCAAGACACCAAAACCTCTCATCACTTCAGAGCCTCCACTTTGAAAGACAAACGCATCCTAACATCCACTCTGATGATTAAGAACTTTCTACTCATTACCACATAACAGAGTGAAGCCTTTGTCTGTGGTGCAGTGTTTATACACCTTCCCATGACTCATTTTCTTAACTTTTTCTCTAATAAGCAACACAGTATCAGGGCCATTTCTGTACAAGTGTTGGTAGCAAAAAGTGAAAAACTGATTAGAAATAAAAATATTAACACTAGATCACCACATAACTCTGGGATGCAATTGAAATTGCTAATACAAAAATCATAATTAGAAATCCTACTTCAAGAAGTGTTCATAAGAAGGTAGTAACTGACAATTTCAAAAGTCTAAACATATCCAATATATGAAATTCAATTCATTATTTTAAGCACTACACAACTGGAAAGATGGATAAACAAGTCCAACTCAACTCTAGCCTCATCCAAAAATGATTGTAATGTATAGACACAGGGCCTTATACTAATTTGCTGACCACCTGACATTAAGGATTTCCTACAACTGCAAGTCTGGGCATGAAGAATTCCATTCCCAAACAATACCGCAGGGGCTATTTACCCATTTCTCTCTCTTCTCCTCCTCCCCTTCTCCCTACCTCACTTTTCATAATACACTAGGACAACTTCCTTTTCCCTTCCTCAACCCTGAGCCCCAAGGTCAAATGATGGGGGTGTGAGGGACAGATGCCAACCCAAAGTCAAAGGAATAGCAACAAAAAGCATTTTTCTTTTTCAGAGAATCAGGTTTCTAGATATTCACACCTGCTTTCATCAAAACATGCCACCATTTTTGCAGGAAGAATGACAAGCTAGCACTGCACAGTGAACTTCATTTGCCATAGGGTAACAAGTGTTCAAGACACAGGCACATAGCACAGGAAGGGAACCACAGACAAGCACTCCCTTTTCACACTATGAAAACACAACCTTTAAATCTTGTCCTCTGGTTTACACAGGGAACCATCCCATAAAAACAGAATTGCATTACCTTTGTTTTTTGCTAGCGGAGATGGGGGCTGTTCTGTAAACACATCAGGGGAAGGGGATTCTGGGTGGTCAAAGTCTTTTTCCATAGTTTCTATGAGCCCAGTGAGATCTGAATCCTCTGAGCTGTGCCTTCTACTGCTGGCACAGTTGGTGTGAGGTGGGCTGAGAAGAGGGAGCTGTGGCAAAGCACTTTCAGTCTGTTGCTCTTGCTGCTGTGGCCCGGATGCTGGGGATTGCTGGATGGGCTGCTCTGCCAAAGCTGGTGCCTGCTGCTGCATCAGCTGCTGGTTCTGCCTTGTCCCCTTGGCTCTTTTGCCTGCAGCATGAGTCTGAGCTGTGGCACCTGAATCCAAGGTAAAGGGGCCCGTTCTGTTTACTGACTGCATGGAAGCTGCTTGTGCTGAAGTCCTGTTAGGTATACTTGAATTGGTTTTGGATTTGATGTTTTCAACATCAGGTGCATTTCTATTGCTGTGAAGGTGTGCTGTTGCATTGCATTGCTTATGATTCCCTGCACCGGATCGTGAAGACGAACTGCCTGCTCCATAAATTCCTCTGGACGAACTGTGATTAGAATCCGATCCAAGTGTATTCAAGCTGGAAGAGTAACACGTGTTTAAATATACTCTACAATGTTTCCATTCTTCACCATGAAAAGAGAATCACTATATCCAAAAGAAGCCTTTAACTATACTATTCTTGGCATACAACCAGCAAAAATGCCTAAAACTGGTTTGGCAAGTCAGTAGCCTTTACCATTTCCTGTTCACTCGCCTGCAGTATATGGGAACAAAACCACAGTAAAATGACTGTTGCTATATATGATGGAGGGAACACTGAAAGATGATGATCTTTACTTAAGATACCTAAGGTAGGAACTTCTGGCCTGCCTTTTTTTTTTTTTTTTTTTTTTTGCAGTCTATACATTTGATTTGTGAAAATATTAACAGGAGATTTGGCAGGGTATGGTTTTTGATGGATTTCTTTTTTCCTTCCTTTTTTTTTTCCCCAAAAGAAGAATATTCCTCACAATCACAAAATTCATCTTTTCATTCAATCCATCTTTTTACAAGCAACTGTGGGGATGTCTTCATTCATTCACCTGTTCTACAGAGCAGTATTACTTTCTTACTGGCCTTATAACCAAATAAGAAATAAATGGCAGAAGTACCACAAGAAACCCAAACATTTACTTACTTTCCATCAGATGAAATTCCAACTATTCTCCTGAGATCAAGTGGCCTTCCCATATCAAAGGGAGGGTTTGAGGCCTCAAAGGACAAGCGTCTTCTAAATGGCTCCCAAATTCCTTGAGCTTCTAGATAGGCTGTTCCAATTACCAAGAGAAAGAGTACACTGCAGAGAAGAAAGGTAGTCATCTAAGGATTTATTTCTTAGTTTTGAGTATTTAAAAACTAATGACTCTAATCACATAGCACAAAGCTTGTATACTGTACTGAAAATACTAAAAATTGCATCTAAACCACGATCTTGTCTGATAGAAACATAACATACACAAGACTGGCATGATATACAAATCACCAGCACTGAGAATGGGAGGGATGCAGCCTGACATGCAGTTGTCAAGTGTATTAATTCAAAAGAAAAAAAGGTGTACTTCAAAACCTGGAGCCACAAGCATATAACTATTCAAAGCAACAGTGATTTAGGGAAGCCAAAAATAAACACTACCTTATCAAATTAAAAAACATGGACTATACAAACTCCTAGTGTTCATTCCTAGAAATTACAGAGAGTTTTGCAGTGATATAGAAGAGTTATTTTAGTGGCAACTGGCAAACACATACATGATAGCATCCTGAAAGTTAGAGGCAGTTTATGCACAGGAATCTTGGAATATTATAAAATATATTAGGACTCTTCTCTAGTTTGCCGCTAAGAAGGATTTTTGTATTTTTAGGAAAAAGACACAGTAAGGGAAGGGATTAGTAGTCTCTATTGTTTGTAAAGTCTAATTAACAAACAGAGCACATATAAAATTATCCAAGCAAACTACACTTACGAGCTGACAAACATTACTCACTCTGTCAAAGAATTAAAACCAAACTCAGCCTATACATTTCTAGCACATATATAGAAGAAAACCACATAAGTACTCACTCAGCACTTTAAGTAATGCAGTGTTAGTGATGACACAAAATTTCCTAAGTAACAGAAATTTTCCTCTCACTTTTGAAAATGCAGTTTCCTCACTAAACACTGCATTAATTAGGAAAGTGCTGAAGAGTCAAAAAAGAAAATGAAGTGGGCTGTAATTTTATCTTCTCTATTTCTTTTGTTAATACCTACAAGGAAAGACAGCCTAAGTGAACATTTGCAAAATGGAAGAGCCAGTAACTTACTGTGGGGGAAAAAAAAAAAGAATATGATGTGTATGTGATAATGCTTTGGATTTGCAGCACACAGAAAGACCACTTTTTCTTCAGAGGCATCTACAGTGCCAATACACTTCACACTAATGAAAAAAAAGCAGCATTTGTAGCTGCTACTGATAAGTAAAAACTCATACTGATAAGTTTCCATGCTAGGGTTTTCTCTGCACAAAAGCAGTGGGGTAAAGTGTCTCACATCTAAGAGGTGAGCAGGGACATAGGGTTTGTAACTCTTGATTTCAAATAAAGATAGGTAGAGGTTAGATTATGAAAATGGTGGCATCTTCAACTCATAATTCAACAAGGTATAATTAACACATGTCTGTTTGCTGAGGAAAAACATGCATTAATATCCTACTATGTAACCTGTGAGTGTGCAGTGCTGCAAACAATGTCCTTCAGGTTCTCAGAAATCCCATTATTAGTATCACCAGTTGTCTGTCACATAACAAGTGGCAGCAAAGTTAAATTCATCCCAAGGCATCTGCTAAGCTCATTACAGTCACTGACTTGTATCTCTCAAAAGCACAATACTCCAGAAGGATGCTTACATTTCTACAGGAATTCACTGCCATCATGCTTTGATACCTAATGTGTTTCAAGTCTGGCTTATTTATCAAAACCCCTACAGATTATCCGGGCTAACAGGAATATGTATCGCACTTAAGGAAATAAGTTCAAGCAAGAAGTGTGTTATTTTGTCCTTGGTTTGAGCAGAAAGTCCATATTCATTTGCCTTAAAAAGTTCTCACTCAGCCTATAGGAGTGTTTATCAATTTGATCTCCTTTTATCCTACTTTATTTTACAACAATTAGAGCATGTGCTGAATACCCATGTGTTTCTCTGTAACCCATATTCCAGCAGTGGCAATTCATGCCTGTACAGCAGTAAGAAGAAACACACACACAACCTCATTATTCCTGAGATGATTATGTACAGTGCCAATTCCCAGTTGGGCCTGGGCAGTGCTTCTGCACACGTTGCCAACATGTGATATGGAAGCGATGCATTCAAGATAAATACAAATTCAGAGCCTCCTGCAGTGATGAATTTTAATTCACGTATAACTCTGGAAGCAGTGAAATCTGGTGTAAACCTGGAAACAACATAAAGCATGTTAAACTTTTCATATGAACAGCACAAAGGCAATTTTTATAACTCATAAATTACAAATTAAAAAACTTGTAATTCAACTCGACCAATTATCACACAGCCTAAAAACACATATGTATCTTTCAAACACCTCAAGATATGTTTGACTATGTTCATTAACATCTTTGCTTAACACATCTGATTCTAGATTACTCCTGAGGTACCATATGAAGTTATAATACCTGAAAATAAGGTTTTACCATACCTGTTAATAAAAGCTATGAATGAAGTAAAAAATATAACAGCAGGTCTAAATAATGGAACCAACTATTACGTGAGCTATAAATTTTTTAAACACTTCACTTTTAAGTCACAAACCTGACTTTTCAAAAACATCACCACTACGTCACAGTCTCATCACAAACTAAGATTGTGCAGAAATACTAGTGAAATACTATTTCACTGCAACAACATTTCATACATCCACTTGCAAAACAAACAACTTCTGAACTTTTTTAGATACCATTTTCTGAATAGTTAACTTTACAACAAAACACTGTTAAAAGATCAGTGTTTGGTACAGAGATTTTTTATAATAAAAAATGGCAGAACTACACAATCATTGTCATTAAGGCAACAGACAAAATATTCAAGACTAAAATACTCTGCATTACAATAAAAATCCTTGGACCAAAGGCTCTCTTCTACATACTGCAATGCACCAAAACCATATGTAGGTCTAGGTCCCATGTGCATTCACAAGTTAAATGAGGGAAATTTATATAACCCTATATAGTAACATTACTCCAACATGGCAAGTTATACTTACTGGATAGTAATAGAGGTAATACTAGAGTCAGTCATGAAAACATGGTGTAATGAAAAAATCAATTAGCATTTGCAAGAAGAGGGAAAAAGGCCATAGTTGTATAACACTGTACAAAACCCCTGTATATTCAGAAGTTCAGCAAAAAGCTGTCAGAAATTAACCAAGAGAGTTTTCCTCTGAAACAAAATTAAAATTCCAAATGTAATGCTCCATTTAGCTGTAAGAAATAACACTTACAATATGACAATGTCTTTAGAGGTATTGGCACTTAGTGCAAATTCCTGACAGTTAACTACTTTAAATCCATATCCTTCACATGTGTAGCCGCTGATTTCCATCGTTTTCACATTAATCTGCAGCTGCCCTGTGTTTTCCACTTTAAATGTTCTTCTCAGTGTGAAATTTGGTTCTTTGTATTTCATTTCTAGAAACAAACAGCAGTGGTTAGTGTTATGCTAAGCAGATATCCTTCACTACATTCATATTTTACAGCAGAAGAAAGTTCTGTCAGTATTACAGCATAAGAGACAATAGCAAGGTCCATGGAAATTAACTTGCAGGAACATATCTCTGCAGCTAGATTCACATCACTGTCAAGGTAGGGCACTTGTACAATTCCAGAGCCTCTAACTCATCAGGGAAAAAAAAACAAACACCCTAACCTCTGACAGCACTGCTGCCCCACAAAGAAATTACCTAAGCTGCAAAGTTCTTTGATGTACTGCCTAATGTTGTGGTATTCTGAGAATAGTCCCAGCAAGAGAAGAATTGAAACATGCTTTTTTGTTTCTTTTTTTGTGTGTCTTAAAAATAAAAATACATGGCTTAACTAAATATATCTTATTAGCAAAAAAATCCCTAACCACAACAGGTAAAAGCTTAGTCATAAGCTTTACTTCAAGTTTTCTTACTCACCCCTCACAAAAAGAATAATCTCAGACAATAATTAACATGGTACTTAGAAACATCTGGAAAACTGCAAAATAGCAAAGCAGATTTTAATACCAGATATAACTAAAATTCTTTTACCAGTTTCTTAGATAATATAGGTACTCTTAGCTCTCCTCTCAGAAGCAAGCCTGAGGCGACAGAGCAGAAAACTTCTCTCTGATCTCAGAGTAGAATCTGGCTGGGATTTACATTTCATCAAGGAACATGCCCAATTTTTCCCCAATGGCTGTGTGCTTAAAGATTACGAAGGTGTGAAGAAAAGAAGTACACAGGAAGTTACACATGTGATCCAATTTGTACTAAATTTAGGTACTAGAGATTTTGCTAGTACATATGCCAAGGTCTTTACCTCCTCTGTCTTGAAGTCAAGTGGACAAAGAGCTTCTGTTTCCTTTCCTAGTTCTCATGTTAAAACAAAAAACATCATATATTTTGTATTCTGCCTAAATAAAGTAGTAATTTTAATGTATTTAAAGGAGTTGAATTTCTGGGTCACAAGAAGAGAGGAAAAATATTTCCACACATTTCAAGTTTTACACATAAAATATGACTTCTTTTCTGTTCAGCATATAAGCTCAAGAAGTACTCACTTTCTGAACAGTCTTTTAATAATGCTTCTGTGATTTTAAAGCGTAAAGAACTTCCTGGACCAGGAGGTTTGCCTGCAACCTTCAAGCTCTCAGTTGTTCCCTGTCCTTCTACCATTATGGCATCTACTACAGTCAAATTATTTCTGTGGAGAAAAAAAAAGGGTGAGGGTAAACATTCATAAAAGCTTCTCTACAGACTGTGAGTCCCAAATCTGTTCCACAGCTAATTCCCCACATTATGGAAGTAAACAGCAGGGGTCTCAAAGTGTTTGCAAGACAAAACTCAAAGAAATCACAATGTAACATACAAATACAAACCCCACCGAAATACTAGTTAAAATCTGTATCGTTTGCTAAGGCATCACAACTGCTACAAAAGTGAACTCAATGCTCTTTACTAGAAAGACTGAGCTTGCATTATAGCTTCACCTTGCAAAGGGCATCGCTAACCAGAGATCCTTCTTTCAAGACAGTGTAGGATGTATTTCAGAAATCACGTCTCCGTGTAGTGGTGGATGAGAGGCTGGACATGACCCAGCCACGGGCACTCACAGCCCAGAAGGCCAAACGTGTCCTGGGCTGCACCAAAAGCAGTGTGGCCAGCAGGGCCAGGGAGGGGATCCTGCCCCTCTGCTCTGCTCTGCCCTGGTGAGACCCCAGCAGGAGTGCTGCACCCAGCTCTGGGGTCCCCAGCACAGAAAGGACACAGGCCTGTTGGAGCAAGTCCAGACAAGAGGCACCAAGATGATCAGAGGGATGGAGCACTTCTGCTATGAGGAGAGCCTGAGAGAATTGGGGTTATTCAGCTTGAAGAAGAAAAAGTTTCCTGGTGACCATAGAGGAGCTCCAGTACTTGAAGAGAGGCCATAAAAAAGATGGGGACAAACATTTTAATAGGCCCTGTAGTGACAGAAAAAGGAGTGATGATTTTAAAACTAAAACAGGGTGGATTCAGATTAGATATAGGGAAAAAAAAATTTACAGTGAGGGTACTGAAACACTGGAAGAGATTGCCCAGAGAGGTGGTAGATGCCCCATCCCTGGAAACATTCAAAATCAGGTTTGACAGGGCTCTGAGAAACTTGAAGATGACCCTGGTCATTGCAGGAGGTTTTGATTAATGACTTTTAAAGGCCCCTTCCAAACCAAGCCTTCTATGATTCTGTGGTAAGTGTAACAGTGGCTTATGTATTTGTACTGAATATGTACAAATGTATATGTACTGAATACAGTTAAAATACTCTAAGACATGTCACCATTACATTTACATTAAATCATTCTGCAGACACATAGGATTCTAAATTATACTTGTAAAAGCAATAGTTTCTTGACAGCTGATCACAAGTATGATCTTATATATAAACAGATAAACAGAAAAACTCACACTTATTTCAGAAATATCTCTCTTACCTAATAACAATCAATGATGAAACAGTTTTATTAAGAACTGGAGTGAACTTTACTTTGACAGACTTTCTCTCACCAGGTTTTAGAATTAGACTTAAAATGGAATGACGAGTCAAGCCCTTTGTAAGTCCCACAGTGGTCTGTAGTGGTTGGACCTTAAGAGGGTGAGGAAAACAAAGCAACTCTTTAAAAAACAGGACATTTTTACACGTATTTGTTAGAAATTGTGTTATTTTAGCTAGAAAATTGGTCTTGTCCTAAAAAAAGGATATTACTCAATGACATATTCTGGTTTTCTTAACCAGAAACTCTGACAGCACAAGAATTTCCCTACTTATTAGTAAACTGCTCATGTTAATGGAGAAGCAGAACAACACACCAAAATAGAACTGAGCTAAACTTCACCCCTGTAGATTCATGAAGTTCTAGTGGAAGAAAGAGATCAGAAATTGTTACCTATATATTTTGAACATTAAATTAGTATCAAACCACTATGGAATATTTTTTCTCCTCGGAATTTTCCATTGTTGGGCAAACAAAATAGAAGAACTACTCAAACAAGTGTATTTTGCTAAGTTTGTCATTTGTCTTGAGACACTGAATAAGCATCAAATGGTAATCTAAAACAAACTGCAAATGGAGGGGAGAAGTCAGATAAAAAAGAAGTGCTTAGGATGTGGCATGCTCTATATGAAAAAGCACACACTTAAAAGTAGTCCACAATACTCAAATCACTTTAAAGAACAACAAAGCAATGGAATAATCAATTCTTTGCTAATTATAGAACTAGTAACTACTATGCTGAAGAAAATAATCCTGTCAGTAAGAGAATGAGAAAATGCAGATTTCCTGTAACTTCCACAGTTGTATTATTATGTAGGCATATAGAAAAAGTGACACTTTATTAGTTACATTTGAAGAAATATTTCTTTTCCCAATTTCCTGATATCCAACAGATATTACATTTATTTTACATTTTATACACTAATACCTAAACTTGAATACATATATGACTGAGCTCTTATTAAAACATTAGAATACTTGAATTTAAAATTATCAAGAATGTATTGAAATACTTACACAATTTCTGAAGACCTGGAACTCTAGAGTCCTCTGATTGAAATTAGTTGGTTTACTCAAATTAAACCTGAAATGAAATTGCAATTTTTTCTTTCTCACAGATCAGGGAAGGTAATGACATATTTGCATTTATGGATTTTAGCACAAATCAAGTATCTATGCCCAATACGCAGTTGAAAGCATCACTTGATCTTATTTTTTCATATTTCCCCCCCATTGCACATCACATTAAGGAAGAAATGTAAACACATTTTAGCTCAGGAAAAAATACAGATGTGTGTTCAATGGCAACAGATTCAGCTCTCAACTGGCCTAATGATACAAATTTTAGAGGCCAATACTAACTATCAGCACAACTGCCATATCACACATTCATTCATTCCTTGTAAAATGCATTTTTTCTGCTGAGTGAGAACACCCCAAGGATTCCACAACAACACTTACCGTTCTAACAGCTTATCAACAAAAGTGGATGGGTTAGAATACAGAGCTACTGGAAGAAACTGAATATACACAGGAGCATCAGCTGGATTTTCTAGAAAAATTTCTTCTTCCTATTCAGAAAGAATTTTTTATAAGTTTACATTACCATTAATGCAATTAGAAACACCTGCTAAAATGACACTATCACTCAAATAACTTACTGATGAGCTGTTTGTGCTGGTAAGAGGGAAGTTTAGATGGCGTGGTGAACTAAGGATGGAAGGCCAGGACATTTCTGCTGTAATTTTCAACCGAACATCCTTCTGAAGATCTGTGTCTACTTCAAATACAGCATTCAGTCTGGAAAAACAGTTGTAAAACTCACTTTTACATTTTGCAGAAACAAATTTTGAGAATATAACTGAGATTCAGATCAGTAAGAAAAATAACGCAAAATGTATTTGATGATTTGCAAAGGTACAAACAGTAGAAAGGAAAAACTCCCATCAATATAACATCCACAATCCAGAAAATATATTTTTCCTCCATGTGTACAGTATATCAGCACATCAACCCTAAATGCAATGGATACAAAGACTGTGTGCCCACACACCTGTCTAATAAACCTAAAGCAAATCAGAATAAGTCATACTTGGTGCTAGCCACTATTTCCACCAGTTAATGAAATTCTTTGCTATGAAACAACCTCCACAACAGACTTGGGTCCCCTTCTCCTACAAGCTCTCCAGCATGAACTGAAACTAAACTAAAAGTACTGAGTTCTCCAGTCAGCAAAACAGACAAAATCTTAGGTTTCGCAAACCCAGAGAAATATTTTGGAGAAACTCCAAATATCCAAATCACAACCCCTCTGTTTTCAGAAGTTGTGTCTCCTTTCCCTGAATGATCCTTTGGACAGCTGGGTAATCTTAACTCTCTTTAAAAGTATTAAATACTTCAAAATATATTATAATAAATAACATTAAAGCACTGTATGGTCAAGCTAGAATTACTTCTTATTCAGAACTAATATTTAGCAGCATTCTCCTTCACTATTCTCTTGCTGTAGGGGATAGAACATTCCTGAAAGCTACTGGTATGGCTAAATAGAGGATTCTGTTTAGATCAAATTTTCTCAGGAGTTAATAATATATCACCATTATAACACAGAAATGATAAAGGGGGAATGCTTTTGTAATTCTATTTAGTTGCATACAGACATGTTGTTTCTTCACATACCTTTTTTGAAAGGGTAATCTGGATGCTATCAACACAAAAGACACACACGCTTGCTGTTTATGTTAACTCTCATCTCTTGGAGATTAAATCAATTTTATGTATGAGAAGGCAGATGTTTAAAAGGTATGTAGCAGTCTACAGAGTTTAACTTTTCTAAATATTAAGTAGCAACCATTAATCTTCACAAGGTAAAATGCAAGAAAATTTTTGCAATTCACTGAAATGCAAAAATCCCAGTATGGTAATAACAGAAAACCTTATGAAATCTTAGAAGGGATGTTGAGGATACTATTTTAAAACACTTTCAGCAGGGATACTGAACAACCAGTATAATCTGGTTTTGGAAATCTTTGCGGAGTAGAGACTGCCTTGCTGTTACAATCTTTTCAAGAACCCCAGCAACTCAGTGAATAGTAACTCCATTTTTTCTTTAATTTAAGCAAATTATTACTGTTTTTTAACTTTTAAAATGCTCTCTTTAAAGGTTTGCAAAGAAGGCCAAGCAATTCTTGGCCTCCTCTCAAAGAGCACAGCAATATTAAGAAGGTTTGTGTTACATCAGAGCACACATTTCACAGAATTGTTACTGACTTAAGGCCTGAGCAAACAACAGGAATAAAATACTTACTTATGCCTTGAGTTCTCTTTTATTTCTGTCCATTCTTTGAATAAATTCTCATGCAAATCCCAGTCAGAATCCCATGCATCTTCTTGCATTGCTATGCTGTGCTGAACTTTAGATTCCGCTGCAAGAAATGTGTTTTTATAAATCTTCAAGTAAAACCATCACTTAAGGAGAAAAGAAAATTTATTTTAAATGAATTTCATTATAAAGTTGAACTTTACTTACATTTAGATAGAAAAGGCAATCCTACATAACAATGATCTCCACACTGTAAACCAGGATCAAAATAAATATTTGCAATCTGCAAAACATGTAAGAGTTGATCAATTAAACAGCGAAGTAAATTTAACGACCAAAGAAAAAAGAACTATTTCTGTTGAACACAGAAACCTAACATATGCTATATAGAAAAGAGAACTTATAAATGTTTAGAAATAACACATAAACAAACCTTTGATTTTTTTCCTGGCTCTAAATCTTCTTTATTACTTCTTAACCTCTTATAATAAAACCTTACATCTTCTGACAGGGACCGTATGTGTTGTATTTTCACTTTCTGAGAAAAGGAGTTCATAATGTTCAGGCTCTGGTGAACTACTTTCCCCTAAAGAAAATAAAAGGAAAAAAGTCTGCAGGATATGCATTTTTCCCATATATGTATCTATTTATGCAGGCTGCAAAGACCACAGCACTGCTGAAATGTTAAACTGAGATTTTAACTATGCTATCTTAAAGAAATGCCATTTGCAACACTTCAAGATAGTAAGTTTCTGTGAAGTTGTATTTTTTCCTCCATCTGCTTCCAAACACAGTCCATCCTTCTCTGAAAATTAAGAACACCTGAAGTATCTTGGAAGCGTTAGGACAACCAGAGCTCTCCTTAATCAAATAATGATAAAAAAAGTATCAGAAGAGGAAAGTCAAGAGAAAACTTCAGTTTGTTGATTCTCCTATTACTAAAGGGAAACAACCTTTTTGTAAAAGATCACTGCTAGCAATTAGAAATAGTAATTAGTTGTTCTTAATTAGAAATAATCTGAAAGGAAGAGTAAAGGGAAGCTACAATTACAAAACCTACAGATGACAGAGGGCTTTTAAAAGCCTCCTCCCTGCTCCCAAATGCAATTAAGACACCACACACCAAAACTACATTTAAGAAGAAAAAAGGAAGTTTTTCCCCGACATCTTTACAGCCTGCCTCCTTTTCTGAGTCAAACATTATTTTACCTTTTAAGCACAGAAAATGTAGTTTAATTGTCATGATCAAAATCCTTACAATGCTCAAGCTCTACCCCAGCCTCAGTTGTAAATCAGTGATTCTATGGTCATGTTTTACACTTTACCTCAACACCCAACCCTGATATGTATAGAGGAAACACATAGTAGAGAGAAAAGCAGAAGAAAAGTGCAACTCAGGACTGGTAGGGAGACTTCGGAGTTACATTAAAAAAAAAAAAAAAGACATCAGTATGAGCAAATATAAATACCCAAGACTACCTTTTAATGAATATGTTTTTCTTGCTCCCCTTAAATCAATACTTTAGACTTTTAAAAAAATTCTCTAAGTTTAAGTGGAGACATGAGAGACGTTTTTTGCAGGTTCAAAATTTGACTATGGCCTCAGGAAACAGTCGCATATTGCAACAGTCTCAATAGTAGTAATTGCAGAGGGAAAGAAACTACAAGAATAAATCCTTAATGGTACAGTCCTGTTAAACTGAATTAGGAGGTGTGTCTGAACTTCATCTGTGGATTCCTATGAGCAACCAACTGTCACCAATGGGACAAGATACAGGTTTGTTAAAGTGTCTAGAATAAATAAATAGTGTTTTACTGAGACCTTTACATAGCATTTAGACACGAAACAACAGACAAGGGAAAAAATTTTGTTCAGCAGTAATAAGAAAAACAACAATGCCATTTAGCATGGAAGTCCTCAAAGATGAGCTTTGATCAGGGAAGAGTTGAGAGGTGGCACTGTGAGGTAAAGATGACACTGAAGCACAAGTCAACACCGCTAAGATTTGTTTAAATCAAGACACTGACCTTTACGAGGCCTGTATACACTGTCAGTGTACTGCTGACAACCTTCAACAGAATACCAGAAATCACACTTAGGTACAAATATACTAAAATTATAAACAGACAGACAGCTCTGGGAACCAGGCAGCTGCAGGAGAATTACATCCTAAGTATGAACTGAAAAGCATGTGTTACTAAAATAGTAGCACCTAGTTATTCCTGGATGGTGTAGCTGTCAAGTTTCTCTACCAAACACTGAAACAAAAAGAACTGATGCTATTTTAGGCTTATTTTCATAAGTAATAGAGGCATTACAGAAGAACTAAATGCAAGAGTAGCATGAATTCAGTGAGCATAAGTTTAGTTTGAAATGAATCCAAGAAAAAGTAAGTCTGCTGTTAATGTTCTCAAATACAAAAAGGGCTAAGTGCTCAGCTAATGGAAGTAGTATGTGAAGCTGACTGCTCTGAAAAGCTTGGGGCTTGAACACAATAAATAGTCTATAATCCTGTCAAAGGTGATAATTACATCTGAATCTATACTCCCAAACAAAATGCAGGAGGCCAAAGATTCCCTGAATAAATAATTGCCTGGAAACAGTACTAGAAAAAGCATGAGAACAATAAAAATCACAGTAATCTAGGGAAGAGAAAGAATAATGACAGCAAGGAAGCTATGTCTGAGAAACACAGATGCTATAAGAAATAGTATCTATCAAAACAAAATAAAACAAAAGGAAATAAACAAAACAAACAACCCCCTCAAACTCCAAAACAAGAAAAAAAATCACAAACAACAAACAAAACACAACCACCCCCCCACCCCCCCCAAAAAAAAGAAAAATCAAGCTGCCAAGACTGTGGGCTTATTACTATGAAATACTAGAAGTTCTTTAGCCATTTCACCTACAACAAACTCAAAGGAGATTAAAAAAATATTACTCCCTTATGGTCCGACATGGTACAAAATATTTTAATGTGGCACTCAAAAGGGACATTCTTCACAGGAATTCTTCATAATAGTCATGACAACAATGATTTCTAATAATTCTAGTAGATTCAGATAGAGAATACAGAAACTGCTTTATCTCCAGTGAATGAAAGGGAAGTGGACCTTTAAGTTATTTTAACTTAGCAAAAGCTTATGAAGCAGTTCATAATGAAGTTCTAGATGTGGCACTCAGTGTAATAAGTATCCATATAATTGTGAGGCTATATAGTAAAAAAAAAAACCAACCTGACCTTAAAGATAAAAAACAACTAGTGATCTTTGCAACTGTAGGCATGACTGTTTGACCTCAAGAGTAGCAAAAGACTTCAGAAGAATTTGTGACATAGGAGATCAGAAGGAAGACAGAACATGTGGCAACTGCAGCAAACATTCACTGAAGTCCTGCTGACTGACCTATCTTCCTCTGATGAGACCTATCCCATTATATGAGTATATATTATATACATATATAATATATAATAAAACATATATTATATATAATATTATAATAAAATATATTAATTAATATAATAATAATATATAATATATAATATAATAATATATTATATTCCAAGATCCCATTCAAGTGGGCTGTTGAGGAGATGTAGGAACAACTCATGCTTGGAATGTGGTGGAAAAATCCCAAACGACCCCCAAAATAATGACAAATTGATCATAACAGTTCAGTAGCACAGTCTCTCCAGCAATTTGACACAGAATTCAGGACAGTGGTCTCTCTTGAAAAGGGCATATGAAGAAAAAAAACCACAGCAAGTAAATATTTAACCCTCCCCAACTCTCTTACCGGAAAAGAAGGTGGAAGCAAAACATGTTTTGGGGAGCAGGTCAACGATCCTACAGCAATCACAGCCTTCACTGGTATAGTTAAAATCTGGACAAAAAAAACCCCAAGAAAAATTTAGAAAAAAACCCCTTACATTTCCAGCCTTTAAATGCCTCTTCCACTTTTAAATTGCATAGAATAACAAAACCCTGAAATTTTACAATTAACGTAGTCTAGGATTATACAGACATTTTAAACATGGAGACATGAATCAAGGTTTCGACCCATCATCATATTCTGAACAGTCACTCCATACTGTCAGGAAGCACTCCTTTACTCAGCCATCCTCAGTTCTCTTCTACATGGAACAGAAAAGCATACTGAAAACACAAGCTCCCCAATGGGATACTATATAGCTCTCATTTGAATGGGGCTTGCTTTGTTGGAAAACAGGAAGGTAACATTTTTAAAGTAAATGAGGGAAGAAGATACACCCGACTTATTGAAACATCGTGTTATTGTAACACCTTGAGACACACATAGAAGAAGTAGTGTGGAATGGATGGCAATGAGACTCAAGTACCAATACTAGTAGAATAACTTGTAACAAGCAAGAAAATAAAATGCTTCAGAATCTGCAACTGAAGGGTCACATTCATGTGTGGATAAACTGAAAAAAGCTTAAAACCTCCAATAACTGGCAGAAATTGGCTATTTCCCATTTTCTGTATCACCATCAGAACCACACAACTAGCGATATAATTTCCTGACTTCATAAGCACAGAATCACATTTGTTGGTTTTTTTTCCATATATCACACAAAGATATTAATTATAGATTGTATTACTTATTAGACTTTGCCTCCTGCCAAAACAAGGCATATGAAATTGAGGCAACCGGTTGTTCCCTCCCATAATAGTCAGTGCAAGAATTCTGTTTCAGCAACTGCCAGCAAACTATGGCAAACTGCAGTATGGTTTAGTGGGCATGGTGGTATCCAGTCTTTTTGAACCTTAATGATTCTCTGACTCTCCAAAACAGCTTTCACATTGTGTTTTGACAAAAAAAGGCAGATATTACAGCTCAGTTGCAGTAACTGATAGTGTATGGAGAAGCACATCGTCAGGGGATGATATGCCCCAAGATCGACACATTGATGCTTTGAGGATGTGTCATGTCACCAAAGAACACAAACTGCAAAGCATTAGGTCAGATTTAAATGGATATTTCTGAAAGCTGGACAAAAATCATAACAAAAGCATAAGTAGCATTCCTGTTGTATGATGCAAGGTTAAGTTACAAAGACAACCTTGACCTCTGGAGCTCCCTTCCAAACTCAACTTCTCCCTCATGTTACAGTCAGTCCACTAATACAACACTTAAAGACTAAACACATCTTCTGGGCAACACCCATTTATTATACAACAAATATACCTCATAATCTGTCGTGATTTGTACAGCTCCATCATGAATTCCTTCAAGTTCCTTTGCTATTAGATTTACCCTGAACACTGCATAGTAGCCTGATGCAAGGATCACCTGTAAACAGTAGAAAAAGTCAGCAATGTATTCCATTAAACAGAAAGCAATTTCACTGAAACTAGACTCAAAATCCATTTAAAACCACTGTCAGTGATAAACAAAGAGCTGTCCTACAGAAGTGACTAACACAAAAATTATCTATTCCTTGTGGTGATAAATTTCCACTCATCCCAGATTAATGACAAGCTTCATCTGAGGGTATTGAGATTGGGTAGATTTGGAAAGGGTAAACTTCAGTAACAGCAATTTGAATATGATGCTGCTCCTTAAAACAAATTTAGGAAGCCTACATGCTTTATCATACTCAAGTTCAGACACAAATTAAGAATTCTTATTTCTCCTCTGCTAAAATGAAACTGAAAGAAGTTGCAGAAGTTTGTCTCTTTTCTCCCCTTCTATATCTAGCTTTAACCAATGGATTCAAAGGTTACTTACTGAAGACTGATCGGATGCAGTAGCATTTTGTAGTTCATGGTGGTTTGCAATTATTGTTGTTCTGTTTCCCTTTTCAGTTGTTAGAAGTTCTACAGCCAAACCATCCCCTATAATATGCCAACTTTTTATAGCCAGCTTAAAAAGAACAAAAGGTACTGTTTTCAGTAACATCACGTATGTGAATTTTTTAAAAGATAAACTAAAAATAAATGCATCCTCACCTCTATTGGATTGCTGTTGATTACTGCAAATAAAATGCTGGTAGCTTCTGTTGCACTCAATATGCCAAAATCTATAAATCGCTCCTCAGTTTTTGGAGACAGTACAAAGTACTAGAAAGATTGATACAAGTATTTTAGCATAAATGAAATATAAAATGTGCTCAAACTATAAGCTCATTAAAAATGCTTTAATAACTTTAATACAACACTACCATGACAATCTCAAAATTCTATATTAATAAATTTCCTATGTAAAACTAAAGATTTAAAGGGAACAAAAAAGAATTTTACAGCAGACATCAAAGTAGAATAAAGAATTAAAGAGCCCTATGAAGTCTGCCTCTAATTAGACAGAAGTTGCCAAAAAAAAAGGAAAATACTTACATCTAGAAATCCTGTGTATGCTCGGACAGGTAGGTGAAATTTAGAAGCATTGGTGATAAGTAGGATATTGTTATCTATGTGAACAGATGATGTGGAAGGCATAAAATGAAGAGTAAAAATGTATCTGGATTCATTGGGTGGAATTAAGACTGGTTTACTGAAGTTCTGGACCTAGACCAGTGAACAATGAAGACCAAGGTTACAACTGTGAAAGTGCATCACATTTAAACATTTACTAATAGGTAAAAGCATTCACTGAAATGACACTTACTTTAAACATCGGTTTTGCTTCTTCTGGTAACACAACATCATGTATAAGGACTGCAAAACTGAACGTGTTTGTTAGATAGATCAGCCTTTCCACAGAATCAGCAGCACTGTCACGGATGTGAAAGAGTGTGGCAGCATGATCAAATCCTAAATAACTATCAAAAGAAAACAGTGTAAAGAAAATAAAGATTTTCCTCAAGGTGTTTTCCTTACATAAAGACTAGAATTCATTATTTCAAACAGCAAAAAGGGTACATACCCCACTGCATGCTGAAACTATATTATCTGCACTACAGGGACGTTAATAACTAAGTAATTCAAGTAAGATAAGAAAATATGTAACTCAGAATAATAGGAGGACTAAAAGGAAGTGTTGAAGTATTAAGAAAATTTGCAAATCACGTGTATTTCTCATTATCCAAATTGTGTCTGCAGCACAAATATTCTGATAGGTAAGGTTTCTTTGTTTGCCTTTAAAATACTCTGCCAGTTCTGTTGATAAAATAGCACCTCATTCAAAATGCTTTTAAAGTCAACTTAGCCATACTTTGTAAGTAAGTAACAAAACCCAAGGAAACAATGAGAATTCTTCCGAAATTTTGCTTAAAACCAAAAGTATTTTCTCTAGCCTTACTTCATATAGCAATAGAATGGCAAATGCAAAAGCAGAAATATTTCCAATACTGCATTTTGAAAATGTCTCATCTGCAGTCTTCAGTTGCTCTGAAAAACAACTCACTAAGGCCAATTTTAACTCAAGCCTTGAAACCAACTTATGAATGGCCAAGACTACCTCATCCATTTGTTTAAAAACAGGAATATTCCCTTCTGATTTAGAGCATTTAGGTTTTGAAGTATGTTCAGTTACTGGAAGCTTACCCATCCAATACTTCTGCTTGATATGGTATTTCAAGTTTGGAATAGCTCTTCTCTTTTGCTTTAACAGTTATTTTCCCAGAAGACTGTGATGCTTTTTTTGCTTTTGATGCTGTACACATAAGAATATGAGAAGTTTGTTAAAGCTGACAAAAATTGATCCATTAAGTTAGACTGGAATGACTGGAAGAATAAAACCACAGAGCTAGCCCAGAAATTAATTATCATGGAAGGAAAAAAAGTGGAGCTTAAAGAAATTTCAATAAGCAAACTGACATGGTGTAAAGTCTATGAAGCAAGAGATCCCAATTCTGAATTCTTCCCATTTAACATCAGTTTAGACCTGCCCAATTTAGTAAGCTTTTCTACAATAGGGAAGCCTGACTGTTGCTGTCATATAAATAACTTGAACATGTCGAAAGGACAATTTGGACCCCAGATGACCTGAACTCTCCACTAAGAATATGGAATTAAACTATCCCTCCCCTAACAGAACAGAAGCTTGAGAGTGCTGGGCCCCTCACTTAGAACTACCAGTTGAGAGGAACTTCAGGCCAGAAATGTAACAACTTAATAATGAAAAAATGAAAGACAAGCTAAATGTTGCAAAAAGAGAAGTAGAATCCACCTAAGAACCCAAATTACACAAGCACCAAGAGTGATGCTCACAGGTCTGCTCCAAGATCACAGAACAAGCAATGTTAGCCTGGTAGCAGTAGTGCAAAAACAAAATCAAAGGTATTCAAATACTAATTAAAGAAGCCACCAAGCCCCTAAAGCTCCTGCATGTAATTAGGACAGCTGAAACTGCAAATATTTAGGGCTGGCTGCTTCACTGATAAGAATTCATCAAGTCAGTTCCTTAAACACATTAAGCAGCTTAACCGGGTATTTTTCCCAGGAACCACCATTTCTTCTAAGATGTACCACATGTTAGCCAGTAGGTCTTCATACAACAATTTCCACCAGCTTCAAAATCTGAATGTATTATCACCTCAGGTTGACAGAATTCATCTCTTTCAGAATTTATAAGCTAAAGCATACTTCACTTGTTTTAGAAACCATGAGCTATTAATTTCTAAAGTGCAAATCCATAAACGATAATAAAAATCAATCCACTCCTCTTTATCCATGCAACTTTTAAATTCTGTCTACCACAACTATTGCATGTATAAGATTCCATTTTTAAGCAATCCAGGCAGAAAGACTTACAGCACCAACTAGTATTTTAAAACAGTAACATCTGAGTAGTCACCACCATTCTAACAGTTTATTAAAATCTCTACAAAAACAGAGGTGCCTTTCTACAAAATGTCAGCATAGTATTTGAAGTCACACTATGTAGGAGAAAAATGATAGAATACCAGGTTGGAAGGAGACCTCAAGGACCACTCGCTCCAACCTTTCCTGGCAGAAGCACAGTTTAAACAAGATGTCCCAGTACCCAGGCCAGATTGATCTTAAGTGCCCAATACTGTAGAATCCACCCCTTCTTGGGGAGATTATTTCAATGGCTGATGGTTTTCATTGTGAAAAATTTTCTTCTTGTGTCTAACTGAAATCTCCCCAGGAGTAACTTGTATGTGTTACCTTGCTTATTATGATTTCTCAAAAAACAAATGTCTGTTTAAAATAAAAATACATTTAAATAGTCAGTGCCTTAACATAAGAATACAGCTATGTTTATTAGAAAAATTAAGAATATCTTCTTTTCTTATCTGTAATTACCAGTCTAAGATACTTGTTGATCATGAACAAAGACAATCCTTTCAGAAATAACTGAAGTTCAGAAGAACTATAAGCCCTTTCCAGGTAGGAAAATCCCATTTTCATCTCAAAATTATAAACAGTCTTTTGTTAAGACAGTGAAAATAATCAATGAAACTTCAGTAAGTTTTCAGACGCACTTGACAAATTGTAAGAAGAGAGGAGCAGTACTTACCATCAAAGCTAATGCTTGCAACTTTGGTATATTTACTTTCAGAGGCTTTTAACGTAACAGGCTTGAAATGTACTGTTATAGCTTCGTTCTGTGGTGTAGGTCTAACACTCTGCAAGCAACCAAAATATGAAGCATCTGTAAATTTATCATGGCTAACATGCTGTGAAGCCTTCATGTGTCTTTCACAGTGATAAAACAGCAACTAGTTTTGGCCAAGCTCTTACAGGTCTATGTTTCCTATAACAAAGCAGCATTACACGTGGTTTTAGATTTTTTTTTAGGTTCTACAAATTACTCAGTCAATATACAGAAAAGTGAGTAGAAGTGAGTTCTCCTTGGGGACATTGAATTAAGTGGCAGTATGGCCAGAAACATAATAATAAAGTAGAAAACAAACCTTAATTAAAGTAAGATTTAATTTTTATTCTTAATGCTGCTGGGCTATAATAGCTAGGCTATTTGTTTCTGGTGCACTCACTAACAAAGCTGTTAACTGACTTGTGCAACTACCAGAAAGGATACAGACATCTCTTTTGTCTCTAATCCCATGCTAAATCTGCAGAGAAAAAAAAAACCTAACTGTAGCTCTGTGATGACACTCGTTCTACACTAACACTTTACAAGGTCACCCTTGACATCTGAAAATTACTGTTTCAAACTAAAGGGAAAAGGGGCATTACTGGAAAAGCTATTGTTTCAGTTATTAGCCAGAGCTGATTTGTAGAGGGACTCATTGCTATGCAGCAGGATAAGGGATTCCATGTCATCTGAAGATTCTATAAAGATTGCTAGCAAACTCTCTATCTAGATTCCATGCAGCAACTGGGCATGAAGCACTTAAATGCTCTTATTCTTGTTTTGCTTAAAATTAGGATGGCTGCCACGATTCTTCCTCCCCAGCTGGCTTCTCCTGCTTTAAGAACAGCTCAGCTGCTCACATAGCAGCTGTTAAGCCACAGCAAATTACAGGATGCTGAATTAAGGAAACTTAAATGAGTGCTGCCTTACCTTCGGCTGGGCTGCAGAGGTTTAGCACCTGCTTAATAAGCAGCTGAGCCTTTCTTGGTCAGGGAGGAGCAAGACAAACAGCTAGTTGTACAAACCAATTACAGTTCTTCCAAGCCAAGACGTCCTTGATTGTAAATTAAAGCCATAAAAGGGTGCATAAATAACTAAGTTCTGCAGACCACATGATCCTTAGTGGGAACAAGCAGCACTATTCCTGCATCTAATGAATAATCTCCATTAACTCAACCAGAAGTTTTGTATTTTGGATTTATAGCACTGACCTTTGTCCACCACCATGTCTGCATACATGGGGTGCAGGTATTAGTTATGAATTGACTTATAAAGAGAAATACCAATCTCTATTTTCTTCTAATGAGATCCACACTATAAAACTGAAATCTTGACACATCTTAAAAAAAAACACCTCTTAAAGCAGATGAAATCAAAGCTGTGAAAAAGTTCACAACTTCTGGATGACAGAGATGATTAACATTTCTAGAAGCTCTTTTCATGCAAAATGCTTTCTTTAATTACTGCTTTGAAATAATGCTGATTTCATTTAGTAAATCAAACTGGAAATATTCAAAAGAACAATCTGTTACCAGAAAAATGGAAGGTTTCAGAGGTGCATCTCTTAAACCACAAGCGTAGCAAACCTACATGTATTTACTCAAAATGTCTACAGCTGGTGAATTTAGTTAAGGAAGGAATTTACACTGTTTTGTTGAAAATTTCTGAACTATATAATGCACATTTCCCATTTGTTGCTTGATTACATGCTATAAAGGGAAATACAGAATTAAGACAACTAAGGAAAATACAAACATCCTTAAGAATCCCTTCAACCTAAGAATCCCTTTCCTCAAATTTCAACCTATTTCAATTAAAGTTTAAGTAAAACCTGTCCTGAAATATGCATTAAAAATCATCAAATATGGACAGATCCTGAAAATACATATAAAACAAGTTCCATCAAGAACATAACACCACCAATTTTCTCAAAAAATTTCGTAGTAGCAACTTCCATAGGGAAGAATAATTTTAAATAGACATGCTTCAGTAGCACATGGCTCTCCCACAGAATGACCCACTCAAGAGTCCTGATCCTGCTCTGTGAAGACACACTCAATATTTAGCATAACTGCAGAAAATTAAGGCCTTAAATGTTCTAAAGGACACAAGGAGGGGCTAAAACTTTGTGCTTTTCCAGTTCTTGAGAAAGACTTTGAAGTTTTAAGGACTCTTGGGCTACTAAGAGAATACTATGTATTCTAATGAACTAAAGAGAATGGTTTGGAAGACTGGCACATGTTTGTCTCTACTGTTTACCAGTCAGAAGGCTCCTGAACCTAGTTTTGTATTGCCCACCTAGCATAGACAAAAAAGCCCTGTGGCTACAGGTGGCAGGTATCAGAACCACCTCTGAACTGTTTTATTCTCTTTTACAGACACAACTGTCAAAAATTTCCTGGCCTTGTGTTTAAACAGAGAAACACCTAACTAATTAAAGTTCACTTTCTCCATAAAGAACCATCCAGAACATGGAACAAACTACTGCTAAACTGTAATCTTTGATAATTTTGAGATGCATGCACCCAAATGTGAAGATGAAAACACAACACAGAAGAAAACTACTTCTTGCAGATTGCTAAGAGAAATTAACCCCTATTCTAAAGCTGGGACAGAACTTAACACTTCCTTGTACAAACACTTTTGTTTTCAAACTGAATACAATTCAGCTTCACTAAGGCTGTCCTGAAATTCCTGGTTCTTCACGCACCAAACAAGATCAGGACCTCAAATTTTGAAGTGTCTCTGCTTTTAGCAGTCAAACAGTCTTAAAGTGCCTTAAGTAAACACAAAATTTTCATTAGAGAGAAGGGATAAAACAAAGTGTTCAACAATCTACATCTACCAGATTTTTGACAGAATGGCTTAATTGTTGCAGCATGACTAGTTTATCCAGTCATGAAATAAGCATTATTGTCCTTAATAATGGAACAAACCCTACAAAATGAGGGAGATATTATAAGGAGTTTTAAAACTCGAAAAAGAAAATGACTCGTTCTTATTTTCCTCAACCAGTTTTTGGACCACAGCATGACTAAGTACTTGATGGCGGAACAACTACAAGTCTGGCAACAGTATTAGCAGTATCACACACTGATGACCTGAAGATATTTAGTTCCTCCAGCACCCAGCTTAAACATATGCTAAATATAGCCTTGGCCTTTTCTTCTGTCTTCTGACATTAAGATGAAATCTGTCACACAAATCTGTCTCACTACTTTTAAACCCTAGCTCTTAAGGGTCAGAAGTCTACTTGTCAACCTTTCCTAGAAGTAAGCTATTCACCAAGTTCCTTCAAAAAATTCTGTACTCTTGCTCTCCACTTTGAAATTCACTAATTGGCACAGCAGCAGAAATTCACTTAGTGCTCTAAAAGCTAGAAAGGTTACAAACTTCCTAACAAAGCTGTCCATTAATGAAAAGAACAACTGACTTGATGTGCCATGTGATACACTGAAAAACACATCATGTCTGGACCTGTGTGGTAGCTTTTTCCTTGCAAAAGTGAACCCCAAAGGCTTTAAAAATGCCAAATCAACTGCTTTGATACACAGTAAAAAAATAATTTATCCGGAAAAGTTTTGTCATTACATGTATAATGATTATCAAGTGACAGTCAAGTGATAGTCTTCCATTAGATCAATATTTATGGTTTATAGCTCATAGTCTGAAGACCATAGATTTTAAAAAAATTCAAAAATGGATAGGCTTGGGTCTTTTTTTAAGTGGAGGAGTATGAATTAGGCACTACACTACCAGGTATTACAAGTGATACTGATGGTCTGAAAACATGGTTATTTGCATTGTATTCAGCAAGTATATTACACACTTAAAACAAAAAAAAAACCCAAGCAAACTGTCAAATCTAAGAATATAGCTGGAAAAAATAATTTACTGAATTTACCAATTGTCTCAATGCAAAAATCATATACAGGTCTTTTTGCTTTTTAAAACCTATGGAAGTTGTGCTACAGCTTACAAAGCCATGATTCCTATAGGATCACCTGACCTCATTAATGCAGTAAGTATCAGGAGCTCAGTGAATTAAAATCTTTTTGAACTATACTGTAAGTTTCTCATCTTGAAAATTATTAGTGAATAACATCTTAGCAAGCACTGCAATGGTCTACTGTCACTGAAAATTTATCTTAATCACTAAAAATGTTTCCTGTTTCTAGTTTAAATTAATCTACCCTCAGTTTCCAGTATCCTAAGATTTTGCTAGATCTCTACTACTAAAACACTGTTCCTCATAGTTACAGTTTCAAGCTTTATAAACACAGAAATGCTCTCCAAGATCTCAGTAAGGAACCTTTGCCAATCCTTCAGTCATTCTTCTGGCTCCTCTGGTTTCTTTTCAACACTTCAACACTTTTTGAAGTGCACTGGGACAAGGTATAACTAGCTACACAACTAAATCTGGAAAAAAACGGAAGACAGGAAGGGGAGAAGGAAGAAGTGAGAAAAATAGTGGGCAATGAGAAAAATCACACAGGAAAAAGGTATGAATGAACAAAGGCAAACTACCAGACTAGTGCCAAAATTCTGAAATAAAAACAGAAAGTAGAAAATCCAAATGCTAGAATTCTGAAGCTGGCTGCACTTCACATTCAGCTCCAGCGGTCTTACTGCAAAGGGCCCTAGAGTGTTTGAGGGCTTTTGTTATTGCAAGCAATAAAGCAGATAAGCTCAAGAAAAAAAGGGTAATTTTACAGGCAGCTCTTGAAAGCTACTCTTTGCTTATCTTAAAAAATTATGTTGGGGAACCGCTTTATGCATTGATGTATAAATGTGATGTGTGTATGATGAGGAGAAAGAATCTTACAGACTCTGTATTAATCTCTCAGTCACTGAACTACTGAAGTTCAGTAATCAATGAATTACTGTTCTCAAGTATAAAAGTTTCCAAAGGTTCAGATATTGCATGTACAGCCTAAAAATGCAGTTCAGAGCATTCAAAGGAGGCTATGGCACAAATTAGTTTTACCATGCAGAAAAATTATTTGCTCTACTATTAAATTACATTTTCAGCCACCCATCACCTAGCTTCTAATTCTGAACACTACATAGTGAACCTGTGAATGCTCAATTTTTATGAGAAAAAGTAAATCCAAGTAGAAAGTTTCAAACTGAAAGAAATTAAACTTACTGTAATTGGCACATCTTTTGTTCCTGAATTTAATAAATGCAGATTTAAAATTTTTGGCAGATCTGTTAAAGAATAAAAAACACATCTGTCTATTAGGCTATTTTAACATGTGAATCTTATACAAAGTCATTTACACCAGCTGGTTTCTTATATACTTCCACTACTCAGTGTTAACAAGTTATATTAACATGACAGAACAGCCAGTCAAAATAGCTAGTCCCAAGAATCTGACACAAATTGAATTTTTTTGTGTGAGTAGGTATTACATGCTTCAGCTTACCACTCATATTTCTAACACATTAAGAGGTGAACAGGCTAAAAACACTATAATCAACGACTTTGTCAGATGCACTATGTTCAGAAGAAATTACTTTTACTTGAAAATCTTTACATGTTAAGGAAGTAGCATGGAAAAGTTCTTCAGAAGCTATCTTTTTTTAACTGAACAAAAGATATATACTGGTTTTTGTCACTAATAAATCACTCTTACAGTTTCAAAAAATACCTCTGGTTTTACTACTTTCTGATATATACTTTTTATCACTAATCAATATTAACGTAAGTGTAAAATGTTAAGCCCAAATATGTTACAGGCAATTAAAAAAAGATCCTATCATAAAACATTCGATCAAGTTTGCACACCTTCACTTTTCTCCGTGTCTGAAAATTATTGACTCACCAGAAGTAAAGCAATTTTCACTAGTTCACAAACTAATTGAACTGAAATGCTTTTCAGACTAAGCCATGTGCAATTGTGTAACATTAACTTTACTTAACCTTACAACCTGGTGTGCAAACTACTGCTTGCTTGTACACACCTCGAGTACTCTTGCATCTGTGCACTATTGTAACCTGCTGTCTTTTTAAAAGCATCATTCCACAAGCAACCCTGAGCAGTACAAAGGTAGCTGGGCTTTCCTCTCCCCACCCTATTCCTGATAAATACTTTGAGAACTGAAGAATGGTTTACCTTGTGTTCGCAGTGTACCAAAATCTAGCATTTCTGTTGATGAATAGATTCCTGGTGCTTAAAAAAAAAAAGTTACTTATTATGCTAACAGTTAATTAATTTGAATAACTGAAAAAAAACCCAACCAAAACACAAAACAAACCCCCAAATCAACAAAACCCCAACCACTCTTTCACAAACCTGTTGTAACTTCAACTTCAACAGGCAGAATAATAACTTCTGTGTTGTCTGAGGCATTTGTTTTTATTCTAATGAAGGCTGTATGATTATCTGCTTCTCTTGAAGAAAAGCTGGCTCTCATCACTCCTTTTGTTTCATAGGGAGGTATTTCCTGATAAATAATCAAAGCACATCTATGAGAGCACAGTAATTACAAAAATAGCTGTCACACCAAATAATTACAATAGAAGCATTGAGTATAATTGTCTTAAGAGAAAAAGCTACAATAGCAGGAAGAGATAGGCTTCATAAAACTAAAATTACCATTAAATTCATAAAGGATAGTAATAATCATCTAATATGACACTGATTAAAACTAGGTATACACAAGAGAACTTTCATATCCCATTTGATTAAGTTAATGATTCTGTGATTTTAATTATTATGTATTCAATTTGTGATAAAAAGACAGTAGACTAAATTAGCAGAATCTGGCAATAAACAAAAGATATTCAGAAAAAACGTTGACAGTAATATCAAATACTGACTTTGCATATTCTAAGTGGTTTTTCTCCAAAGCAGACACAAGCCATACAGATCCAGTACTAAACACAAACTGAAACAGTGCATAACCCCATGCAGCCAGAAGCTTGTGGAGCTCCACGTTTATTAGATACAATGTAATTTACAGGAAAAAGTCAAGATGAATTTTAGTTTCTGTACCATGCCCATTCTATCAGTTCCAATCTGCATTCAGGGTTTGAAAGACATCTCTTTCTGTATCTTCTGGACACAACTGCAGCATAAGACTAACTTGAGCACTATAGCTGAAATACTAACATCAGGTTGTCTTCCTCATCACATTACACAATGTCTGAGGATTGAATTTTTTGATTGGTTGCTTGGTTTTTGTTTTTAAATAGAAGATGAAAACCTTGACTGGAAATTTTGTAAGGCACAATGACTGCAGATGTATTCTTTGAAAACTGTTGAATATCAAAGTAAGAAAATTTCAAGTTCTGTTTTCACAGACCCTTCCATATATGTAGCTAGGGATCCAGAGTTGGTCAGATGAAAAAGTACTCCTGCATATGCAGACTGCTTCATCCAATCACTCAAACATTTGGCATCAGAACAATTTTATACAATTATGTATATCCATATGTCAAAGTATCATCACCATATCTCAAATAATTTCTGCTACTTTGAAGCTTTTTCTAACCAGTGCAGCTCTTGACATAACCAATACAATGATGTATCAGTGTGTTTCCTCCTACTGTTTTGATTTCTTCAAGCTGCCTTATTGTTTTAAAATACCAATGGTTATATGAAAATGCATACCAATGGGTATGAAAATGGATGGATAGAGGAAACAAGAGAAATAGTTCTTGCCAGACACTGAAAGCTTTCACATGTGAGTCATCATTACTTTAACTGGCAACCTGGCCAAGAGGAGCTGAAAAGCTTCATGCTCTGAAAAACACCCCCGTTGAGTTCTCCTGACAACTAGGAAGGGACCATCTTCAGAAGCAATGCAATTTGACTAAAGCAGGGCCAAAACATTAGGATATTTATGTTTTAAAATCCATTTTCATTTCAACATCTAACCCTCAGCATCTGTTTCCACTGCATTTTTTAAAATTACGTGATCTGTGTTAATACTTATTTCTTTGCAACTTTTGTACCTAAAACTAAAGTACTGATATTCTAATGGACTTTCTCCAGGAAAGAAAAGAATTAAGTTCTGTGACTGTCTTTTCTAACTCACTTGGAAATACCCTCTTAAATATATCTGTGACATTACTGTAATGATACACCTAAGCAGGAGACAAACTTAGGAACTCAATGGCTATGAAGTCTCTCCCACACCAAAAAACAGTCATCAAAAGAAACCAAATAATTCTAACTGAACAGCAAAATACGCTTTGTATCTAGTTGGACATTACCAGTGGCATGATATATAGCATGGAGCCAAGAACTGTACCTTCAGGATGCTTGCAAATTTTATTTCACTTAAAGATACCAGTATGTGTTACTTCAACCCAGATTTAATGAGCCAGACCACAAGTCCATCCAATCCACTACCTTGTCTCTAGCAGCAGACATGATGAGTAGGGAGTAGCTGCAGGGCATGCATGTAGGAATATTTTCCAGAACAGTTTCCAGCCACTCTCGACTCATGATCTAGGGATTTACTTCAGCTATACACACTGCTGTTTTATTTAGTAGTCCATAATAGATTCTTCTTCCCGAGGTTTGCTCAGCTTAATTTTCAGCCCATGTGTGCATTCATAGTAATTTGCAGGAAGGACTTTCTAAGTTAAAAAACCCTGGCACCACCAAAAAAACCAAGACAAATAAAAAACCCCTAACCGACAAACCAAACAGAAAAACGTGCACTTTTTCTGTGGGTTAGATCCAGCTCACAGGCCTGCAGGTAGGTGTAATTCATTCTAATGGGAATCATTTTATTCTTCACATTTCAAAACAGCACAGCTCAATACATATGGCTTATCTTAATTAAACCTTTCATTCAACTCCTACTACCATAACATTAACACACCCTGTTATTGTTTCCATTTTTATGGGGTATTTTAAATCATTACATGACAAGACACAAAGTTAGTAAAAAAAAAAAAAACCCAGAGCTTAAGCTCCTATCAAAATAAAACCTCCCAAGCAAGTACAATGAGTGCTGCAAGACATGGCTACTCACCCATAGCTTTCTTGTACCTCCCTGCTGACCTGTTGGAAGCTCTAAATGGAGATCACCTCCACTGGAATACACTTCTACCACCTGAGGTGGATAACAGGAAAACGTTAGCACTCAACCTTAAAGGGATCCTGTTTACTTATCAGGTATTATCATGTGCAATGGCATAGGTTAGTGACTATTTGACCACTGGAATACCTTACAAATTCACTTCGATGCTGATACAGCCATTTGATAGTGCTGCATTTTATGTGCTTTTTAGAGCATTTTACTGTTTCTGAATCACTAAACACGAATCAGAATTTGGTTAGGTATAAACATCAATCCTGCCTGAACATAAGAATGTTTTTCCAAGATTACATACTGGGGTATACTGCAACAACACCTTATCCTGTGCAAATCAGAGAGAATGAAGCTAAGAGGCATCACTGGATTAAAAGATCTGTCTGTTTGCTTCAGTATTCTTCCTAATTACCAGTGAAGTTTAAATCTTTATTTTTCAGGAATTACAACCATGTTAAAAACTGAAATAGCACTGGAAAATCTCAGTTTAGGAAATTAAGAGATCTGCGACTATAATCTACAAGGTCTAGAACTGATTTGCATTTGAGCAGAAAAAAAAAAAAACTTCTAATATGAAAGACATAACCCCAAACAGCTCTAAAGTTCAAACAGAATTTTAAGAAGTACGAAAATAAACAAAATTTCAGTTTAATACCATCAATGAGCATTTAATGATTTCTCTCACGCTTACCTGCAGAGGTTCACTGTGAGGGTTATGGATATTTATTATAGGAGAGAAACTGCTATTTACAGGAACTCGGGCCCCAATAAATGGGCGCAATCGATAGGGGTTTGGAACTCCAATGCCAAACACCTGGTTGAGAAAAAGAAACACAAACTTAAGTAGTTGTCTGTAATTGTTGCAGACCCTAACATGCACACCCACTTTAGCAATCTACCAAGAACTCTTTTCAATTAGTTTTATAGTATACTTATAACTGAACCTTCAAAACCAGAATCATACTAAAGCTCTGAAACAAAGAAACTGGTTTAGGTTGCAGCTAAAGGCTATTCCTCGTTTCTACTACTTACTTACACGTATGCTGAAAAACATGCAATCAAAAAACCACCTTTTTTCTGACACTCTGGAATAGAGTGTCATATAGACAGATATCAGCTAAAGGTTAACGAAATATGAAATGTTCCTTTAATCATATCATTATGAAACTATCCATATTGGGAAGCATTTTTGTTGTTGTCTGCAAAACATTGTCATGGTAAGAGTTATATTCTTTCAACAAGAGGATTTTTCTCTTTTTTCACTTCCTGGTCTCTTTCATCTGTCTGAATTACCCTTCTGAATCTCCAGTGAGTAATTTTTTGCCAGCTTAATGAATAACATTGTCTTGCCACTGTATCAGATAAGTAAAGAGCTAAAGGATGAGCTTGATCCCTACAATGAGCCACTAAAATAACACACACAAAAAAGATATTGGGAGGATTTTAAATCCTATGTAATTTCACTGATCTGTCTTACAGTACTGCCCTACTGATCTTAACAATTGTGCATCTGTATTACAACTAACAACAGGGATGGAAACTTCTTCAACTGGGTTGATGGAAAAAAAACCCCAAACCAACAACCCACCACTACTGTGCAAGCATCCTTGGATGGTTAAGCATCCCATAATAGATACTGCTTTGCCTTTACTTCACTTTTCTGGAAAGCGTGTAATTCTCTTACCTGATAAGTAAATACCCCATGATTAGAAGTGTTAATAAATAAAGTGTTCTCTACATTTCCCACTACTCTTGCAAGGAAAACTACATCAAAGGATGTATTCCCTCCTGGAAGAATTTTCTGGAAAAGAAAAAAGCAAGGAAGCAGAGGGATAAGCAAAACTGTTTACTGAATAAATTGCATTATGCAGATGAACAACAGTTTTTGTGCTGCAGAAGCTCCTCACGTGTTCTTTGTGGAATACTGACATTAGAAAGTCAACTGCAGATTCGGAAAGAAAAAGGTAGAACTTTCAAACAAATTAAATGTGTAACAAACTAATAAAAATAGCAATAATTTAAAACTATTATCTAGTGCAGGATCATACTTAATTGAATTTTTGCACTGAATTCTGAATTTAGAGTACCGCTTATCACGGAAGTATTTTAGACTGACAGTTCAAAGATCACTGAAAAAATGCAACTGCTACAAGACTTCCATAAATGCAACAGGTTGCTTATTATAAACAGGTTTTCTGAATTTTTTTCATGTTTACATGGCTCTTGCTAAGTCACAGGCCCTGCACACAAAACTGAAACTAGAGGACTCTATCTGACAGCAATGTGGTTAGGAGTTAACCCTGCTGACACCATGCTTTTGAACATGCAAGTTCCTGTAACACAATTACTTACAGCTCTAAGTTCACTGGAGTGACTACTGCACACTAAAACCACTTTACGTGACCTAGAATATTCAGAAAATTTATAGGAACAGCCTGTTTCTGTAAGTGCTCTGAGGAAATGTACTCACTTCAGTAACAAAGGAGATCTGCTGTTAAACCATGTATAATATACATTTCCAGCGTACTCAGGATTACTTGTGTTTCTGTTGAGCTGTTGTGCTCAGTTCAAATTTGCTCTGGTATGAGATGAAAAACTGCAGCATCTTAATACTTCTAGGTATTTGATTATTGCAGTAAGTCACTCTTTTAGAGAAGCTTCCATTCAGATTCAAGAAGAGGAAGAAAAGCTAATTTTTATAAAGTAAAAAAAACTTACCCTATTTTGGAAAAACGATGCATGAAAATGTGATGTTGTAGCAGATATTGATACTAATGTAATTGTTTCTTCTGAGCTAGGGTTATGTAGGTAAACTTTTTCCATTTTTGGCATTCCAACTGGCCTGTCAAAATAGAGAAAAAATATTTCCTAAGTGTCAGAATCTAGACAGTATAGCATTGGACGTTTTTCCCATTACACCAGATAGGAGCATAAAAGTGATGATCGCCAACACCAGAGCTTTGCATTTAATGCTTTTTTTCAAGTAACTATATATCTTGGACCTATAAGAATTACTTAGTTACCATATTTTCCATTATTTTATTGCTTATTTTCCTGAAGGTTTACCTAATGTTGCTTCTATCGTCAGATTTTTACTTCAGAATGAAAAGAAGCAAAGTTTGCAATTCCTATGCTAGAACCTCTAAATAATTATCTTAAGACAGGTTGTACACGGCAACTGAAAATAAACAGAACACACCCTAGACAAAAGTCTAAATGCAATTTTTTTTCCATGATAGATTATAAGTAGTCTTATCCAGAACCCAGAATTTTTCTGGGTATTATATTTTATAATATGCTCTACAGAATTAAATATGTAGACATGCAGAGCAACAACTATTTTATTTCTATATTGTGTTTGAATTCATACCTTAAGTAAAAATATAAGTGCTTGAGATAAATTCTAGAATTTAGAAATCCTAAAACTTGGAAGTCACACAGTCAAACAACTGCACAGTTTTTCAGTAACAAGACATGCTAACAAATTTATTTGACACAAGCTTTTGGCTTGTTTCGTTTTGCTTACAGCAGCTGTGGTGATAATAGATGCTCCAGTTTCAGCAATTATTTTTCCGACTTTACTGTCTCCTCAGAATTTTTTTCATGCTTTTTAACTCATACATGTTAAGTATCAGCACCAAAGCACTAATAAAACATGCAGTTTACAGACTGAAAATTGCTGCATTTTGAACTCTGGATTTCAAAATAGTTAACTCTTAACTTTCAGGCTACATGTAGTCCATGTAGCACTCTCTCCCATGTCACTTGCTCCAAACACTGCAGGGACACCAAAACTACTGATAAGAATTACTACCTGTAGTACCTGCAGTGATGATGAGCAGAAACAGGCAGCTGTTCTGCCATCCTCAACTAACCTTAAGAGACCAAATTAATATGTGCTATTGCAGCCACAGTTTTTCAGCTTAGAGGGGGTTGTTGAATATATGCCAACAGATGAGGCAATGTAACTTCGTTGTAAATTAAAGGCTCCATTGCATGGAAAATTTAGTGACAATGAACAAACTATGTCACAATTTACAAACTTACTGTGGTTCCTACTTATTGTAGTAGGAACCTCCTATGCATGAAACACGGGCTAAAGAAGCAGATGCTAAAGACCATGTTATTAATTCAAAGACAATTATTAACCACCAATAAATGACATTGTCACTAACAAAAATATATCTGCAGTCTGCCACTGTAAAACTCTTTGCTTTGTTTGCTGAGTTCACCTAATTTCACGCCTCCGTTAGCAAACGCTTGTTCTTGATCCTTTTTTCACTGTCAAAAAATCTCACTTTGACTCCTCTAACTTCACCAGTGACAAAGACCACAATTTCTCTTGCCTTTCAAAACCTGTACAAAACCAAATGTCCGGGTTAAACCCTAACAGAAAGCATTTTCATCTCTTGCTAGCATACATGGGGATATCAGAAAAGGAAATGGCTTATCAGCTATGACATTTTGCATTAACTACTATAACTGCTACACTGCAGATCAATAGAATTAAACAGTAAACCTATGCACCTGTTTTTCTTTTGCTAGGAAAAAGCTTACCAGACCAGAGGAATCCAAGTGAGAGCCACCCCTCCAAATTTCCTCATCTCTACCCTCACCAAAAATCCCACCATAAAAACATACATGCAAATCCACAACCAAGAAAAGTGTCTGCTGATAGGGAGTTACCCAGCACCCCCTGAATTATGAACCCACTGCTTCAAGCACTCTTTCACCGACATCACTACAGATGGCCTTGCGTACTTTATCTGCTTGGTAACTATGAAAAGCAGAAGCCTCTATACCAGTCAACATTTTTGCAGCAAATTCCTTGTTTAGACAAAGTGGTCAAGCCTTAAAGCAGTACACTGATTCTACCAACACCAAATTATTTTTGAAAAAGGGAAAAAATAAAACAGTCAATCTCCTCCAACATTGAAGAAAGCTCTTGCAGCTTGAGGATCAGCTGTCTGTTCCCTAGTTCTCACTACAATTTTTCACTCTCCTTAGTGAAAGACATGCTCCGAGCGCCTTAGTGCAACTCCTTTGTTTGCCACAGTGCAGTTTTTAGGTACTTCCTTTCCCCAAAGCATGTTCAGCAGCTCATCAAGAAAGGGAAATCATCCTCCTACTCTGTAACAAAGCACTCCAATCACTCTCCATGTGAGGACTTAACAGCAAAAACTAGAATCAAATTGAACACAACAACAGCAAGAAGAGAGAGATGAGCAGACTTTAAACACTGTATTACATGTGAGCAAATGGCATGACTAGTGTATCATCTGTGGTCTCTAAAGAGAAACAGCTATGTACTGAAAACTGAAGATCAGAGTTGACTTCAGTGACACTTATGATGCATCATGTGTGAAACATCACAAAGCCAAGAAAATTATCTTGAATGAACTGGCAATAATGAAGCACCAGTCGGCTCATGTCAGAAAGGTAGTCTGCAAATAAAACTCATTAGTCAGGAAATATTTCAAATATTAACAATTTTTTAAGACCTTCATGCTTTTCCAGTTCTGAATAAAAGGGCCTATACATGTGTTTGAGAGGCTCAAGTCTATAAAAAACAAACTGGTAGGGAAATACCCATCACCAACACCATAGCTCAATAATTTCATATTCCAGACTCAATTACCACAGTATAACTATGGGTAACAAAGGCACTAAAAAGGAATTCTGATGTTAGGACTTTGTTTTAGTTTACTCTTTTGCTGATCATTCTGGTTTTGAAACAGGGAGTCTGGTATTACGTTTGGCTAAGATACAGCTCTCCTCATGCTCTTTAAGTGTGATGTTACCCAAATACAGAGAAATAGGATCTCATAAACCTCGCCTGTTTTTTCAGCCATTGGGCTTGTTAAAATCCAGGTAGGGCAATGTGCACCAGACACCTCTAATGAATGTGCATCCCAAGCAATAATCTCTTTAAGAGATGCTCTCCATGCTGCAGATTATCAAACCACAATGATTTGCACAAGTATGGCTGTAGCTGATGCCAAATTTTAGAGCAGAATTTCCCGGAGCAGTCACAGCAAGCACTTTTCATTGTGAGAAGCTATAGAAGGTATAGACACAGACCTTCAGGCAAACATGAACTATCAAAACAGGTAAGATTTTCGTCCTGATTCTTTGTCCCTGCATGATGCTAGGTCAACCTACACTGATAAAAAAACAGATACCATAACCTAGATGAGAAGATGCTAATTAACAAGGGTGAGGTGCTTGGTCAAATGAGTAAAGAAGCCTGTGTTAATGTTCTCTACTGCTGCAAGCTCAACTCTTTCCAAAATCTGAGTTAGTACCTGCAGTGTATTGTAAGCATGTCCTTATCATGGAATTCATTGCTGTTCCAGTGATCAAAAGGTAGATTATTTTAACAATGGAAATTAGCTCTTGCAAATTTTGGGGAGATGAGTCCTTGAATTGTTGGCCCAAAATTGACTTGCAATAACATGTAGCTCATTGCGAAGCAAATAAAAATTGAGAAAATTCTCTTTTAAAAGAACAATTAGGGTTTTTTTCTTACTGCATATAGTTTAAGCACCTCTGTAAAATGTTCACTTGATTTATGAAAACTGATACAAATCTATTACTGAAAAGCAAAAGATATGAATTCAGCAGATACATTCTTCCTCTTCCATCTCTTATTCTTTCTAATGAGACAGGAGAGACAAATGAAGTCAATCAAAAGCTTCCTAGATACATCTTGAAATGCTGGGAATATAGATAAATATTCTCAATATTTAATTCTGGTAAATTTCTCATGCATTTGAGAATTTGACAGGTTTTCCCCATGTATTTTTTCATTTAGCATCTTTGGCAACTGCGGAAACAATTGTAAAATCACTTGTCATGCAACATATCAGAAGTGTCACAAGGGTTAAATCAGATCCTGTCATACAGCATCCTATCAGACAGGGGTGAATAACAGATGCCTAGAAGGCAGAAGTGTAATGTGGAAAGCATACAAAGTCAGGTGCCCTGGACACTCTCCTAGGCTCAGCAGCTTCCTGAACCAATGAAGATGGTTCTCCAGCCAGAAGATCAGACTGAGCAAGCTCCAACAATAAGAACTTGGAAGTTGACTTATAATGTATCCAACTACTTTAATTAAAAAGAAACAAAATGAGCTGGTCTTACAAGGTTACCTCTAGAGACTGAAAGAGAACGCTTTTTGTGCCCCATTATGAAGAAAATGCTAGTTTCCTTAGACAAAGGAAGCCTGCATCATATACAAAACTAGAGAATTAGCGAGTAGATTCTTGACAATTTATATTCTTCCTGCTTCACACAAAACTGGTTGAGTGACACAGGCAAGTGGCTTCCTTACCTGAAGTTAAGAGTAGTTGAAGTATATACATTTGCATTCTCAAACATGTCTCCAACTCAGAAAAGGAAAAGAAAACAGATGGGGTTTGGGTTTGTACATGTACTAACCTATAAATTGGCTGTTTCTTAGCTTCCAGATTTCACTGACTTTTAACAGAGAAAGTTCTTTGACATTAGACTTGACAAAAAGTTGGTGTCAATGTAACATACTAAATAGGGCAAGTGCCCCATTTTATGTTAGAAATCTAACTTAGATTCCATACAACAAAATCATGCCTTTTCCAAACAGTTATCAAAACCACATATAGAAGTAGCAGAGTTTATCCAACCATGTCACCAAGTGTGATTGGAATGAATCTAGGACTGTAATGGACTTTCAGCAGCACTGTGCAGTCTAGCATGATACGTGAACAAAACCTGAGGCAGATCAGGATGAAATGTCAATTTACTGTCAACAATTTCTCACGTTCAACTAACTCCAAGGGAAGTGAAGTTTCCTTTAGCAACATTTCTTTAAAATTCCAACAATCTCAAACTCTCACACACTAGAAGTGTATCAAATGTACTGTGTAAACATTTGGATGTACATTATAGACAACTTACTTTCAAGTAAATGTACTTAACATGTAGGAAAAAAAACGGTCTGAATAAATTCTCTAGTTGCTAAAATTCTTCACTATTTTTTGTATAAGGGATTAGAGTTCTTGAAGAAAACCGACTTTTTGCTAAACTTACATCAGCCTTATGTTACTTGAAGTAACTCCCATGGCTTTAAGGATATTTATATCTACTGTATATCCAATACATGTGAACACTTCATCTGTAGCTCAGGAAAACTTCCAACAGCTATATTGTTAACAATATAATTTCTCCATTCTCTTAAAATGCTAGTCCTCCCCTAAGTTTTACACCAGTCAAGCCTTACAAGGGTGTAAATCAGTTTCCACTGCAGTACAGCACATTCATGATGTGCCTTGACTTTCTAAATGATCCTTCTTCATCTGCATCTTGTTTTTAATTCATGTAATTAGAAATGCAACTGTAGGCAGTGCAGTCTAGATTCAAAGAGAGGTATATTAAGACAGGTTTAAGATAGGCTGTGTTCCCCACACAGGATTTTTACTCATTCTGACACCATCCTGTCCTTAAAGTAAAGCATGTCCCTTATGTTAGAGTATCATAAGGTCTCCACACCTGCAAGAAGGTCTCAGTATTCGAACATTGCCAAGCAATTGCTTTCAAGCCCATCTTAAGCTTTCATAGAACATCCTGCCAAATACTAGAGCTCACAAACAAGAAACACAAAAACATTACAAAAGTCCCCTAATCAAAACACTTCAAAAGAAATGCAAAATGAGATTATCAATATAAAACTGAAGTAAAGAACCTCAGAATACTAATCAGAAAATTTTGTCTAAGAATGGGATCTTGCTCAAATTGAGTGAAGCAAGAACCTCCGTTCACCACAAAAGAATATGCTGATGAAGGATTAAAATATTAGTGTAAACAAAAATATAATTTCATACATTACCAATAATTTCTATGAAACAGGATGACAACTTCATCTAAAAGAACTCCACATTAAAAAAAAAATTTGATAAGCAGTTCTAGCTTATATTTTATATCCTAAAACACTCAACAGACAAGTGCTCCATTATCAAAAGGTACCTCTATCAAAAAATTTAGTTGAAGAACTTAAACTTCACTTTTGATACTGTCAGAGCTGAATTAACAAAGATGAAGGCAATGTACTGAGATCTATGAAGATCCACATTCTCCCACAAAGTAGGTGCGAGAACTGAATAGAAACTGCCCTGTAAAAGTATTCTTCAGCCTTCACCCCAGGTGGGTATCTGTAAGACCTCTAATATGAAGACCTGCCTTAAACACAGAAAGTCATATAGAAAATGACTCTTTTGCCAAAATAGCCTCTGAGCAACCAACTCCCAAAGCTACGGAGAATAACAATGATTACTGTTTGTAGGTTAGAACACCTCAGTTATTTCCATTTAACAACAGAGGAGCGTAACAGTTTAAAAGAGAGAATACAAGGAACAGAATGCTGGTAAAAAAAAATCAGCTAGTTGTGTTGCTGGCTTTAGGTGGAAAGTTTTTTCTTGTTTTCTTTAAAGCCCCGAATCTCCAATACTCAAGATGCTGCAGAATTTGTTCCAGAAAAATATTGGCATTGCTTCAGAAACACAAGAAAGAGACTTACACATTAAATAACCAAATGAGTATTCCACACTTAGTCCAAGTAGTCCCCTGGCACAGAGATATGGGAGAACCTGCCTCAGTTCTATCCCACTGCCAGAGGCTTAATGTATACAGAGAACATTTGGGATCTCTTCAAGTGAGGTAAAGATTTGCATATCCTTTTGCATATCCTAACATACAGCATGCATTTCTTTTGATAAGTGTGAGATTACCTGGACTACCTTCAAAGTGCTAGAATATGGTATTGTCTGCTTTATATTAAAACAGCTTTAAAAAAACCTCCAACTGTTATAAACCAGAACTAGAACGCCATTTTAATCTCATGTCCAGGTAGAATACAGGAAGTGTGTCTACAGCACATATTTATCAACTTAATACTGGTTTTAATTTTCTGAGATCCTTTGATAAAGTAACTTTTATTAACTATTATTCCTGTTTAAGTTGGCATGTTTTTGAAACATCTGATTAAACCAACACACACTTAGCAGACCAAAAATGTCACGGGAAGAATGGCTTGACTTACAACTGAAAATAAATATTAGATCTTTCTTTAGCCTAGGTATGATACATGTTGATAGCCCAGCATAAACATGAACTTGAAACAAGTTTGCTCTACTAAATGCTACATGCTACCTATTAACAAAACACCCTTTGAGTATAGTACTTATTCAGAAACTAAACATGCATTTTATGCCTTTTCTAAAATCCATTTTTAACAAAGACAGAAAAGTCAGAATTTGAATGTGAAAACCCTCTCTGTTCTAAAAGGCAAAAAACTCAAAAGCTTAAATCTGCATTAATCAACTTCCAAGGTGCTTGGCACCTGTAGCTTCTTCCCACCATAAAGCTAAGTTACTCAGCATTTCTCAGAGTCAGGTCACAGATTTTAAACTAACTTTGGGTCTCCATATCGAAACCTTTTCTAAAACTGCTTTTGGCAACTTACTTAAGTTTTAATAAATCTGAAGAAGATTTCTGCCCGAGACTGTAACTTAAATGACAGGATATAAATTAATAATATACAGCTACCAAAGAAACTCACCCAAACCAAAGAAGGAACACATAATGAATCCAGATCTAATACACGCGTTCCTTATTTTTAATTGACAGAAGGCAGCACTCCCACAGTGCAATTTGCATGGATTGTACAGAGCCATTCCCAAGTAAGAGATTTGTGCTACTTTTAATACTGCATTTGATCCATAATATTTCTTCAGTGCTTTCAACTTTAACAAGAACAGCTTATGTAAAAAGTCAAAATATAATGAAGAATGACTTAAAGTATTCATGGTACTGTCTTGGATCTACTTCCAGCAAGAGGGAAAATATCATCTTTGGAAATCCACAAAGCAAAAAAGCACGTGTAGCTTTCTTCAGAGCATAAGCATGCAAACTCTAGATAACCTTTAAAAGATATCCCAAAGAACATCACATTTATTCATAGTAGAAAAAGGTGCATAAAATACATTCCCAATTTCCAAGTCGGGAATTACTATGAACTAAAACTTTTACAGTTTTTAAAAGAAAATAACTTAAATCAATAGGTAAGTTTAGCATAGCTCTGACAAAAAGCACATTGCTCTACAAGTTTGAATTCATACTGCACTCACCAAAATAATTTATTAACTATAACCTAATTTTCTTGTAGCAGAGGCACAGTAGAGTAGAGCTTACCACTAGATATTTTGTTATTCAGTTTAGAAACTCAATATTCTCTTACCTAGGATCGATTACTGACATTAGGAAGAAAAACAACAAAATCACACAACATCAAAAGCTAAAGGAAATTTTGAAGGAAAAAGAGGGGGCAGAGTGACTTACTCTGCCTTTAATTAGAAGTAAAGCCACAATGTTGTTAGACTGAATACAAATAAGTTCTGTAAAATGATGCATTTTCATACAGCTTTGTTATTTAGTGACATTTACATTGGGTTTTTTGTATAGAGGTGATTGCTGGAAAGCCACTCTGTGCAAACAACACACAGTTAGGGCTTCTCTTCTTTCAGAAAGACATAAGTATACACCATGTCAATACACAGGAGCTTCCTTGCACAACTCTGTAGTCACCACACTGTACAACAGTCTTCCCAAAAAAAAAGGTACTGTATTTTTATTAATAGTCTGTGGCTTATCTGTAAATGAAGCAGCCTTTCATCCAGCAACAGTACTGGTTGAGGATGGGCGAAAGAATGCTATGCTAACCTGGGCTGTTTTCATTCTTCCAGGGTGAACTGGTAACAAAATGTTTGAAATGCCTTCACTGCAGTTTTACATTGGTCTAAGTATCAATCATGCACAGAGACTCCATGAACAGCTACTCCAGAACCACTAGGGACTGTTGGGAAAAGTGGGATTGGAGCTACCTATACACAGTAACCAGTTCATGGTAAAACAAGTCAAGACTGAAGTAGTTCTCAGAGGAACTAACAGATACAGTGATGAAATGTTTAATTTCCTTCCTTCTCCCTTTTGTTTAATGGAAACAGCAACCAGTTGCAAGGTAGAGAACAAGGAGCTAAGTTCCTGGAGGGTATTTGCCCTCCTTGAGGCTGTATTTCCACAACTCAGCATCACTGTTCTAATAACCGCAGCTCCACAGTCAGTTTTTTTTGCCACTAAAGCAATAGTAAAACTGATACACTAGGGTACATCCCCCTTGACGTGGGCTATATTCAAGCAGAAAGGTAATATCACCTCAGAACATTACATTCTAGACTTCAAACTGTCCACTCTGCAGAGCAGCAGTACAAGTACCTAAAAAGTACAAGTACCTACATCATCAAAACCACAGCAACCGACAGGTCCTACATGATGCTTAAGACTGAGTACAGCATCCCTCTGAAAGCCAGTTACACTTACAATCTATTAATGCAATCTATGTATACAACCTTCTCTATCAGCTTTATATGCTGTTCCTATTCATTTTCTGCGTTTTTGCTTGTTGTTTGTTTTTTGCAGTGGATGGGGTTTTTTGTTTTGTTTGTTTTGGGGCTTTTTTGTTTGGTTGATTTTTTGTTTTGTTTAAATTTGTGTAACTAAACAGATCAAAAGACTTTTCAGCTTACTGTTCATGGAAGTCCAGCATTGGTGGCTCAAACCGGAGAGGTCGGCAATTTCCCCGATACAGGGATACACTGCAAGAAAAATTGACATGCTGTAAAAGATAGTATTAAATGACACATTTTTGCTCCCTTCCCATCTCAAACAGCCCCTCAGTAAAACGTTCATTAATACTAATAAAGCAACTAATTCAAAAGAAGCAAAAAATCCATGTTTTGGATACTGTCCAATGTGTACCAGTAATTTACATACAAATCCTGAGTTTCTCCAGCTACCTGTGTACTAGTACATATCAATCTTGAATGCATTTGAAGGTACTGAGGCCACATGTGAGAAAATACCAAATACTGTTCAAAACTTGTAATATCCAGGAGACAATGACTGCTCTGGAAACATTCCTTAGCTTTGCCTATACTAATCTCCCCCTGGAAACTTTTCAGGAGAATTCTAGTAGATGAAGACCAAAACTTAAATAGCACTCAATCCAGCAGTGAAGTCAACAAAGTACCTGAAAGTATCCTCTCCTACTGCTTATTTTACTAGTACAGTTATATAGAGCACAAGAGTTAACCCACAACAAAAATTAGAAGTAAAAAATACAAAGCAGTTTCATTGACCAAAACATTTTTTATTATTCAGAATTATATGATTGTGACCACAGTTAAGCATCTTTGTAACTGTAACACTTTAACTGAGCTGAGTAAAAATCCTATTCATACAAAAAAAAAAAACAAAAACAGGGAGACAACAACATTAAAAAAATAAATGGGGAAGACTAAGGAATAGAAGATCAATGGCTCCTGAATGGCAAGACCAACAGCTTCTTTTTTTTTTCTTCAAATGCCTTTTTTTTTTCTGATATTAAAACAGCATTATTGTTTTAGATCCTTGTTTTCTGACTTTGTATCAACCCTAGATGTCCAAAGACAGAGCTGCAGCCAGTTTTCCTGGGTAAGGAAGGCTATTCCACAAACCCAGTTCTACCCAGAACTATGCAGTTCTGCCTCAACAGGGAGGAGCAGGCAGGAAATGCCACACGCACATGTGGCTTGTCTTATGAAAGCTGAGGCCTTGAGCAAAGATCAATCCAATTTCATCCAGTGCAATTCCAGGAAAACTAATTATTGATCAAATTCAGGTGTCTTTCCATACCCCAGAACCACTTCAACAAGGAAGCTATTTACAGGAGTAAAAGTTTAAGAATAGGCCAGGAAATCTTAATTATATCCTTTAATCAAAATCAAATCAAAACCTTTTAAATCACAATGTCTCAATGACTCAAACTCTGTGACTGAATCTTCACACTTCAAGTATAATACACAGCATGCAATTCAATTTCCAGCACTCTGCGTTTGGATGTCAAAGCATCTTCAATGCTCCAGAGCCTAGTCACTAAAAATAGCTTTGTCCACATAAATGTAATAAAACATTATCAGGACAGGAGTGGGCTTAGTACATCCAGGCAGCCTTAGTATATACTTAAATGTTTTTTTGTGTGTGCACATAGGCCATGTGTGTGCAGACTCCAGTACAACAGCAGAGAAAATACCAGAAGACACCAATAGGAAAAACGGCATTCAGATCTACAAAAGAAGTTAAAATTCTTGCTATTGTTAAGTGCAGCTGTGACATATTACAGTTGTCATAAGAGTACTTGGGTACAGCTTCTCAGGCTAAAGTCAAACCTCAAACTGTACAACAAATGCTCAACAAAACGAAGTTTACAGAGACACTGGACGTAGGAGAATACAACTGGAAAATTATACTAGCAGTTATGTTTTATAAGGATAAAACAAGTGACTAGTATGTCCTCAGAGTTCACAGTCTAATTTTAAAAAAACGTTTAGAGAGCATTTCTAAATGAGAAAGGTCAAAAAGCTCCTGTACCTCCATCGCCAATGTAACGCTAAACAGCTTTACAGAAACCCCTCATCTTAAAGTGATCTTAAAAATAATTCTGCCCATTTCTTCCAAAATTAAAACTTTGAACAGTTAGACAGCACTTTTTTTGTATTGGTAATTATTGGTAGAATGACCTATCAACTCCTTTTATGGAAGAATACTAAAAATATTTACAATACTTACAAAAGTGATAATTAATATCTTTATTTCAGAATCTCCACATACATGTAAAAATTAGGCAACATTTTCTCAGGCCACAGAGCTATATTATCCTGGAAAGCCACTTGGACAGCACAGATTTTTAAAATTTGTTATATTTAGTTAAAGTTTGGTAAAGGCAACAACATCATAATGAATGCCAACTATTATAATAAAAGTAACAACTGTAATAAGATTCAAACAGGAGTAAGCAATATTGAGATTCACAAACTTTGCCTACCAAAGGCCCAACATGAGTCAACCTGCAGCAGACTAGAAAATGATGATAATGTCTGCTCTGCTGGGCACTTGCTCACTGAAGGCTGGATACACCCATGGGTAGGGCAACTTTACAGCATAATGACATGAAGTTAATTACTATTGTATGCATGTAGAAATATGGCTCCCGGTCTTATATCACAATTTAAACATTTTTCCTTCCCTACCCTCCAAGTCTTCTAACTTTTAAAGACAAGAACAACAACATGTCTTTAAAAAAGAAAAAGAAAAGAAAAGATGCATCTGGAAGAGAGGACTGTTGATATCTGCCAACAAGCACCAGCAGACTAAGTACTGCCCAGGAGTCATCTGCTCCTAATTTAAATGTTCCAAACATCTTTTTTCCTTCTGCAAGAATCTTGATTTTAAAAATGAGAGTGAACTACACATAGTCCCCAGCAGGATCATTATCCTCCCTGTTCCATCCATGCTGTATCTGAGTGGGCATCTACCTCAACTACTAACTAAGATACTGCTTCTACCCAGATGCAATTCACTGAAGTGCAACTTCATGTCTCAATAATGTTCATCACAGATGCTGTCATCAACATGGTCCAAATAGCAATGCCTGCAAACACTGTAGCTGATATGGGCATCCATCTGTGCTGAGCCACAATATCCTTCTGTCTTAAGGACATTCTTCTGCACTTCCATAATGCTATGCTGTTTATCAGAGTACTATACACCCAGTTTTAGATAATCAATGCACATCTTTGCATTTGGAGATGAAGAAAAGGCTTGTCACATATGGTATTTAAAGATTTCTGCAAAGTTGGGCAGCAACTGTGTCTCTGTATCCTCACTTTACCTCTCTAGCTGTTCTGGGATTTCTGTAGGAGTTATGTGCTCTGTGGAATCTTATCTGTAACATCTTTAATTGCTACTGTAGAAAATTCAAATCTAAGCATACTCCACAAGTATTTTTCCCACATTACTTCAGCAGTTGTTTAAAGGGTTTTATTTCCTCTCTTGTGCCATAAATTGTAAAGAAATAAAGACAGCAGAATTAAGCTGTGAAACAGCTTAATTCTCATGATTTTATTTAGCAACAACAACTCTTAGAAAACTGCTACTTTATTTCCATTACCACAAAATCAAATAAAAGCTATCTAAAAATAACTATGTGAACCTTTAAAATGACAAATTGGCAAATACTTCACAGTGGGTACTTTTTGTGCCAGAATCCTCGAAAGAGCCACTGCAGAATTTTTGAGCTAAAAAGGTTCTGTAAGTAACCTGAATGCATCCACAACTTGTTAATATTTAAAAATAAGGCTAAGATGCATATATCAGAAAACATTTCAATTTTTAATGCTAGAATTTTTTTCAGAAATATGGGTATTAATCACAGGTTCAGTGAGAAAGCAAACTCCCACAAAACAATTGACCAATTCACTATCCGGCAGAAGCTTCTGCTAAAATGCAATGAATAAAAGGAATAGGAACAATTTTTTTTCCCACAAACTACCCAGATAGTACCTGGCTCACGTATGCCAGTATTAACCTTGTATCAGGAAAACACAGTCATACCAGACAAGGTTCAAAGCTAACAATACCAAGGAGGAGTGTCTGGGAAAGAACAGGGAGAAGCTTGAATGCACTGTAACCTGAGCATAGTCATGAACAAAACAAATTAAATTGCTAGTTCATTTCCCTCCTTCCAATTAGTGCTAAAACGTACATCAGAGAACTGAATGAAGGGTCTAAATAGGGAAAAATATTGGCAAGCTATACCAAGAAGAAGAAATAATCTCTAATAAGGACAAGGAAAGACAAGTCATCTAGAGATGTTAAGTATTGTTTTTATCAATGCCATTGAAAAACATCACCTAGAAAAAGACTTAAATGAAAGATTCATGCAAAACCAATAACAGCAGTGAGAGAAAAACAGAAGGGAAATTTGGTATTTACTATCTAATATGGTAACAGGGAGCTTGTGATGCAGATCTTCACCACAGTGACTGAACTTCAAAAAGGTCAGCACTCTTAAGTGGAATGGACTCTTTGTATTCAGATATCTAAACCAGTGTTTTAACAGAACACACTCTAGAACACTCAAGTTTCCAACACATAAAGCAATCTTCTTAGCTGAGAAATGAAAATAAAAAAAAATCCTGTAACCAATCTCATCCATGGCCTCAATCTCAAGAACCATCAAATTCAGTTGTTTTCTAGGAAACAATATTGCACCTAATCTGTGGATGCCAGTATAGGCACTTTATTTCTGCCATTGAGATTTCATGATTTAAACAAGATCCTATTCCATTTAAAGAACCTCCATAAGGTCTGGCTATATCCAAGACACAGAAATACACTAATCACTGTTATCTTTAGTTCAACTGCCATTCCTATAAATTCATGTTCTCGTACTTGCAATCTGACTGACATACTGCAGCACATAACTACAGCTGTTTGCATCCCTGTCCGCAGATGGAGATTTCATAGGTTTTCCAAAACTTGCAAAAAGAAGGATCTTAAGCCCACAATTAAGCAACTATACACAGTATAGTTACAGTAAAATAGGAACTCATCCAAAATGAAAAATTCTGTTACTAGATTTCCTGAAAAGGAACAGAAAACAGGTTGAGGAAAAAACAGAACTGTATTTACTGAAAATGCACTATGACAGTTTGTTGAATGCTACTGTGTAAGAAACAAGTTTCATTATTACTGTTCAGTGCACCCATTAAATAAACAAGAATATCTGATGATTCTTCAGAGAAAAATTAGGGACCAGGGAAAAAAGAGGCCACTTACTTTCCTTCTCAGATATTATACATGGCAAACTCTTCAGTAACAGATTATGTTTCCAGGAGAGGAGAGGACAAAACAGGGTCATGGGATGTCTAGTCTGGAGAAAAGGAGGCTCAGAGGTGACCTCACTGCTCTCTACAACCACCTGAAGGGAGGCTGTAGCCATGCAGGGGTCAGACGTCTCCCAGGCAACCAGAGACAGAACAGGAGGAAGTGGCCCCGAGCTGCGCCAGGGGAGACTCAGGTTAGAAATTTAGAAAAAAAAAAAATCATCATGTGGTTAAGTACTGGAACAGCCTCCCTAGGGAAGAGGTGACATCACCATCACAAAATGAATAGATGTACAACTCTGTGATATCACTTAGAGGGCATGGTGGCTGAAGGTAGGAGTTGGTGATCCTGGAGGTCTTCTCCAACCTTAATGATTCTATGACAGGACAAAGGAATGTGAGGAAGAATCTATCAAAAATAACATCAAGTTTTTCTTCAAAGAGTACATGAAGAACTTTTGAAGCAGGCAAACTTTTTCCTCAATAGAAGAAACTACAGACAAATGATTTTAAAGAAATCTACAAGCAGAGTCTCAGTTTAATAACTCAAAATTACTCTGTGGTGTACAAAAATAACAAATTTACAAAGTAAATTAAAGAATTCTTCAGGGTTTTTTTTCCAAACATGAATTTTCTCCCTCATGAAGGGCTACAAGGATGATCAGAAGGACAAAGCACCTCTCCTACAAAGACAGGCTGGAAGAGTTGGGGCTGCTCAGCCTGAAGAAGAGAAGACTGTGAAATGAGCTTGGAGTGCCTTCTAGTACCCAAAATGGGCTACAAGAAAGGTGGAGAGGGACTTTCACAAGGTCATTTAGTGCTAGGACAAGGAAGAAAGGGCTTTAAACTGAAAGAGGGAAGGCTTAGATGAGATACTAGAAATTCTTTATCAATAGGGTAGTGAGGGACAGGAATCCAGCCCATGGCAGAGGGAGGGAACTAGCTTATCTTCAAGGTCCCTTCCAACTCAAACCATTCTATAACTGAGCTGTTCAATACTAAGAACTATCTCACATTTTAGTTTCATTTCCTCTGTGAGACAAAAATAATTGAAAAAAATCCCATGGTTTTTATTTGATCATTTTACACCAAGCCTTTATTATTCTTATGAAAAGTATCACAAATCTTACAATTAAAGTCTGTATTAAACTTTAAGAAAGATGCTTACCTTTTCTGTTGATATGAACTGAGGCCTAAAGTTGTCTCAGTCTGTAAAAGAAAATAAAAATTAAATTTTAGAGACCAACAGCATTATACACCCAGCAAGGGAAAAACCCCAACCTAGCAACCTGTCAACTGCAACAAGTTAGCAAATCAGAGCTTGAAGGAACAAAGGAGAAGTTCTGAACTGGAACGGAAAATGCAAATTGTTTTTTTCCAATTAAAGAAATTAAGTTTGGCCTTGGACAAGAACCGTGGTAGTAATGCCCACAAACTATAAAACAAGCAGCAACTTAAAACCCTAAAAGCTGAGAGGAAGGGAAAGTCCAGGAAATTACAAAACTGTATGGAGCAAAAGAGAAACCTAGCATAGATAGATGTCAGAAACAAACTACAAAGAAAAGCATATAAAACAATAAACAGTCCACCAATTATCTCATTGATGTAATTTAACACCCAGAAAACAAAGAAGGCTATAATCTCCACTTGACTAGGAAATATCATCTCCTTCTCTGCTAATGATCCAGCTTCTGTTATCCATACCCTTCCTTCCACTCCACTGGACATTTCAGTTAATTACCTGAAAACAAGGAGGTTAGGTTGTCTAGGGATTTCCAATTAGTTTACTCTTGCCTAAGAAATACCAACTGGTTTAGAAGCCTGCACCATGCAGTGTCCTCCTGATACTGCTGATGTTAAAATATACCAGACTTGGAAAACTTCTGTCTTCCCACAGGATTTCGAGATCAAACTGAGGATTTTAGTCATCCTGTTAAAGACATTTCATGGCCAAGCTGAATACTTATCTCCTGACAGTGGGAAGAAAGCTCACAGGTCTGATGAAGTCTATAGCGCATCTTGACCAGTTCACCTCTAGTACAAGGATGTCACTTGTTTGCAAGGGGAATGTAAACTTGTATCTCATTTCAGAACTAAAAATCAAGTCCCTTTTGCTGGACACATAATTTATTTCTATTTCAGCTAAAAATTACACTTTCTTTCTTTTTTCTAAGCTAAAGTATTTTTAAAAATATTTTCTTTAAAATTACTTACATATAGATTCTTTTATTAGAGGAATTTTGATTTTGCTATTTGGAGACACTTTTTGGAAATTTTATAATTACTCCTATTAGATCACTGAGTCTACAAACATTAATGTTTGATTCATGTCAAGGATCAATCTGGATTGTAAATCTACACAGTGTTCCAAATTTAAAATGAAGTTATTTGGTTTACTCACCCTCCAATTTGCATCAAACTAAAGAAAGCTGGAAGTGTATTATTTATCATTGTAAAACAAAGCTAATCAATCTGTTTGTAACTTGAGGATTTATTCACAATTTTGAAAGGCCACACAGAACATTCATTAGATTTTTTAGGTTTTAAAATCTCTGATATAGAGAGTCAGACTGCCTTGCTAAAGGGATATTGCAGGAAGGGGTTCACATGAGATTACATTTTACAGTACAAAACAATCAGTGTAGTTTTTCTTCAGTGAAGAAAAGAGTAAATAACAATCTGTTTTATACTATGTTATTGTAATTTGAAAGTCAGCAAGCTTTCCTTTAAACTTACCTACTATGTTTGTACTGTAATTAGGAAACCAGTCCATTTCTTATTCTTCATTGAAACACCATCAATTTAATTAATAGAAAAAAAGCTTACACATCTTTCCATGTTTTCCTATCTAAGGTATACTACTCATATACTGACAGGCTTTTAGTTCAGCTTCTTAACTTCTGATGCCACACCCCATTTTCTATTAGCAGTAAGATACAAGTAAATACTTACTACTCAGAAACAATTTACAACAGGTTGTAAGAGAAATTCAATTAAAATGAAGAAGGAGAAATTTAAAATCAGTTTTAGTTAAGTGATGAATGCTTAAGGTACAAAATGTTTTATACCTAAACCCTTCTAGGAAGTACTGCTAACTAACAAGTTAATTAGCTCTGAAATCTAAAGAAATTAAACAAAAAAAATGCAGATCTCTTTCTTCCATACCTTATATTTTGCCTCAGAGTGGAAAGACAAAGGCAAACCTTCCAGTTTTAAACTGCCACACATTATTTTCTCATTTCAACCATGAGAAAACTCATGCGTTGAGATAAGAACAGTGGGTATATATGACTTCTGTGATAGCATGTGTCTGGGAAGGTTTAGATTTGGTATTAGGAAAAGGTTCTTCACCCAGAAGGTGGTTTGGCACAGAAACAGGCACTTAAGGAGTGTTTGGACAACACTCTCAAGCACATGGTGTGAATCTTGGGGCTGTCCTGTGCAGGGCCAGGAGTTTGACTAGTCGATCCTTATGGTCCCTTCCAACTCAGAACATTCTGTGATTATAGTTCTGTGATTTCTTTATTTTACTTTACCTATTTAAGTGTCTTTATCTTATCCCATGAGTTTTCTCACTTTTCAGATTCCCTTCCCCATCCCATCCCACTGGGGGAAACAGAGCAAGCATCTGAGTGGGGCTGAGCATCCAGTTGGAGTTACACCACAACAGCCGAACTTACTCTGTGACATTACCCGATACATAAAACTGTATATAAAACCAGGTAATCCTTACCAATGTCCTTGAAACCACATTAAACACTAAAATGAAACAAAACCTTTCTTTCAACAATGGAGGCTTTTTCCTTTCAAAACATAACTAAAGCACACAATTAAGTTACCAGCAGTTACCTGACAGCCAGATAATGAAGCTAACAGGTTCAGATCCTATGACAGGGCAACTAAAATAGCCATTACCAGCACTGTCCCATCCTTGACAATTTGCTTTGGCTCCAACAAGACAGCACACTCTATTAAGTTTTAAATAATTTCATGCAGAAAGTTGTTAGTTATATGTACTCTTAAGCACCATGACTGGCTGTCAATACCACTAATATTAGACTCAGTCTAAGATCCCACCCAGGCCAACTTTTAGGCAGAAGGCAGTGGAGATCAAATTTAACTCCAGAAAAATGCAGAAACAAATGGAAATACACACAATTGACAAAAGTGCAACTACTACATTGCCTTGGCTGTTGGCAGTTGAATTATCTGACTGCACACCCAAGGTTTTCCCCTACATTCTGAAATTACTGATTTGCTATGAAAGTATTAAATCAAATATCTGGAGATCAGGTATAAAATCATAAATTACTCTGCTAATACTGGTATTTGAGATATATTTAAGAGCAAAAATCCATCAAAGATTCACACTTACAAGGAAAAGCCTGGTTTTTGCTTTCAGATATCCATTAAACACAAGTAGTACTATAAATTAATTTTAATTAGACTTTCTGTTTTCTGAGCAGGAGCTGTTTGCTTTTTGCTTTGATTGTTTTTGTGAGTATTTCATTGTGTGGATTTTGCTGGGGATTTAAAGTTTGTTTTTTGGATCAGGGTCAATCAAGAGCAAAGAAATAGCATACCAACTTCAGCAACTATAGCATCATGGAACTAAACCAAAAATAAATCTCATGTGGCAGTTTCTATAATTACCATTCATTTTTATTACACGTCAATCTTTCAAGTCATGCAGTAAACAAAAACATACAACTGTGTCCAATTACAAGTCCTAAATACTTTTTTTTTTTTTTTAATTTGATCTGCAGGTATAATTGTGGACCTATTGTACTACAGTCTGGCCTGCTATTTTTCCTCTGTTTATTCTTCCTAAACTGCCAGGAACTAAAGCCACATACCTGATCAATCCACTGTTTATTGTGTAGGTTTTGCTTAATACCGTTGGTTTATCAGGTAAAGAGAAATAAAATTATGGTCTTTAAAAAATACAGCTTCATCTTTTTTTCCATAAAGGACAACTTGTAAATGAGCAGAATTAGCAAAATATGATTTATACGAAACATTTATTAAATTTTATCTGTATTGGAGAAGCATTACAAATAACAAAATACTGCAATGTACAGATCAGGAAGTATGATGCATATGCACACTCTCAATATTTCAAGATAAATAATAAGATAAATTACAGGAAAAAAAGCCCCTTCAATTGGATTAATTTCCTAATCCAAATCCCTAACAACAAAACCTAAGGTCAGCACAAAAGAAACAGTAGAAATATACAACTGAGCAGGAAAAAAGTGAGAGAGGGAAAAATCACCCCTTCTACCAGTACCGGGCATTTATGATTCTTCTGCCCAAAACACTGTATTCAAGCCTTGAAGGCAGATGATTCTTTTTTAATTTTTTTTTTTTTTAATTTGAAGACAGCAGATAACATTGAGACTGTTGCTCCTAACAGTATCATGCCTTAATTTAATCTCTTATATAACCCTAGAAGGATTAAACTATAAACCAAGAGGATTTCAGTATAAAAATCTTGAGAAAACCTGCACACAGTGAGCTAGAAAATTTGAAGGCAGTCAGCCAACACTATGGTTTCAAGACTTAAGAATAGTTTGTCTCCACAGTCTTACTTTCTCAAGACAGATTTCACAGAAAATCTGTACCTCAAAGTACACTTTAAAGACTCAGTGTAACTGTGGAAGACACCAGACAATAATCTTGCATACATAGATCAAAATCCATACCTTACAGCCTGAAGGCTGTCTCTAAAGAAACACCCATAGTTGTTAACATCAGCCAGAGCATAAAAACAAAAAATCCCACCAAACAAACAATCACAACCACCAAGTTGGTTTTAATGCCTCATCAATTTGTTATAATAGCTACTCTTCATTCCTTGGCAAGAGGTCATATTACCCAGCACTACATTCAGCCATCTAAACATAGGCATCTGCTGCCACTTGAGATAAATGTCCTAGGGCAGCCTGCCTGGTCTCAGACTGACACCCAGAAGGACACGGTTTCTCCTACACCCTGTGCCATGTCTGCCAGGTCCATGTAGATGCCCAGGACATCTCAAATGGCACTATTGAGATTTTACTCATATTGAAGCTACCTATGTTTAAGCAGCTAAACTAGTGCTCAGAAGTCTTCAACAAGGACAGCTGGGGCAACGCAAGGAGGCAGGTCCTCTTAATCAAGACCTGGGGTTTCCAACACCAAATACATTTCTTTAACGCTAACAAAATTCTCAACAAGCAAAGTTTTCTATATTCCTACACCAATTTAAAAGACTGTTGCAGTCTGAAAGACTCAGAACATTTTACAATTTGCTATTTCATAGTAAGGCTGGTTGCTCCTTGTAAAAGAGGTAGGTGCTACTTGCAACTAAATGTTGAGAGATAGCTACAAGTGATACATAAATGGCAGCTTAAATCTTCATTGTTGCACTCATAAGCTCTATGCTAATAATTTAATAATTAGCATAATTAAAATAAACATAATTAATGAGGAATATCTCACTAAAGGTAATGAAAAACTGAATGCTGTAACCTGAAAGAAAGCTGAAAGTGGACTGAAGTCATTCTTGCCCTGGTCTTTCATGACCCAAACTCGCATAAGGAAACAAAAACACGAGTTGACTGCAGCTGATGCAACACATGCTATTGACACTGGCTTTGCAACAGTCATTCCTGGGCACCAATTATTTTTAATCTAAAGCCTGGGGATGGCAATTCTTCCAGTACAAGAAGCGGAAGAACTTCAGGTGCTCATAAGCAATGGCAATGAACTAAGATGGCTCTTACTCCTCTATAAAATCACACATGGGAAAGAAAGCTCCAAAGGCCATCAAGTCAGCTGTTGCTCAGTGGAGATCTCATGAGTGCAGGTTGCTCATGGCTTTGGGCCATCATCTCAAAAGACAGAGATTCTACAACTTCTTCTAATAACCTGCTCCAGTGTTTAACATCCTCAAGTCTTTTTTTTTTCCTTGCATGGGTTTGGGAATCTGTGTCCAAAGCTTCTCATCCTTCCACTGCACACAATGAAAAAGCTGGTTCCTGTAAATTCCACACTGCCCACAGCAATCGTATTTCCTCTTGGTCTTTTCGCCTAATAGCTGAAAAAATACATCCTAACATGAGAAGCCTTCCAGCCCCTGATCATCCTGTATTACTCTGTCGTGCCTGCTCCAGTATGTCAGTGCCTTCCTCACATTGGGCAGCCCAGACTGGACACAATACTCTGATGCAGCACCACAGGTGGGGGGAAAAATCACACTCTGTATCTTCTGGGTCCACATTTGTTCACAATTCAGTAGGCTGGCAGTTATCTTTGCTACAACAGCACACGGACAACTTTATGTTCAACCTGCTCTGTACCAGAAGCCCCCATGTCTTTTCTGCAGTGCTGCTGCCATGGCCCAGCCTATCCTGTCACACAGGCTTGTTTCCTCTCAGGTGCAGGCCTTGCACTTGTCTGAGCTGAAAGTCACAAGGTTCCTGTCAGCCTGCTGAAGGCCCTCTGAATAGCAGCCTTGCCTTCCAGTGTAACAGCTACTTTGGCCAATTTGGTATCATCTCCAAACTCACTGAGAGTACTCTCCATACCACCAACCAGGCTGCTAGAGACAACATTTAGCACTGCTGTCCTCAGCTCCAAGCTCTATCACAGGTAACCAACAGCCAGCTGAACTCTGTCCTGTAGAATACACCCATCGAGGTCAATGGTCCAGCCACTTTACTGCCCACCTGTGAGCCTGTATTCTGAGCACTTTGGCTACACAGGTATCAATGGAGGTCACATCAAATCCCTTAAAGAAGTCAATCTACATTATGAAAATTTGAGTTAATTAAAAAATGTGCTTAGACTTTACTCCCTGAAAACACAACTGCTGATATACCAGAACTGAATGCTTGCCATCTCTGTTAAGAGAATTCTTTGCTATGCTTGCTGCACTGAGAATGAAGCAAAGATGATGCAGAAAATACTAAACTTTCACCAGTAAGAGATCAACACAGCTGAGTCCCACAAAGGTAATTTGGTTCCACATCTTCTGTGTTACAAAGCCACTGCACAATCATATTAAGGTCCTGTCTCTCTGTTATGTAGGACCATTGTAATTCTCACTACCAGTCTTTATAACAAGCATTTTACAGCAGTTTATGAACAAAGACAGCAAGTACGTGTTAAGCATATATAAGCACACAGGTTCTCTTTCCTCCCCCCCATTTCAGCTATTTTGTAAACCAGTAATTATCAGTAAAATAATTTCTAGTTTACCTGTAAAAATGGTTTCATACACTTATGATTATTGCAGTGGATTCATGTTAAGACAATTTGACTGAAAAGTCTTACCACTTTCATTTTTCATTTTAGCAATACACTACTTTAAAATTACTACTGCATAAGCAGAAGTGCTTTCCGGACAATCTGAAAAAAAAAAAAAATCTATCACTCTAGAAAATAGTAGTCCCAACTACGCTGTGCAGAAGAATTTTAGATACCCACAGCAAAAGCTCTAACATCAAATAGACCTGGGAAACAGTCCTTTATTAACTTTAAAAAAACAAAAGAAAACTTTGCTCTGAAAAGTAAATTTTCCTTTACAGTTCACTTTTCAAAGTAAAGTCTTCAAAAAGTGAGCCAGTATGTTGGCTTAACATGAAAGGACAAATTATTAAAAGTAACAGTTGTAGTTTATTCCAGCCCTCCTAATAGTTGCAGATGACATAATTGTCAGAGACATGAAGCATCTGTCAGGCCTGGACAAGGGTTCAAATAATCAGAACACATGGAGGAGCTGGCCTGACACCGACATAGCAAAGTTGAGCTGAAGGAGAGCTTAAATGTAAAACTGAGAAGGGAATAACTGATAGCACACTAAAGAAAACAATGTGCCTGAAAGCACAGTGAACTACAAACTATATGAGCAAACAAAATGCTGTCAAAAACTTACAACTCATTTTGGAATTACTACAGCGTTACTAGACAGAGAAGGAACTACTCTGTCCTCTCTCTGAGCACAATGTCTCAAATGCTACACTTTAAGTAGTGACAAATAAAAATCCAATAAATTTAGAGAGTGTTGTAAAAAACTTGCATGAAGAAGCTGTAGGTAGATTTTACCACAAAATTATCATGAAGAAGCAAAACAAGCTAACAAAAAACCCAAGTACGCATACATTTGAGAAAAAAGCAGCAGCAAAACCAGCTTAGGCATGAAACTCACATACTTCTCTAGAGGTTCCAAGAACAGAAGAGTCACCTGCCAGGCACAGCCCATCTACACACACCACCACCTACCTTTCATTACCACCACAACGAAAAATGTCTACACAATCTCCCATTACAATCAACCAAGTCTATGACTCTGAAGTGTCAAACAACTATACAGACAGACATCTGCAAACCACATCCTATTGAAGAAAAAAACCAAACCCTACACTGCATTTACATTAATACCACTCTTACCCTATGTTCAGGATCTAAATGAATTATTTGAAGAGTTCAAAAAGTTGAGTTCTTAAAGGGACCAATTCATGTAAGTAGACAGAATTAAGAAATTCCCTTGTTATTTTAATTTAATCCACAGACAGAACTAGCCTAAATTTGTTTAGATATAAACCTTTAACCTGAACACATATGAAGGGTAGAATTCTCTCTTTTTCTCTGGCAAGACAGAAGACTGAACTGCATGGTATAGCACTTTCTAAACCACAAACTGTAAGTCCACACCCAAAGAGTACAGTCTCTACTTTTGCTAGTTATCCAGTAGCATGAGCTCATTAAATTTCCATTGTCAGTTTATTTTTACCAATGTTTTCTACTTAAATATTGAAAGATTTATTCTCTTTCAATAAACAGCTATTTTCAGTCAGACTAGTCAAACTGAACTTTTCAACACATTTCATATATTTTTTACAAGAAAATTCCTAAAATGTAATTGAAAGACATAAGGGGTATTTTGCCAACAGTATGTACTCCAAATTAGTATAAAAAACCAGTATCAAGAGGGTTGACACTAACTGGGAGGAGGTGACAGGAATCCCTAAAAATAAAATTGTTCAAGGCTTGGCATTTGTTTACCTTACTTGTAAAGCAACGCTTTCAAACAAGAAAAAACTTGCTCCTGCTCTGAAGAACTCAAGATTCTTGGGGGAAATGGAGATAAACCAAGTCTGGAGATAGCTTTTATACCTCAGTGATTATTAATCACTTTATTGAATTGAATATAACTGAATTGGTTATATCTTATATAAAAAAAACGAAAAAAACCACCTGAAGGTGACATAACATTAGACAATACTGATTTGCTACTACATCATGGTATTTGTAATGAACAACAGACATTTGTGACAGCTTATGGAAAGCCCAAAAGAGAAACAGTCAGTGACATCACAGTAGGTTTAAAACATTAGTAACTGCTGTTCACAAGACATGTCTGGTTTTACAACTGTGTAACTGGTTTTTTTAAATTGCAGTAAGTAGTCAGAAGAGGTCACCATATTAATATCTACCTGAAAAAACCCAAATAATTTGTAAGCTAGAAAAAACAGTACACGTTATCATTCTGATTAAAAGGAAGTGGTTTCACTTATATTGGTATGTTTGGCTTAAAAGCCACAACCATAACATAAAACATACAAACCACTTATCAGAAATTTTGTCTCTCTTGTTTTGTTTTAAATCAAACATTCAGCAACACATTAAGGGAAGTGGTGGCCCAATGCAATCTAAAGCACTGCAAATTTTATGGTGCAGTGTGCAGAATTTCTTGACTTTGTCCCACCTTAATGTTGCTACATCTTGCAATAGTTAGCACAATTAACAATCCTTTTATTTCCCATCTTTATATGACTTCTTGAGTGGTCACAGCAGTACTATTACTTTCTAGTCTAAGAACTAGTGATTAATAGATAGCTAAATTGAGTAAGATTATTACAAATTTTTAAGATTCTTCCAAACTAGTTAAAAAAAAAGAATCCTGATGAGAAAGGAACACTTAAAATATAGATGACTGAATGTGACTACATCATCTTTACCTTGAACACTGGGCCAATGACGTTTCTGTTGTTTTTATTAAACCACTTGTGTCAAACAAAATATGTTCTAATAGAGTATGTAAAAGAAAAGAAACTAAGCCTTGTGGGTTTTTTCCTTATACTTATGGTGATATGTGGCATCTTCATGCAAGTTAAAGAAATATTCACAGTTGAAAGCTTTAATAATTGAGACTGTAACCACTATATGAAAAACTTTCACCACTCTACTCTACACATGCAAACATAAGCCTATACACAGATATCTATTATGCGAATATGTTTAGGGCATGACAGCAGAACAACTGGCTAATGAGGAACCTGAGGCTTTTTTGTTTGCTTTTTTGGTAGAGTATTGGGGTTTGGGAGGTTTTATTTGAGGGGTGGGTATTGGGGGTTTCTTATTTGTTTTTAACTGCAATGTTTCCTGTCACCAGTTTGCGTAATTTTGAAGTATCTTACTCTTGTACATTACAGTACTAACATCTACAGTAAGATATTCTTGAGTTACATTAAGAAAGAAAAAAACCAATCTCAACAACACAGTAGGCAGGGGAAAAAAACAAAAAAGACAACATCATATATTTGAAACATGTAATATGTTGACACATATTGACTTTTTTGAACTACCAGGAGGTAGGAATTGTAAATCAAGCACTGTGCTGCTAACTCCTCTGTTCCCTTTCATGTAATAAACTATCACCATCAAGGAATTTTAAGAAAAATATTCTCAACATACATACAATTCACAAAATGCATGCCTATGAAATCCTAGTCAGTGGAACTCCAGATCTATGTATCTCTAGTATCAAGCCATATTGCTATGTATGTCATCCTAACTACTGCCACCATCCCAAAATTTCAGCACATATTCTTTAAATTAACTTTTTTCCTGTTTTGACTCAAACCAAGGGAAATTTTTTTCTGCCAGGAATGGCAACATCATACATGAAAAACAACTATTTGCAACAGTAATTACTTCACTGCAGTAATTAGAAGTTCTTTAAACCCAGTGGTAACTTGGTCCCAAGAACTGCCTTTAGGTTTGGGAATCTTGCAACACTTGCAGCTCCTACAGATGAATTAGCCAACTGCATCCCAGCTCTAGATCAAAGATGAGCCCTAAACACAGAGTATCCCCAATTTTTCTGAGAAGGAAAGAACTGGACAGAGACAGGCCTGAGAGAACCTGTGGTAAAATCCAGGAGTTTTCCCAACACAAACCATCAAGGAACCAGAACCTCTGGCCACACCAAAGCATACTGTTGAAAGTAACTTTAGAAAGTTACGGTGGACTTGAGTTTAATGCTTGCTCATTTTCAGAACTCCACTAACCCATGAGTTCAAAAAGCAGCTATCAAAAAGATGAAACATTGCTAGTTCAGATGATTTACTCAGACTACATACCTGCAATAAATCTCCTTCATCAAAACGTAGCATTTCTATTATGCCATCCGACTGGATGAAAGCTGCAAAGAAAAACAAAAAACTAAGTAATTGAACAAAACCCCATTTTGTGATTAAATCAAAAGAAAAATTTAAACAACTAAAATCTGTTGTACCTCATTTTGTAGGCAGAGCTATGACAAATCAAAATAATAATGCATAATCTACAAAAAAAGCAAACACAAGTCTGTGACACTAACTTGCTCAAGAAGTAGCATGCTTAGCAATTAGTCTTTTACCTTAAAAATGTTTAACTCCAAAGGGAACAACTTCTAGAGTCCCAAAAGAGAGTGATTGTACCAAGCTAACTCCATACTTCAACGAGTATGACAGGATGGGTACCTGAACAACTGGGTTTAATACATCTAAACCCACAAAGTTCAGACACAAACACAATTTCTGTTTCATTTACACACCAATAATCTTAATTGTACATCTGGAAAGCCTCCTTCACACTGCAGCCTAACCCTTGGCATGGCAACAGTCCTCTCCATCTTGACAGGAACATATTAAAACTTGAAACAGTTTAGAAGTGTTTGCACCGTAAGACTAAACTCCTTGAAAAGTTCATGCCTCAGACAAATATAGTATCCTCAAACACTCCACTCATTTCCTCTACATGTTTGGTCAGGTAATTGTTTTTCAATTCCTCTTAAAATGTAGAGAATGCAACTTTCTCCTAAAGACAAAGAAATAAGGGCATTGCCCTTCCTGTAAAATATAATAACCTGTACAAGAATGAGTATGATTTAAAGAAGAAAGGAAGGTTCAGAAAGTTCTACATTTTACTCCCCAAAAATCTACTCACACACAAAAAGGAGGTCTTCAGAACAAAATGCAGAAGCAATCTCAAATGAGAAAACTGTATTTAAAAAATAAAAAGTCCTATAAATAATTCCTCTTCTACCCTACGTCCTTTCTCCATGACTGTCTTTACCATTTACCATTTGTGCTAGATGAAGCTGAGCGAGTGATAACATTCCTCTCTTTCCACAAAGAGGAACAACTTCAACAGGAAGAAATTAAAGATTTCCCAGTACACAGAAGCACAGTGTGCACGTCTGGAAGATGGATTTTGAATCCCCAGTCTGAAAAAGGAGACTTAGACCTTTATTTCCCACTTTGAACCTCAGTGTTCTAACAAAAACAATTATAAAGTCACCAACAATGCCACTCTAGGATGCTTTAAACAAAAAAGTGTCAGTACTTTCAGAAAACAAAAAGCACTCTTGGTAGATAGGAGTAAAGCACCTACCATGTAGGGAAACATTAGCTTTGACGTATATTTGTCCCAAACATTTCCTTACTGGCTGCTTTGGTGACACCTCACTCAGTACTCAAAATTCACTATGCTACTTAACCTATCACTGTTTGCAAATCCCATTCTGCATCCCTGACTTCCCCACACATTTCAACACCTTCTCCTTAAAGGCACAAGCTCCACAACTTTGCCTTCATATGACCCAAAGTAAAAGCTAATATAAGACAAAGATTGCTGCTATCATCTCCAAAAGTCTCTTTTAGTACGCAAAAACCCTGAAACAAATTTAAAAGATCCCCAAACAGCAAAGTTTTATGCAATTATTTTTCAAGCTACCATACCACACAATTCTAACGTGCCACAGGCTGAGAAAGCAGCAAGCTCAGGTGGAGTGCAAGAATCACCATAGAGGAGAAAGGGGGAGCTCATATTATAAACATGCATGTCCTGCAATATTTGCACTGACACTGCAATATTTACAGTGGCATGAGAAGTCCCAGTCAGTTGTGTCAGCAATAAGTTCGTATTTTTCTCTGTGTGTTTATTGTTATTACCTTCATGTTACTCAAAACAAACAAAATCTATCCTTGAGCCAAGAATCAAGAGTTTGGTCAATCATTTATACTGAAGAGCTATACAGAACATAGGGCAAGAGATAAAAAAGAAAAAAACAACATAAAACAAACAAACCAAAACAGCATTTAAAAAGCTGTTCCAAAATCAAGTCCTATAGTTTATGAAATTTTGGGATTTTAAAACTTAAATTACTGGAACAGGTCTGCCAGCTTAAAGCTTAATGCCAAAACAAAGAAAAAGTGAATTCCTCTCAATTCAACTGGCAATACACATGATGCAAGACATTCATTTCATGTTTTAAGTTTGGTTTTAAAATCACTGAAAAAAACTCTAAGTGTATTGTAGTGCAAGACTGAAAAAATGAAGCTTTGACACATTAGGTTAAAATGTAGAGTATGACAGTTAAATTCAATGATAGTGATTTCACGGAAGTATCATGCTTCATGCAGGAATTCAAATTTACTGTTTAACTAGCACAGAGGGAAAATTCTCAATTTTTAACTTGGGGAGAAATACAGAATGAAATTATGTTTTCCCATGCATTTGATTTACTGGATGTTCAACAATCACAATTTTAAAAACTATAGATACAAGCACACCTTCCTATTAATCAAAAGGAATTGCACCTCTGAAGTTTGACTTTTTGGCATTCTACTGCTTTCTAGATCTCTGGTTTGGAAACAAAGAATATGCAGCACTTAATTGTGACATCAGGTACAAACAAAAAAAGTAATTAGAAAACAACTTTTTATAGCAGAGCATAAAAGGCTATTTCATCCAATCACAAATTCTTAATATTCTTGAGGCTTTTTTCCCCCAATTTAAATACAATACACCATCAGTACAAAGAGCAGAAAGCAGCAACAATTCTTCCACAAGGATAACACACACTGAAGCCCCCAGAAATTAGCCCAAGCTTTCTACACAAACATCTTGAATTCAGACAGACCTTCTGTAGACCCCAAACACTTTCAGCCACTCTTTAGTTATTTCATCTTTGCAACAACTTATGAACAAAGCAACAGATGTTACAGAACATTTTGAGCAGATAACACTGTTAAATAGAAGTGCTATTCATCATTAAATCATTTAAGAAATGCTTTCAGAGAGCAGATGACAGTGCCAGGTGAAGTCAGATGCACTGCAAAGCCTGGCTGCTGTCCATTTCACAGCAGGCACATCTAAACCGAGACAGTGATGAAGTTGCTGTGGTTATACCTTTCATTTTGGTTTAGACTAACTTTCAAGCCTGTGTTTCTCTTTATTGGTTATTTCATCAAAGCAAGGAAATGGCAAGTAAGTACGTATACCTTCATGAGATGAAAGCTTGTTTTTGCAACTGGATTCTCAGACTCTCAACTTGGGATGAAGCAACAAGTCACCTCATTCAAATGAAGCAAAACTAATTACATTTTAAAAAACCTCCACGGATGAGTCATAAAGAGTCACCCAAATCTCTCTAAGAGCAGCTCTCAAACTGTCCAACATGGACCACAGAGAGGACAAAGTCTTCCTCAAAGTGAAATGCTGACAGTGCCCTTGTGGGCACTTTTTTGCCTATTCCAGAATTAGCAGCAGTTATTCATCCTTTACACTTGTGCTACCTGATCTTAGCAAGTTCACAAACTTTGCAATGCAAGCCCCAAACCAGTTTTTACTGCCCTTTTACACAAAATAGGCAGTATTATATGTCACCTATAGACAACAGGTTATTACCAATGTGCAAAGTCACTGTAAGCAGTTAAGTATGAGATCACTTGGGCATGCTTTATTATGTGAACCATCCCCCATGCTACAGAGGAAGATGACACTTTTCTGCTAAGTCCCTAACCATTTCCCCTGGAAAAACTTCTTCGCAAAGCTTAAGCTGATACCACCATGGTCCATTACCAGTCTAATACTGTAGTCAATACTTTCATATTCTGGAATAGTAAAATGCAGCAAATTAACAACTCCTGCCTGTGCCATTTCAGTCATCCCTGCCAGATGACTGGAGACTGCTAGAAGAGGGGGACAACATAATATTTGGGGTAGGAAGCATTTCAGCTGTCACAGCGTGATCTGCCACTGCACAAATCAGCAGCCAAGAAGCCAAATTACACATTAGGAAAATAATTTCTTCCTGAGCCTATAGGCAATTGAAGCCCTGAAGGCTAATTATAACAGCTATTAGTCAAACTTCAAATGTTCATGGACCAAAGAAGGAAAAGGATACATATTCATATCCGCAGATTTCAAGGCCAGAAGAATCACAGTCTCCTTTCCTCTTCGCCTATGCTGAACAGGATACTTTTTTTCTGAGAGGTATACACAATTCCTCTCAACAGAAAACCTCTATCCTTTCAAGCTCCTGCAAAAAGCAAATGTAACAGATTCACAAGAATCTGTAACAATTTCAGCCACTCTTGCTACTAGAAAATTATATGATTTCACGGTCGAAATTTTTCAGCTTCTACCTTGTGTATTCTTGGTTTCCTCTTTTCAGACAGTAGGTCACTACTAACAGAAGTTTAATTTTCTGTTTGTTTTCAATCTACAACCTTTAAAATGCAACTTCTTTGATTAAGTCAGCTTTACTACGAAAAGCCCAAAAAAGATATCAGAAAAAGACCATGAACCTAGTCTTTCCACTTGCTCCAGAACAGCTTGTTCTACTGACAGCACTTTCCAAACTCTTTTAAAAATGGCAAAAGAAAACCCATCACCACAACCATAGCCCCCAGACCCCAAACCACAGCTTTCTGGAACAGTGAAAGCACTTTATTAGTCATTATTACCAGTAGATTCCTAAATGCTTTCCCTTGCCCTTTCCAACATCATCACAGTGTTTAATGGTAAACACCTAACATGACAAAAATTAAACCAACAGTAGCTGAATTCACTTAAATTCCTCAAAGCTTAAGCAGCATCTTTTTACAAGTTTATACACCTAATAGACAAATCTTGCTCAAACACATCCCTACTTTGATTGTCTCTTGTCCAAGCCTTTCATATATGGGGCTAAAACAAGAAAAATACAGACCTTTAAACCATCAAATAACAAGAAAATTTTAAAATGCTACACATCTCCAAAGCAAACAGGAACTTAGTATCAAAATCACTTTAGCCAACATCAGTCTTTAAAGAGCTGTGACTAAATGACACAAAACAGAATAAATTTGCATGTAATGTGAGAGCAGTAAATACGCCAAGGCTCTTGGTGCACAACAACAAAAAATCCTCCGTGGCTCACAGGTTATGAGGCCTACTCTGACTGAGATCTGATTTTTAAGGTAGCTTTGCACACTTATCTCTCCTTTAGCCAGTGTTACTTTCTTCATTTTAATAGGAAAATACATTCTGGCATATACACACTATTCTGAAATATAACTTAGCTCTGGAACAGCTAGTCAATAGCAATGCATCGATTTATTTTTATGTTAATGATCTTTATATATTCTCTTACATGCTTGCAAGAACTGTTTTCCTTCTTAAGTCTTGTCTAAACCAGTTTTCTTTCTTATAAACTGGATTTATACAAACCTGTATCATCTAGTCTACAAATTTCCCCCCAATTCTAAAAACAGTGTCCTATCTTACCAAAACAGGGAAAGGTCAATTATTTAAATAATTACTAATTTACTTTAAAGTTTTTTTTAAAGTCCAGTTTCTAACCCTTTGTCTTAATGACTAAGCTCCCTTCAAGGTAACTATAACCACACGAGCCAATTACAATGTGCTAAATGCCTCTCACGGCTGTCTATGTAATTGTAATTGCTACATTTGTATCACTACTGGTTAAAGTGCAGAACTAAACCTGGATAAGTTCTTTCCAAAGCTTGGACTATGAATTAACTGCTTGTGCACAGTCACACAGTTTCAATCATCCTGAAGTGGAAAACTGGGCAGCATGGGGAATACAGGCAAGTGGATACAGAGTGAAAAAATAAAACTATTATGGATGGAAAATTTAATTGTAAAAAACAAAATACTATACAGATAAGGGAAAAACAGTATTATTACACTGTAATGCAAGCGACCATTTTAATCAGCTTCAGGACTACAGAAGTCTGGTGAGCTTCAAGAAACATATTCCAGTGTTCAACAAATCTGTTTAAAAAAGGCCTGTTCTCCAAGACAGACAAGTCAGTCTACCAGCCTGGATTTCTGCCTACATCCCAACAGGTGACTGTTCACTGGAAATGTAAAAGGTCATTTTCTTATGAGACAGAGAAAGTCAGGCAAATGAGAATCACCAGCCAGCAGGCTTGCTTTCCAGCTAAATCCTCTTGCACTTACCAGGGCAATTTGCTTGTTTATTTTCCAGTACTCCACAACAAGAGGAAATTAATAATTTTTCCAACAGACCTCAGGAAGAGACATCACAACAACAACAACAACAAAAAATACAGACAATGCAGTAAAGATCACATACAAATGTCACACTTCAAAGTCTTTTTACACAGAAGCATATTTATTCTTTCTTCATTATTAAAACCTCTAATGATCATACTTCAAAAAGCCAACTGGCCAAATTTGTATTTTCTGTTTATATATTATATTTGAAATAGAACCATTCCTAGATAATCCACTTTTTAATCACTATTGAAATGAAAAAGCAATGCATTAAGCTAAATAACAAAAAGACAGAATCCTCATCAAACCCCTCATTTTGTACTACTGATTTAAAAAAAAAAATCTCACTTTAACACAATGCATACTCAAGTAGCTCATATGCACCAACCTATGCCCAAGTTAATACAAGCTAAACAGAGACAGCAGATCACTTGCACTGCAATACCTGAGCACACTACTGACTATTTCACAGTGGAGGGGGAAAAGTCAGTTGATTTCTACTTTACTGCACACAACAGCACAAATTGAGCATATCACTGACACCCAACTAAGTCTGCATATAATCTTTCACTAACTTACTTTTGTGTCATTTCTGCCTTCAGATAAAAGACAAGCTTCTTTACCCAGCAAGGCCCTTCCCTAGCAAGAAGAGCTGTCACATTACACTTATTTACTCCTCTCTTTTCCTCTTAGTTAAGAATGATGCAGATTTTTAGGAATTCAGTCACCAATTCAGTTTTTAAAGCTAGCCATGAAACAGAAAGTGACACTACGATTCTGATTCAGAACATAGGCTCCAGACAGACAATGAGGCTACTGCTTAAGCTGAGAAAGGAAGAAAGTGAGTCTCCACCCTGAAGCCACTGCTCACACATCTGGCTCACAACATTTATTTCACGCTTCAGAAGACAGTGCAACTGCTTAAAGGTTTCTTTTACGGTTAACACTGATTAGATGTGTTCTGTGATAGATACATCCTTGCAAAAAACAATACAAACATAGACAGAAACAGAAAAGCTCACTGAAAGTAACATGCATTACACTTAACAATCTGCTTTTATTTATTTTCCTAACAAAATTACATTAGATGATTTCAGACTGACAAACACAAAAAAAATCACATTTTGTTCATATACCTTTATTCTCAGATGCTTATTCTGTATTCAGTCTGTATTTCCACCTGCAGAAATGAGAGTTTCCATCCACTTCAACTAAAGCAATTTTTATGTTCATCTAGTTTCTTTATGAGTTTAAAGTAAGTTTAAAAATTTATCTGCTATTGGTCAAAATGGTAGATTTCAGGTGGCAGCAACAAAAGCCATAAAACTTCAAAATACTACTTTGAAAGCTGCCAGATGCTTTAAGTTGGTACCTGACTTTTAAACTTTTCAAAAATTTCATTTGTTCCTCCAAAGATATTTATTTCCTGGCTCCAAAAAGCTTCTCAGAAAATAATACCCAATTCCATTCATAGGGGGGTATTAATTATAAAATTTACTTTAAAATATGTATTTTTTAAATTAAATAAAAAGAAGAAATAATTCAGCATTATAATAATGTGCATGCTATTTTTAAGCCAAAGAGAACAATACTCCTGGCACTCATGGAAACTTCTCAGAAATCATTTAAAGAGAGTAAGAACTGTAAAAGGAAGCTAAAGAGAAAAACATCTGCAAATAGCATCCATTTTTTCTGCTTTGGGCCATATAAAATGTGGATATCTACTCTTTGTAATGATGGCAATTTTAAAATTTCAATATGTTAAATTAAATTATACTCCTACACATGCATTGTTATTGAATGTGTACAGACATAAAATTATTTGGAACTACCCTCAAAAACAAGGTAAGTTGTCCTGCAATGAGAGGGGGAAAACAACAGTCCCTCCAAAGTACTTTTCAGGATTTATCTCAGTTTTTCAAGTTTTAGACCAGAAACTTTTCCTTGTGGCAGTTTTACTACTCATATAGCACTGAAAACTCAGGTGCAAAAAGCTAACATGCAGTTAATGGAATTTAATCTTTTTAGCATATAGAAACATTCAGTATGTAGCTTGCCAGAAACAGCAGTCAGTTCATGGCTTCTGGAGCCTCAGGAGAATAATGCATTAAATGACAAAAACTTCAGCTATTACCATTAACATCAGTCTTCCAAACTTACACTCTTATGAAATGAACCACTGAACAGACACCCCCTTACGCAACACAGTGGAAAGTCCCACCTAAAAGGTACATCCAGGACAATTAATGACCTTAATAACACCAATAGAGACCAAACATTGTTCTCCACACCACAGAAAATAGGAAGGAATACGCAATTTTCAGAGTTTCCAAAAAACCCTCCACAGAACAGGAAGGTGGCAGAGCCAGGCAAATACCTCCTGACATCTAAATGTCTTGCTGGCAATGTGAATGCCATCAAGTAAGAGCTACAACTTATGCTCTGTGGACACTGCTCAGTTTCCCATCCTTGCTCCTGCCTTGCTACCTACAACAGAGGATGCTTTCTGTCACTCATCTTATGGCACAGAAACAGTAATCTACTAAGTGAGAGCTCTGCTCTCTTCCCTGCCCTGATTTTGCCTCCCTCCCCTTTTTTCTTGGTCAGTTAACAAGGTGGAACTGCATGAATTTTTAGAACAATGAGGGTACACGAACACCACAATTGTTTAGATTTTGTTGTGTAACAGTTGCGACTTGGTTAATACCAAGTTACTGGAGAGAAGTATCATTGGGAGGGAGTAGCACAGAATCTCCGCCTCTCCAGTGCTCACTTGGCAACACTCAAGCGTCCACTGGAAACAGCCATTAAGCCTGACTACAAGTGAAAAAGAGCGGCAAGATAATGCTTGTGCAGCTACCCTATAGAGTTGATAAATACAACAATCGAAGGCCAGGAAAAGGTAGAAAGGCCTGATGTTAAAGTCATAGTGTTAATGATGTGGCAGTAACACTACTTATTGATAGCTGAGCACAGCAGTCTGTTGACTCCCCACGAGGGAACACAGACCAGCAGGAAAAAGCTGGCTGCAAGGTCTGATAAAACCAGAGGAAAAAAGGGTGGAGAAGAACGGGAGAAAGTTTTGAAAGAAGATAAAATGCAGAGCAAAACCAATGAAACAAGACAGGCTAATTTCAGTTTGGAGGGAACATTCCAAAAACATTAATAAGAAATTAAAGGTGCAAGTAGGCTTAGGGAAATTAAATGCTTGCAGAAATGCAATTTAGCTACCTACAGTATCTTGGAAGCAGTTACCCCTCAGAAGTAAATAAACAATCTCTTCTGCTCAGACTTTTTTACAAACAGCTGTGATGATCTAAGTTGACACCTGGTGCAATATAGATCACGATTTCACCCAATAATTTCAAACTCTTAGGCTTAGTGACAGAATAGGTTATGGAGAGATATCTAATTCTACTCTGAAGATTGCAACAACTACTCATCACTAAATTGCCTCCTAAGACAAGCCTTCACCCAAAAATACCTCTCATTTCTACTTTGACATGCCTAGTACTCAGTCTCAACCTAAATAGGCACACCTTTGCTAAATCCAACATTAGAGGGTTTTTTTTTCATAAAACGGGTATTTTTAAAGCACAATTAATTAAATAATGTGAAATAAATAAATATTTTATTTTATCTCTGAGATCCTTAGTCTAGCCTTTCGCCCTAGAGAAATTTCAATCAAAGGAAGAATTCACTGCACTCATCAAGTACTGAAACTCTGATCAAATTTTCCCTGATGAACTGGAAGTTCATTTCAGTCTTTTCTCCATCAGATAAAGATATTCAGTAGTACTGACTGGCAGAGTGACTTCACCTATGAAGATCCAGACTGTTAATGACAACCATCTCTCCTTCAGCGTCAAACGTAATCACGTTTCTCCCAAAACAAAGAATTTATTAATGCTTTGAATATTTTGGAAGATACAGGTCAGCCAAAGCTATTGGGGCACATCATGACCTAGTTAAGCTACACAAAAGGCAACGGACAAAGAATATAATAATATAAAAGTACCTGTATCATAATATAAAGGTTACACACACGCACCTTCCTTACCTTCTTATACTTAGGAGAGACAACTTAGAGGGCAAGAGCAGCCTCAGTGCTTCCTAGTACACACTAAACAATGGTAATTGCTGGTGCCTCTAAACTGCCTGTTGCTGGCTCCACAGATTGAAGTCACACACAGGTTCAGAGCACCAAAGCAAACACACAAGAAGGAAATGGTTTCTAGTAAGGACCAAGCACCATGTCCTCCACTGCAAAAAAGGAATAGTCAAGAACTTTGCAACGTTAACTATCCAAATCTCTCAGTATTTCCTTGGACATATTAGCTGCACAGATTAAGTACTACTTTAATACATCTTGTATATTAACATGTAAACCACAATTGAATGTATTGTTATAAAGCCAGCAGCTGGCAAAAATGAAAACTAATAGCTGCATTATGCTTCACATGAAATACGGGACATGAATATTCCTTTTGAAACAAATTTTTCAAGAGGAAGAATAAAAACATGGGGACAAATAAAGCCTATGTGATCCACGATTACAGAAATAAGAAATGGTTGACAAGGTCTTGTTTTTATCTATGATCACACTTCTTTAGTGATGCAGCAACCATTGAAGCTTCCTGGTACAATTACAACTCTGCTCCTACCAAAATTATGTCTAAATTATGATTACCATAGCACTGACTTCACAGAGTTACATGAAAAGTCAGACTTCTGTCTTACAGATATTTCCATCAGCCGCAATAAAACTATGGCAAGCTCCAACTAAGTTTTAATATCACAGGGGAGACACAAAACATTGAGACACGGAAGCTGAACGTAGAATGGACCTTTAGACTGTCATCCAGCTCAACCTTCTGCAGAAGTAGCGTGAATGCTGAATTTGGATGATGCTGCTATAGGCTGTCATTTAGCTGGGCCTCGCAAACCTCCAAAGTCAGAGATTCCACCACCTCTCTAGAGAACCTGTTTCAATGCCTGACCATCCTCGTGGTGAAATACAAACCCATTATGCCAAGGCAGAAGACCGCAGCCATCGTCACCGGAAGCCTGGGACGGACGGGGGAGTCAGTGATGCATGCAGGAGCCAAGCCGGGCAGACCCACGCCTGTGCTGGGCTGCATGTCTGGGCTGGCCCTCAGGCCTGCGCTGCACCTACTCCGCGGCCACAGGGGGAGCCCAGCCAGCCCTCTGAAGCAGAGAAGCTGCAGCCAACCCCACCAGCGATTATGCCACCTGGGTGGCCTTGCTTTATCTGAAAGTGCAGATGGAAGTTCCCATGTGAGCATCCCTTCTACCTGACAGCAAAAATTATGAATAGAGTTGTCTTCTTGCAAAGAAATCCAGCAACAGAGCAACATGGGGTAACCTTTCTATGGATGGGGTCTGCAGTGTGTTGCACATGGACTCTTTGAAGGTCTGTTTGCTGCTGAACAATTCAAGGTTCCCAGCATCAAAAGAGATCCAAGATCATCTATACTATTTTCTCTTTATATGGTTAGCTTTAATAGAATTTTCAACACTATTTCATAGTGTCCAAGTGCCTCCTTTATTCAGATCATCACAGAGCAGCATTTCCTGGCACAAACCAAACTTTCCCTGTTTCACTTTATGGCCACTGTCTCAGGCTCCAGCCACGCATCTCTGTGAGGAGTGGGGGTCCATTTTCATCCATGAACTACTTTGATATTGACATGCTGCCACAAAATGCCTCAGCCTCCATTCACAGGTCATGCACCCATTTGCCCATTCTTGCAGACTTCCAGTGGGATCAGAGAACAAAACTGGACACAGTGGTTTAGGCGTGGTCTATTAAGTGCTGAGTAAACAGGAATAATCACTTTGTTCAGCCCAGTGGCTACACTCCTGTATGTTGCCAGGGTACATTGCTGACTCATGTATAGCATTTTCAGGTTGTATTCCCTGCAGGTGGTTATTATGTCCCACATAAAGGGCTTTCCATTTGTCCTTTTTGGATTTCATGAAGGTCCAGTCAGCTCACTGTTCTGTCCTCCTTAGATCTCTCCAAAATGCAGACTTGCCCATGAGCATTGGTACATTCCAACTCCAGATCAGTGACAGATATAAAGCAGGACAGGTCCCAGAATAGAGCCAGAAAGAGCTCCTTGTAGCCAGCCTTGGAGGCAGAGCATGAACCACCGCTGGGAATAAACCAAAACCATGCACCTTGCAGTTTATATATAGTTGCCTGGATAGTTTTTGTCATTATCTACAAATTCCACCTGTAAATATGTGTACAGTAAATCACTGATTCACTTAGACTTCTTCTGTGTTTCTAGGTGATTTCATATTTATTTACAAGCTTCAGATAATCAGTCTTTAAATTCATTAGGAAATGCTGCAAACTATTTAAATTGGTACCATGCTTGTCTACAACTTTGTCTCCTATCATCACTCCCTCAAATGATGATTTAATCTGTTTAACATCATGTTAGCTGTGCCTTCTCATTTAAACAACTTTAAAAAACCCTAACCCTATAGCCAAGGGTTGTCTGGGATTTTTCTAGTTTAAGTAACTTTAAAAAGTTCAGGCACATCCTATTACACCAAATATAGACTGAACACAGATCCAGGTGTTCAACTGAAAAAACCCCTCAGGTAACACTAAAGACATTGCAAAGACAAACTGCTTTATGAAGAACAGGCAATGGATCCATTTATAAAATAACTAAGCATGTTGCATTAGAATCAGCCAAAGTTCTATTACATAACATTTTGTAGCTTCATAGAGTACACAGACAGAAGGAGCTGTTACGTGTGTAGTTTCATTTCCTGCATAGTTACTTCCACTGAATTGCACTCAGATATCTCTAAAACCAGTTTGATAAGGACAGCAAAACTCCTGTTCTCAGATGGTTCTCTGCTGCTAGCTATGCCAGGCAATAGGAGGAGAGGTATTAAAAATGCATCTCTGATTGTCTTAAAAGAATAATCTGGTAATTGTAGCAGGAAAATCTCAAACTAGTGAAACACCTGAATTTTTTCCTACTTTTCAGAGATCGGAATTACATGGCAATCCTTCAGCCCTTTGCTATTTCCCCATTACATCCAAGGTTTTCAAAAAGAGAGAGGTTTAGTCCCTTTAATATTCCAAAGCAAAAGTCATCCAAGGCTGCTTATGAGAAAATGTTACAGCCATATTTCAAAAATTCTAAATGCAAATGCTCCATCACATCTTTGCTGCAGCCAGTAAATCACTAATTATTCCATAAGGACAGCTGAGAAAACAGAAATACACAACAATCCTGCGTCCCATTAAAATTTTAACTGCTGCCTGTAACAAATCCATATCTCACACGAGTTTATTCTTTGCTTGTATTTATGACTGGAAAGATAATCTGGAAGTATTTAATGGTCACTGGTTCCTTTGGTTTCTCCTTATGCAAGAAAAGATTCTGCATCCTCAGTATAATTAAAAATGCTGAGATACTAACACAAATTTTTTGAAAAACAGTAATTATTTTAAAAATAACTTTAGTTCAAACTCAAGCTTGCTAACTCCCACAATGTGAATGGATCAAATCAGTTGCTTCCATTGTAAGGACCCACTGTGCTCAACTTTTGGAACTACAGGATAATGCAGGCTGGAAGTGACCCCAAAGGCTCCACCCCAGTCACCTGATCAGAGAATATCTAGTTAGAGGTGGCTGCTGAAGGCATTACTCAGTCCAGTTCCAAGTACCCCCACTTACTACTATGAAGAGTAGAAATTTAACTCACTGCTGTCTTTTAGAAGAAAAAAAAAAGGCACTTTCTTAAGCTCCTGTTATACCCAGGTAAGTTCATGCTGTAGACTGACAAAGTCAGGGTTGCTACAGTGGACAGAAGGTACAAGCAAGAGAAATAAGAGATCATCATAGACTTCTATTCTTGCCAAACCCACAAATACAGGAACAAACCAAACTGGTTCTAGCCTGTGTATCAGTCACATAACTTTTACTCCTTGTTATGCATGAACCACAGCATCCACCATTCACTGCCAGGCTCCCAGGTTATTTACCAAGTTTACTGTTTGAAAAATTCTTTGAACTTCCAGACTCAGTAAATCACACTGTGGAACCATAACACGTATCACTTTAAGCAGCGTAAAACTGGGTAGGCTTTGAAATGAAGTGACTCACAGTAAATGTCCAAGCAAACAGCTGAAAATTTTAACATGCACAAATACATCCAAATGACTCAGAGCAATCCATATTGCCATCATTCACAAAAAAAAAAAATCACAACTGAAAGCTTTAAATAATGCAAAGCCTATGAACTTCCACACACTCTGGTGGAATTTCATATTAGGCACTACACAAATCCATGGCAAGTTCCTTCAAGAGATGACAATCCCAGGCCCTGAACTGAGCACACCATCCTTCAATGGACCACTACAGGTGAGGGGACCCCAGTCTGCTTCACATGTGCAATATAACTGAACACCAGTGAGGGAGAAAAGAGGTGCAGGGAGGGAATAGCATCCACTTTGAGCTTACATTGAAGGTGATGGAGAATACAGGGTCTCAACTTCCTGCCCACTGCAGTAAAATTTTTCCTTTATTTTAGTCCAAAGATTTCACAAGCAAGTAAGAGACTATTCAATCCAAGCACGTGGTCAATATTTTTCATTTACAAGTGCAAAGACACAGTGGAAACTAATCAGCTGTCCTACACTTAAGTTTCAAAACCACAGTGAGATAGCAGGGTCAATTTTTATCCACTGTGTTTTCTCACACTTTTCACGATTCTGATGTGCTACTTCAACTGCTGGAGTGTTTTCAGTTTGATTGAGGTCATTCTTTCTGAATCACACTTTGATTTAAGTCAGGGTCAAAACACCAGCATAAAAGTAAATGCTGGCATGCTGTAGATTAGTTCTGACAGCAGGATGTAACAAACAGGTGGTATATGTGAAGAGACTTTTCGTAATATTAAATACACAAGCTTTCTCTCAATTATCTTCCAATATTAATCTAGTTTTTATACTCCTGTGAAATATCCTGGTTTGCCATCTTAAAAATCAGTCAAAAAAAAAAGGAAAAGTTATTTGTTTGTGATTAGAAAGAATGACAAAAATGGAAACAGAATTCCAACACATCAGTGCACTGCTCTGATGACAATATCCCACTTACACTCAGTTTTTACTGACTAAAATTTTTAGGAAGCTCGGAGATTACATCAAGCATTAGGAAAAAAAGAAGTCCTATTTTCACTGGTCTATCTGGTATCATAATGTAAATGCTTAAATATAATTTTTTCCCAGATCTAGCACTAAGATGTAACTTTAAAAATTACAGTCAGCAACTGAGCACAGCTTAAATATCAACTTTGCTCTACCTGCACCTATCTTGTGAGCAGATGGATAGGTAAGAGAACATTAAAGTAGTCTCAACAGGCTTTCAGTCAACTGGCCAAATAAAAGGGGATTTAAAAAAATGAGTTGTATAAAGTGAAGATTTTCTAAAAATATCTAAATGCATATAAATAAGGGAACCAACACATTACAGTTCAGGTAAAAAAGCATCCTCATGTCAGACATTTATCTTCAAAACATTTAACTTACCATGGAGTTATGGCATTACTATGATTTCCAGCAACCTAAAACCCAGAAGGCTATTTTGTGTATGCTGTGTGTCCTTCCCCCCACAAAACCCACAGAACAAATCAAACCCCAAAACAAAACAAACAAAACACCAAACAAAAAGCACATCAATATAAACTGACAGCTGTCCTCAATCTGTGTGGCAATACAGAATGTGATAATTACACTAGGAAAGGATAAGCCTTCCAAAAACACTGAAAATCATAGATATTTGCCAAAGAAACTCTAAAGTTACTTTTGCCCCTTCTAAATAGCAAGAGGCTCTTTGAGACTGAAATTTTTTCCTGCCATGTCATTCTTTTGCAATGGTTCACAGATTTCCTAAGTGAAAAAAAAAAAAAAAAAAAACAAAACCAAAATTTTACAACCTTCTCAGTCTTACTCATTCCTCAGCAATACATGGGCACCCATGAGGACCCAGCTAGGCACAAAAAAAGAAAAGTCACGTACCAGTGTTTAGTCTGAAATTAATGTTACTGGTTCTCTGGCTGGTTCATACAGAGTTTTCTCTACTCTGCTATCTGTTCAGATAGCAGATAATTTCCACAAGTTCTATTTCTCTAGCACAGAGAGAGTGTACAGCAATGTCACAGTTCCTCAAGACTTTGATTTACAGCTAGAACACGCAAACAATTTCAGTTTTGCTTCTTCCCTTTAGGCAAAGATGTTTATGTTACATTTCCCCCCCTCAAACGCCTTAACTAAGATTGGGTTCTGGACACAGTCATGTCTATCTAGAATACTCCAGCATCAATCTTTTTTCTACTTGTGATAGCTCCATCCATAAAGAATTGCTTGCTGGTCCTTCTCCATATGAAGCCAGCATAATCTTCTCTCCATCAGCTCCATCATTCCCCCAGTTTCTCCTCATGTATGCACAAGGAAAGAGGAAAAGAGTGTTCTCCACATTTCTTTTCACTTTCTTCTGCCATATTCTGATCTATTCTTCCCACACTATTCACCTTGCACTTGCTTCTATCAAGTTTTTCTGTAGCAACTTCTCTGGAGTACACACTGCACTGTCTTACTACAGCCACCTTCAACTCGGCAGTGCTCAGGAGCAACAATGCACAACCTCAGCCCTAAACCCTCTCCACTGCTTCCTTCCTGCAGCTGTAATGAAAAATGTATGCCCACATTTGGGAGATGGAAAGGATATTCTAGCTACTTCCCTGCTTCCTGACTATTATTTTTAAACTGTGCCTTACTACGTTTAAGTTGACACAACCTGGTAAAAGCTAAGGCACTTAAGGACAGAGCCTGAACATCCTCTCCTCCTTTCTTCTCAACAACTGTTTCATTTTGAGCTCCCACCTTGGTCTAAAGGCCCAGTGTCCAAAGTGGTCCTTCCTCTCCTGTGCTCAGTGACTACCTCTTGCAGACTGGCACTTATATTGTAGCTTAAGATCAGCAGGACTAGATCTCATAAGCCCCGTTAATCTTTGTCTTGCTTTAAAGCTATTGTTTGGTTTATGTTTTGTTTTGGTTTTAATCCAGGGTTTAAACAGTCATGGCACTCAGCAAATGGAAGACTGCAAGACAACACTTTCCAACATGTGATCCACAAATGCAGATTGCCAGTGAATTCTGCTCAGGAGTCCATAAACGATGAATAATGGAGAAAAAAACCAAACAAACACCAAAGAAACACTTACTAATGACCTTAGATTACCAGTCTTAGACTACCCTGAGCAGCAGAACACTTGGCAAGAAAAGCAAAAGTCAGAAATCTGAAGACTAAAAGAAATCCATGTTCTATTTGAGAAACAAATTCACCTTTTGACAATGACAGATGTGTTGCTGGGATAAGTTTTAAGTAATAGACAGAAGTATAAACAGAAGTAAAAATTCTCAGTATAAACTATTCCATTTTCTTGAAGGGCTTCAATTGTATCTGTTCAAACTCTGCAAATCTAAAACTGCCTTTGTTTATTTAGGAATGCCAAGAAAGTCCCTGGAGAAAAAATCCCAGTATCTTCTTCACAAATGAACCAAACCAGAGCGTGGCCTCAGCTGTCACAACTTTTAGGGCATGAATCAATTCCATCATACCAGTAAATGACATCACTGACAAAGCTTATAAACACATGTATCTTTCTACCTGTGAAGGAATGTAGTCACAATCAGAGTTAAAAATAGAAATTTCTCAAGCATTTGAACTCTTTCACTACCTCAAGACGCTATAGGCCACACTGACAAACTTACACATTCTTATCTCTCTAAGGATATGGGATCATACTCATACTGTTTTCCAAATGTTTACCTTCCCTATAGACAAACTCAAGTGAACAAGTGTGGCTATGCAACAACTGATTTGCATTTTTAATCACCTTAGTATCAACATCCTCATATTTGTAAAAAGAAGCTATTAGGAAGTGACTGAAATTGAACCCTTCTTTAGAAAGGCATATCTACATTTTTTTTTTATACATACACTATTAGGATGTATTTCTTCCCTCAAGTCTGGTCTAGGCACACGAATAGCACCTCCTTGCTAAGCTCCTATTCCGTATCCTTTTTATTCTTACTCAGTTTCTTCCTGTCAGACCTCAATCTCCTCCCTCCTCCAGTGCAGCAACTTGCCTGGAAAGCAAATTCTCCTGTTCAGCCAAAGTAAATCTGTTTCACCTACTTTAGTAATACATTATATTTACCTGCTGCTCTTTCATGCTGCCACACAGCCATGCCTTCAAGTAGACTACGACTCTGCACCTTGGAAACGCTTAAAAGCTGTTCTCAGCAATGCTACAGATTATGCTTAGGTGTTTCGCTCGGGACTTTTTTTCCTTGCTAAACCACAATGAGAAGACTTCATGCCAAAATCACAGACACTACAAGTTAGGGAAAGTCAGAGAGGGACTTTTTAAAGTTTGGAGAAAACGCCATCAACCCCGCAAAAGCTCCGAACACCTGTCAAAAGTTTGGAGAGGAAAAGGGGTGTCCCACTGTCACTTGGTGAAGAACCAAAATCCAATCCATGCAAAAGCGTTCATTCCTGCCCTTTCTCATGCAGCTTTGCCAGTCTGTTTGGCTTGGCTTCGTCTCCTGCTGGAAGCCTGCCGCAGGGAAACCAGCTCAACGCGAGAAAACCTCGTATTTTATTTATTTCTTTATTTCCCTTTCCCCTATTTAAAGGGCAACTCCAGCTGCATCCCTGTCCCCACCGCTGTCAGGGAGGAGAAACCCCGGGGAAACGTCAGCGACACAGACAGAGGGACACAGACACACACCCGCACTCCGGCAGCCGCGGTGGCGGGTGGCAGCGCCGCGACTCTCCTCACGCCTCGGGCAGCGGGAGCCGGCGGGATGCGGGAGCCGGCGGGATGCGGGAGCCGGCGGGATG
>JANPWX010000052.1:2899903-2934064 GCA_024734555.1 Trochalopteron elliotii
GTGCGGGCAGGGCGCCGCTTCGCTCGCCCTGGCTGCTCTGGCCGCGGGGTTGCCCATTAGGTTGCTTTGGTTTAATTTTTTTTTCTTTTTTTTAAATTATTTTTTCTATTTTTGTCGCTTTTTAAAATGGTATTTTAGATCTTTTGTAAGCGCCGGCTATTCGCGGTGGGGTCAGTCCGCCTCTTTAGCACTCTCTTGTCCCGGTGCCTGGGCGCTGTTGTTTCCCTGCCGAGGCTGCCGGGGCCTCTCCCAGCCGTGTCCAAGATGGCGGCGGGGGCGGGTGGTGTTTCTGTGCGCGGCGCCTCGCGGCCTCGCTGGAGAGACGGGGGCGTTTCTCTCCAGTGTTCCCGTCTTTTCCCCGTGTCTTTTATCTTCCCAGTTGGAGGCCCGGAGTGTTGTGCAGCTGGGGCGTCGATAGCTTCACTCTGAGGGAATTCTCCCCACCTCAGCTGCTGGGCCGGGCCGGTCCTCTCGGCACAGCAGCCTCGGCAGCAGCAGAAGCGGAAGACTGGGAGGTTTTGCATGCCTCAGGCGCGGTGAGACCCGCTCCTGGAGCTAGGGCGTGACACCACGCGTTTGCTACTCTTGAGGGAAGGCATGTGCCTGTCACTGGCAGTTAGGGTGACTGGCGTGGCCGTAAGGCCTTTGGGAACGCACGGAGTGAATTTGCAGTGGGGGAGAAGGCACATTGCTATACGTATGAGATTGGTGTCTGTCAAGTGGAGGTTACGCTGGGAAATGGGTCCGTGGAACCAGTGCTGGTAGAAGCTGTGATACCAGGTGTGCCATGTGGCAATGCTCCCAGTAAGAGATGTGAACTTGGTATCGTCTGTCCAGGGCTGATAGTTTCAAAGTCACCTTGGATAAAGTGTCAGAAGCAAAAGTCTGTAGTAGTCTGCTCACTGAAGAGCTGTCTTAGCTTTTTAGAATAAAAACGTGTACGCACCCACGTGCAGTTCTCAACTGCTCGTTTCACCACCTGATCAACACGTCACGCTGCGTTTGAAGTGGTTGAACACATCACTGAGTTTCATCTGTCACAACAGCATAACAGGTCTTGGTGGTGTAATAGAGCCAGAGTCTCTAAGGGACTGACTAACAGCCTGACTAAAAATAGTAACGTTTGTTATGGCTCTTACACAGTCGTAATATACACTGTTCTTTATTGTTAGAATTCCCTAAAGACACCTTGAAAGTCTGGTTGTGGTTGTTTTGTTGAACTACAGCCACAGCATCAACTAGGTTTATTTTCAAGGGAGAGATGGAATGTTAGAAGTACTGGGTCGAAACCTTTCCCAGCACCAGTTACCATTTCCAGAAGATGTGAGGAGGAACCAAAGGCTTCTGTGTCATTACTAATCTTTCAAAGTTGCGTAGTCTTTTGGCTACTGCATTGAAAATGGGTTCATACAAATCAGTGATGTATGAGCATGAGTCTCTGTTCATATTTCTCAGAACCATCCAAATCACAGTAAATATAAAGCTTGATCACCACTGTGAGCAGAAGCCCACATGTTGACTTCTGTGGGGATTAGGTATGTACATCGAAGAGCACAATCAAACCTAAGAACTCAGAAAGATAAAAAGGAGTTAGTGATGCTTTCTTATTACAGTGGACATGTAGGATTTTGATTTTACCTTCTTAAATGGATGTCTGCTGTACACGCATTACTCTTCTGGAAAAAAAAGTCAGCTATTTCTCGTATTTCAAATTCAGTATTGCACAACCGAGCAGCCAGACTTTCTCGTAATTCATGCTGTAAAGCATCCTACCCACTAAAATGAATGGGAACTCTTAACGAAACTAAGATGTAAGCATTACAAAATCTGCCTTGGAGTAAAAATGGAAATGCCAACTGTGCTATTAAAAAAAACGGGCCATGATATAAATGAGAAAAGAACCATGAGTCCTACTGTTATGGTATCTATGAATCTTCAATCTTTCAGCATTAAAATATGGGCAGTTTTTATGTGTTCTAAATACAGAATGTCTTTTGAAAAAGTATTATGAGTAGAAAACAAACAGTTCACAGTACATATTCTCCCTTTCATCTTTGTCCAGAACTTCCACTGTTTTCTGTGCAGGAAAAACTAATACAATATGGTCCAATGACTGTAAATGATAAAGCAAAAAAGCATTCCATTAATTTATTTCTGCTTTAATCTGGGTTATATTATTTCATACATATTTGAGACTCTTCAAGTTGCTTCATTTATACATGCAGTGTATATAAATATCAACATTTGGATACTGCAGTGTTCCTTGAGCATGTTGAACAGTTTAAAAAACAATTTCTGTACTAGAAAAAAAGCTTATCATAAACTGTGACAAGACATAGAACTTAGTTCTTATGGAAGTGGATTTGTGTTCATAAACAGAAATGACAGAAGTACTTGGACACTAAAGTTCAACAGCTGACTCATCAGATGAGGGAATGCCCTATTCTACAGGATAACACATCGAAAAGACTTTGAAATGGGGAGCTGTACTCTGATTCCTGTAGCCATTGTCAGCTTTGCCAGCATGACTGCTAGAACAGAGTACAGTTAATACTAGAAGAGTGTGGTGGTCAGTCACCCTCGGTGAAAAATTGTATACCTAAAGACTGCTACATTTACTGAGCTGTGGTAGTTTAAAGTATTCCTCCTAAGCACATCAAAGTGCCAGCATTCAATTATCATGTAAGATACCTTTATTTGATAGTTTATAGTCTTTCTTTATTTTTTCTTCTTTCTTTCCTGGCCAAAGAACCAGATATGCTAAAATACAAATGTGTGGTTTCTGCCACCTTGATATGGAAGCAGAAATTTCTGGGAGAGTGTCAGTCTGGTTAGTTAGAAGCTGTAACCTTTTCAACTGCTGGTACTCACTAGAGATTATCTGCCTGACAGACTACAAAAGCAATAATCCATTGTCTGAACTACCTTGTCTCTCCTGCAGGGAATTACCTCCTCTGTGGGACATGGATCAAATCCAAGTGATGTTGCACTCAAAAAAATTAAAAATTTTTGTGGGGTCAATTTCTCAACATCCAGGAGCACATGAACTCTCTTAAATCAGTATTGCGATTTCTGTCATGAATGTACCTTAGGTTACTTTCTTTTTGCTTTTACCAAATGTACATGGTTAACTAGTAGAAGACAAACCAAGCAAAGGAAGAAATGGGGATAGAGGAGGCTGTTGTGTAATCCAATCAACTCTTCTGCTAGTACAGACTTACTCCTACTAGCTTGTTTATTAGTATTTTTCAAATTATTTTTAAATAACTTTAAAAATGCCCCTGAAAATTTTGCACAGGCTCTGCTCTTCACTGCCAACAAGATTTTCTGGTATTTAGTCTTTCCCTGCCTCTTTTCATTTATTCCTACTTGTTCCCATATGTATAAGCCCAAGTATTTCCATCCTTAGGGTTTGCATTACTTAAGGATTTGCTGGCTGGAGACATGCCTCCATCTACCTCTGCTCTAACAAAACTGGATGTATTAGGCTCTTTTAACCTTTCTCTATAAAAGCATTCTTCCACATAATGCTTGTTACTGTTCCTCAAATTGCTTCATTTGCCTTGATGTTACGATGGATGACAGAGAAACAATGCACATACCACTTTTGAGTCTGCTAGGGAAAACTTGTCTTTTTGGAAATGTTTCAATAAGCTTGAGCTGCCAGAATGACTTTGCATCAGCTTGGTGCTCTCCATCACTTGCCTCTGTTTTTGAGCACCCTAAAGCAGGGTTTACTCACCAGTGGATCTGTGGTGTGTCTTTTACTTGCCAGTATTGGACCTGAGTGCTGAAGGCAGCCCTGCATTGAGGACCTGTGGCTCGGGACTCCCCCACTGCTCCATTTTCCAGGCCAGCTTCAAGTCATTGGAGGGCTTTGTTTCCAACACTTTGTTTCCAGCATTGATGGCATTGTGAAACTTGTGCATGATAAAAACAGAGGAGATATGATATATTGGGATTTTAATATTCAGAATTGTCTGCAAGATTTATTTTCAGTGAACCCTTGTTGCTTTTTATTCAATGATTTTATTTTCTAGATCAGCAGTGGTAAATTGGGGAACAAATTATTATTTGTTCTACTTCGATTTTCTGTTTGCTTAATCACTCATATGATCATGCATCTAAATCAAAATCCAAGATATGTCATATGATTTTTGTTAACCCCATGAGAAAAAAAAATTCCCTAATTTCTTAAGAATTTTACATTTTAGGAATTAAATGCAATGATCCAGTAGTTACTTTCTTGGAGAAAGGGATAATGACCTTTTGATTGGGCTCATAATCAATACGCACTTGCCCAATGAGACCCCACTTCCAGCTTTGCCCTGATAAAAGCTGTCACTCTGATTTTGGTTTGCCACATCTCTCTAAGAAAAGAACAGTAAATAAAAGATGCAGTATTTTGCTTGCAATAGTGCTAGCTGTACCATCCCTGTTGAGAACTAGGATGTGAACTCTTGGTGTGGATACACACCTGGAAAGATCCATGAAATAAGCATTAGCCTCATTTATTTGACCATCAATTCGGGTTTCCCTATTGGTACATCAGTGTCTTTCAAATGCCTGGTCATTGTCCCTCTCTCCTGTAGTGATCCTAGCACCAGGCAGAGTGGGCTGGGCTGATCTGGGATGACCTAATTAGTTGTGTCTGGCATGTAGATTTGATATATAAAAAGATGGAGACGTGGAGGAGGCTGGCTAGAAAGGGATGTTGTGTGGCTATAGTACAGTGGCTGTTCCTTGACCTAATGCATTTGCAGTGTCCTCATGCCCTATCTCATGGAGTGCTGTGCACTGGGTCGTAGTGAGTTTGGGAGATATCTATCCCACCTCAAAACCTGACATAGCAGAAGACTTCAACACCAGGTTAGCTTTGTGCATAGGAGTACTGTCAGTGAAGGGAACTGCTCCTGTTTGGCTGTGTGTTTGTTAGATGAGCCAGACTTCCCAGATCTACTCCCCAAGGGTGCAGCAATACAGCCCCACTTGCTGTCAGCACAGCATTATTGCCTCGCCCAATGTTTGGCAGCCTGGCACCATTTCAGGTGTAGTGGATAGGTATTTGGTGTGATGGCCAGGTATGTGATATTTATTCCACCCATACTCCACACTGATTCAGCAAAGCTGGAACTTTTCTAACACATAGAAACACGTGTCATAGTCTGGTTGAAATTCGAGACTGCTGACATGGTACCACAGTGGGTACCCACAGAATCATGCTAGATAGATGCTAATTTTATGGTAAATCCTGTGTATTGAATTTTCTGCCATAAGAGCAGGCATCTTGTGCTAAAACATCCATGACTGCAGAAGTAATCCACTCATGCAATAGAAAAACAGAGAAAGGAGAAAGAAATAGAAAATAAATGGGCCTGAAGAGAATGCTGATAAACCAGGTATCTTGTTCAGCCCAAAGATACACAGGACTGCATCCTTAAGTTCCTAAAGCTTTTCTGAGTTTTTTTCACTGGAAACCTGTTCTTTCAGTAAAATTGGATTCTACCAAAATAGTGATGCACTCAGCTATGTGATATATTTTCTGATGAGCCCATCCAACAGCATTGCAATGATGTGCCAGTGCCAAAGGGTTTCTGTGCTTGGATGAAAGTATGTTAGTTCATACTCAGACTGGAGTGCAACTCGTTTTCATGGAGAGTTTAAAATCACCAACACATTTGATCATTTATCCAGTTGTCTCCATGCAGATTCAAAAGCTCAGCCACAGACACCTCCATCTGAAATTCCTGGCCGGAGTTTATCAGTCCCACATTACCTGCCAATGCTCATGGAACCTATATCATAGGAGGGCATTTTTTATGAGGTACTGTTGATTTCAATTTACAAGCTGAACAGAGCAATAGATGAAGCATGCAAAGAGGGCACACATCAAATGCTGTGGATTGCAGTTGCTGCCTGGGCCCCTCATCCACAAAGAAGACTGAAGTCAGAGGCATCTGCTCATGAAGATGACCTTGCAGGATGAGGTAGAATGAAATTCTGATGGTAGAATTTGATTAAATGCCTTAAAAATTGTAAATGATTCAATCTGGTTTTTACTGCTTTCTATGCATGTGCTCTGTGTTTTTAAAGTCTCACTTCTGGACGATCTTAAGGAGTTTGATGATTACCTCATTCTCATTGCCCTCTAGACAACACTAAATATTTTCTCCATCTTAACTGAGTCATATGCTCTATGATATGAAGTATAAGGGGATGTCTGGACTTTCCTGTCCTTTCAGGTAGCCTAGGTTATCATTAGTACTGGCATTCAGTCTACAGGCTCTCAGATATGCACTTCTCTTTTGCTCTGCTGTTGTCTCTTTCATTTCTGTTTCTGAGTTGGATTGTATAAATGATGGCTCTTCTTCACTCGTCTGACTTCCTCTCTGCTGCTGTGGGTAAGCATCTCTTTCACTTCTGCATATTATGATAGAAAGAACCCCAAAAAGATGAGACAAATGGTAGGGTAGACTCTCATGGTACAGCCTTGTATGTTTGAAAAGATCTTCCCTGATATTCTGTTGCTGTGAACTGATCAACATCACTTTAACATGTCTCCAAGTGCTTATTATCTCATCTCTCACACTGGGAAATAAAGGCTCCCAAGAAGCTCTACAGAGATATTTATGGGTGAGGGTTAGCCCCCGTACAGACTTAACCAGTATGAACATTCCAGACTGTATTCCCTCAGCTTCCATGTTTGTTTGTCATCTCTTCACCTTCTTTTAAAGTGTGCTGTGCAGTCCTTTTTGTGCTATAAGGCTCCAGGGAAAGGAGTGAGGTCTGAGGGTATGAGGTGTAGAGCTCATGGGTGTTGTCTCCTCCCTTTCACCCTTCAGAGGAGACACTGGGCAGGGCAGAAAAAAAAAGGGCAGAAAAAGACAGAAGAGGCACCAGCTGAGCAGGACAGGACTAACACAGCTCCTGCAAGACACTTAAGTAACAGCATAGGGCTGAGCAAATGGGATATAGCCAGTACTTCAGGAATTTGCTGCAGTTCCCAGTGCCACCTCTTCCTAACAGGGTTAGCATGTTTTGGTCTCTTGCAAAATTTTATCTAGTGTCCATCAAATCCCAGTCTGCATAAGCTGAAATATGGCTGAGTATGAGACATTCCGATCTTTTGTTATACAACAGAGTACAAAAGGATTCAAAAGATGAAATGCTGCCTTGAATGAGGAGCTGTGGTTGGTTGGAGTGCCAAGGAAGCCTAAGTTGAGGCTCCCACATAACTAGTTCATTTTTTTTTTTAACAAATTTGTTTTTAATAAGAACCTGCTGCTCTTCTTCTGGGTGCTGCTTTCCCATCAAGCAGCACAAGAGCTGTCAGCCTTGCCTGTCCAAACTGAGGCATAAGACGTCTGGGCACGCATCAGGGTGGAGGTGGAATTTCATCTAACAGAGAGAACTGAGAACCCAGAGAAAACATAAGATTTTGGAACTGACATTCTCTCTGGAATATTAAAAGACCTTATGCATACCTCAGGGATTATATCTGTATGGATGGGTGTGGAGAGCTGCTTGCCTGCTTTTGAGTTAGCAGGCTGCAGGCCAGCTCTGATATGAAAACTGAAACCATGACATTGTGACACTGTGTGTGCATTTACCATAACTGTTCTCTCTGCAGGACTTATCAACACAGCTCTGAGGTCTTGGTTACTGCAGCTACCTGATACCCAGACCAGTCTGTGTAACATCCAGCTGGCTCAGACCATAAGCAGCTGCATGCACCACCCTGCATGGGCACTTTTGCTTAGTTGCAATAATCAGTTCCCACAATGGCCACTGCAGCAGTTGCACACAGACACAGAGTGAACTGCAAGTCACTGCAGTGGAAACAAACTCTTCCTGTGACAACAACACTCTTAGTATATAATTTCCTATTTCATAGTACATAATCCTTTTGGATTATTCAAGTAAAATGTAAAAATGGCAATATATTGAAACCAAAGGAAAAAATATTAAAACCAGACCAGCTCTAAACTGACATATTTAAAATTACTTTGAAATGAAATTAAACTTTTCAAAGACAAATGGGTTTCTTGTGGCTCCAAAAGAAACAGTAAGCAATGAAGTCCAGACTTACTTGTGTGTAAATGATTTAGGTGGCGAATGGGGAGGAGACTGTCATAAAGGGCTGAGCTGAAGAAAGTACATTTGCAATTTCATGAAAAGCCCATGTAGGAGAGAGTTCCGCAGAAAAACTGAATGGTATGACTCAACTTGATCCAGATAAGATTTTCCTAGGGGAGTAAAAGAAAATGCCTTTGATCTTGGTGGCTGTGATAGAAAATTGAGTAATAAGTAATGGTTCTGTTAATGTCTTAATCATAGCTTATGCATGATGTTCGCTTGCCAACATTCCTTTGCTTTTCATTGTACTTTGACACAGCATGATTGCATGAGTGTATCAAGTAAACTCAGTAGCTCTTTCAGAGGAGGCCTGTCTCCTTGTAGCCCACCAAAACTGGATGTGTCAGAAGAAAGGGACTAGATGAAAAGCAGCCAAGGGGAGTTCCTAGCTGGGGATTGTGGAGCCAGCCATCAGCCTGCTTTCCTGGAAATATTAGTAAGAGAACCATCCTCAGGGAACCATTTGGGCAAATGACGACAGATGGATCTAGGGAATCAAACTTCTTGCTTAAGCAACATCTGCTGGTGTTGGAAGTATCCAGAAAGACACACCACACTTAAAAATGAAACAAATGAATCTGCAAAAAGAAGAAGAAGAAGAGCAAACCAAGATAAATTAGCCGCGACAACCTACATTTTAACCATAACCCTGCATGAAAAAGTTGCACAGTAGAAGTCATGCCAGATAGAAAGCAGAGGTCATTCAGTATCATAATCAAGCCTGAGCCTGATAAGGGCTGGTCATGTCCTGAACTTCTGGGTATTAAACTCTCAGTTTTGCTCAAAACATGGTTATTTCTAATGCCTTCTAGTTTACCTGCACATTGCTCCTAAAGTATGGGGAAAGCAAAACACTTAAGAATTTTGATAGGCGAAGCTTTTAGTAGGTGAAGCTTTGTTAGATTCTTGTGTGGTTTGTGAGTCTTGTGATCTTTTTAAAGCCAAAAAATTGACATACAGAATGGTTACGCTGATCGAAAAGCAGGAAGAGAGAACACCAAGGCTTTGAATAGAAAACATATAAATTCATAAGAAAAGGTATGAGGAAGCATATTTTTGAAACTATTATCCCTAATAAAAAACCAACAAAACCCAATGCTACAGTGATTTTCTGTGAAATTCTCATGCTTTTTACTCTATTTTACCTAGCATGTTGATCTAATGACTGAGCAGGCTGCAGACTTTTGCTCAGAGATAATAAAGACACAGTACCCTACTCCAAGATGAAAAAGCTCTATGTCTGCATAAAGCAGATTAAGGCTGGGGTTCCATTAGTGTCAGAACCACGTCTGTACTGTTTTATTCACTTTTACAGACTCAACTGTCAATAATTACTTGGCCTTCTGTTTAAACAGGAAAACACCTGGGCATTGATAAATGAGTTGGTACCTTAGTGGTGACATGTATAGGAAGCTGTGTAAGTTTCTGGAGGACAAGTGAAAACCAAGTTATTTTTAGTTTAACCTTTCATTTCTTTTCATGCTTCATATCTTTGAAACCAGTGTCATTTTTAGCTCGTCAAAATACAGAGGGACTAGTTTCATTTTTGCAAACCTACATATTTAAAGAAGCATGTTTACACAGTCCTGGCAACATTTGTATTTCTAAATGTTAGTGTTCTGGTTTTCATCTAAATAAAGGAAGCAGGATTTGCTGTTGAAATATAAGTTTGTAAGCACAAAAGATACAGTTAGGAAAATATGTGCAGGAAAAAAGCGCCAATTAAAAATATCTGTGTTAAAATTGGACTGTAATGACTGCTGCAATATTGCTATTACTGATGCAGTTGTTGTAAAAAGCAGAGTACCAGGGCCAAGTACAGAAGCAAGAGGAATTAACTTTTAGCTATTCCAGCAGGGCAGAGCCCTGTGAATCACTAGGAAGCCTAGATCAAATCCTCTTATGTAAACATCATACGGTGCTGGCTCAAATCCTCTGCACACCCTAGAAGACTGCTGATGTGGCATTCTCCAAACACATTTCTTTGCATAATTGTGGGCAGTTGCTCCTGGGTGCAGGAGGCCTAAGTGTGAACCTTCAAATTGTCTGCTCAGGGAGAGCAAAAATAAACGGGGGAAGGCAAACACTCAATACGGCTGTGGGCTCCCAGAGCCACCCCATACATGTCTTGTTGTCACTGACTTCCTCAGAGACAGGATATCCTCCCCCCATCACACCAATATCTCATGCCTGAATCCAAGCCCTTGAAGAGCCAGGTGGCCTGTCTCAGTCCCAGGTTCTCCTGGATCTCCAGTCATGTCACTGGTGTCCCCCTGCTTTTCCCAGCATTGGCCACTTCAGTCAGGAATGCTGAGGACCCATCTACTGTTTCACACCAATGTTTAACTTGCTGAATCAGGAATCCATGTAATGATTCAGACCTGGTTTCTGGTGACTAATCCTGGGCACTCCCTTCCTCCTAGGCAGCAGTAGCTCAGTGCTCCCAAACTGTTCAGCCAGGCAGCTACAGAACTGGAGGCCAAATGTTCTGCTTACTCCCTCTGAACAAGTGGTGGCTGTTCTTTATGTATACAGCAGTGTCGATTTTTAGTCTGAATTTATTTTTTTCCTTTTTAATCTGTGCAGTTATATGATCAAAAAGTATAATCCCTGCAGACACAGGTCCTAAAGTTTACAGAACTGATTTTCTGGGTGGGATACTGTGAAATTTCTGTTGGTGTTCTTCTCACTCAGCTGGGATCAAATGTGAAATAAAGCAAATACCTTAGGATGAATACCTTATTATAGGCATGGTTTTATCTGTGTAAAGCTTTCTTTTTCCAGGTTATTTTATCATTCACACACAGAAGTTTAAGACTTAGAGAAGCAATCTGAGTAAAAGCCCTGGCACAACTTCCATTTTCCTCTCCTCACCCACCAAACACAATAAGTGTGATATAATATAAGGACAGCAATTTCCCACAGAGACAACCATACAGCATCACAGCCAGGAGCTCTCTGCAACTTTTCCATATTTTGTTCAGCAAGAATTTGAAAGCATTATCAGTTTGATCACTGTTGTGATTTCCGAGGTTGAAGGAAGCTCACCAGTCCTCACAGGCTCCAGTGTGAGAATGCCTGCTCAGATCGGGGGGATACCCTGAATTCTTGATTCTAGATTATCATTGAGACAAAAATGTTTGTTCTATCAGCCAGGCCCATCCATCCTGTGCAATTTGTTTCTTCAAGGTTTCAGTGCAGAAACCAATGGCATCCCTCAAGAGTTAAACCTTCTCAACTAATCTTCTAAAACAGCTTCAGAGACCTTTTGGCTTGGTCTAAATCTTCCTCCTATGGGTTTTCCTGAATGTGTTCAGTTTGCATCTATTATATCAGATAATTTCTCATCCTCTGAAATATCTCTGGTATATGCATGAATATGAAAGGTACTCTGCAGACCTTGTGGTAGTTTGTGCTCTATCTTAATTTGTCAATGTCAGTGTAACTAGATGATGCAGACTCCCAGTCAAAACCAATAACACATTCAGCTCTTGACTGAAGGAAAGTTTGCTGCTATTTTGAATTACATTTCTTATAGTTATGCAAAGCTTTGACTCAGCTGTTGGTGAAGTGGCTGAGTAGGGTTTTTTTTAATAGTTCCAATATAGGAAGTTCAAGATGATGTGGATGTGGTCAGTCTGTTTTCCACCACCCGATACCTCACAGATGTCCACTATGACAAGAAAAAAAAAGGCACATTGTGGTATATCACCTGATACTACATCCAGTCACACACTCAAATCCTTGCAAATTTAAGGTAAATGGGTTGTATTTCAGCTATGGCTTCTATTCTTTGTCCTCTGTAAATATTTCCCTAATACTTAGACAAAGTGGGCTGTTTCACAATTCTTTGCCATGACATGCTGTGAAATGTGTGGCTGTTGTCCTTAGAATCTGGTAATGTCAATCACATTTTTGTTCTTAGAGCTCAACTTTTGATGCCAAACAACATGAGGCAGCATCCTGACAAGGAGAGAACCTGGTGGCACAGCTGTAGTTTCAAATACTCCAACAGGTTCACTTAGGTATACTATTACACAATGACCTAGTTTAGAGCTGTCATGGGGAGCAATTAATCTTTGTCACTCCATACTCATTCTGGAAGCACCTGAAGCCCAAAGAGCTCCCTGGAGCAACATCTCTTCCTGCCAGCTTTCTGTGAGGGGGTTCAGTTCTGCTCCAGAGCACATTTACTCGCTTCAGTAACCCAGAACACCTTCAGGATCCCTACTGAAGGCAATTCTCAGTACAAGAGCAATAGAAATACTGATCACAAAATGTAATCCACTGAGTTTACACACCCCGCAAAGTTGATGGGAGCCCAATTTCTTTTGAAATCTACATCAGTCAATCTTTAGTACCTCCCAGTGTCATTCAGGCAGTATATGTCCTTTCCCTTCAGACTTGTAAATATTTTCCATGGATCACATTTTCACCAAATCACAATTCTTTTCAGCTGTTGATTTCTGCTTGGAGCAGCAGGTGCCTGGACAGCTCTTCACACATGTTGCTCTGGTTGTTGGGTGCTGACATCTCTGCAGCTCCTGTTTTTCTGGTTGAGGCTTCCCTCTATATGGGCAACTCCACCTCCTTTGGCTTTTGTCTCTGCATCATCTAAAATACCGTCGGGCCCAGGAGGCCCCTTAAACAGCTTCTTTCACCTGACCCATGGGATTCCTGTGAATGCATAGCAGTTGGGTCCCATCCAACTCTTCAGTCACTTCACTAGAAATGTTTCCTTGAAATACTGCGTCTGGTCTAAATGACTCACCCCGAGGCTGGGAATTCACAGCTGATACCTTTAAAAAAACACCCTAAATTTCTGTCTCTGTGTTTATAGCTCTGTTGCTAACCTGTCCATGGAGTTACCTTCTGCAGCTAACAAGCTATGAGTTGCCTTTGTGCAAACTCTTTTCAAAGTAAATGTTGACACAAAAGTCTCTAAGTCTCCCACTAGACACACAATCTCTGTGTATTACTCACTCTAAATTCAATACACAGAGTTCTGCCTCGTTAAAACTGTCTTCTGACCAGAAGAGGGAAACCCCCAGCAAAGCTTCTTCAATGCAAATAACCATCCTTGTGGGTGCCCTTTGGCTGCTTTTTGGTTTGCTGTTTAGTTGCAATTTCCAAGGAGACACATTTCTGCGTTTTTCCTTCCTGCACATCAAGAAAAGACTTATAAGACTTTGCTTTGCAAGATGCACAGCCTACACATGAAAAATTTTGACAAACACTCTTGGCCTTGACACACTGTCAAGATGCAGTCCTGCTTTTCCTTTCTCTTCAGCTCAGTGCATGGAAAGCCCTCCTGCTAAAGGCCAACAAAGTTTCTCTTTAGAAGTGTTTTTCCTATTTTGAGCCCACTGCATAAGTCCTAAATACACAATGGCTACCAGGGAAAGGCCCAGCACAGAAAGCACCACTGCCCTCCTTTACTGCCTCTGGCTCAGAGGCAGCAATTACAGTATAAAGCTGCATAGCTTGTTAACAATAAAATACTGCACCATCTTTTGGAGGAAGTGCTGTCTGGCCTAATATTTTTAAACTACTTATTCCCTCACCTGTCTAGGAGAGAGCAGGCACTGGATGTTGCAACCTGGAGGCAACTGAGTTGCTAGAAAAGTAATGGCTGAGTTAAAAGACCTGCTCAAGTTTTTGCAGATGAAGGCTTAAATCAAGTCAGGGCAATGATGGGAGACTTACAAGACTCTTCTAAACCTGTATTTGGCCCTTGAACTGTGAGTATCATGTCAAGTCCTGCTTTTAGGTGACCAGGCTTGCTGCTAATACATGTTTCTTGGTAGACAAACAGTAACCAAGGCAGTTTGCCAAACTGCCTTGTCCTCTTTATATTAGAGTGAAAGAATATTGACTCATACCTCTGTCAATTTGTTTGCTGTGTGGCCAGAGATCCACAGGGTGATCTAAGCACTGATCCAGGTGGGTTACCAATACCTTTGCAATAAAATATTTGTTTAAGTCTTTGTCTCAAGTGAAATAGATATTCTTATGAAGATTAACATTAGAATTGTACTTAATGGTATTTTTGCAAATTTTTTTACTTCTTCACAGGAAAGAAAGACCTAGAATAATTTCTTATTGTGGCAGTAAAATCTCCTTTAACCTTCTCAGCTCTTTATTGTAGAATGACTTCCATGTAGCACTATGGGTGACGTGTAAAAGTAAACAGCATTATTTTATTTTTTCTGTGACTCACTGAACATAAGTCCACATTCATTCAGACTTTGTGGAGCACAATGATGTGTAGGAAAATTATAGTTACCAAGCAAATGAATATTTTAGTTCATTTAATTTATGTTCTATATCTACCTCTAAAATAAAATGCTGATATTTGGGGCAAAAGTCTTGTCTGAAGCCCATTGCTTGTGATCTAAGATTTGCAGGCAGCAGACAGATTTTTTATTCCTTTATGTCTATGGGAGAACTAGAGTTATTAATGCTTGTAAAATAACAGCTGCTGAATGTTTTTTCCATATGACCCAGCAATTATAGCATATACCATTACCTGATAACCTAGTTGTTCTCTTTTACAGTCCTCACTGTGATGGTTTCAGATATTTAAATTCTTTATCCTTCTCCCAGTGTATCAGATGACTGAACAGTCAGTGTGGTTCAATAGACCCTTTGCAGAAGGCTCTGCTTTTTTTCTTTTCCTAATGGGGAAATTGCTTAGTAAGCAGGGCCTTCTGGGCTCATAAATAGAAATACTGGATGCATGTCCTGTCTCTGTGCCTGTCTCCTTCTTGCTGAAGGAGGACCATTTTTAATTTTTTTTCTGTAATTCTGACAGTGAGAGTTACTGAATCCCCATTGCCAAAGATATGAGATCTGCAGTACCAGCCATCTGCAGTACCTCTGAGACTATGATGCTGCACCTCTTATCCCTGTGTGTGATTTCAGTGCTTCTTGCAGAGGAGCGAGAAGGGCCTTTGTAAGCCTCTGGTCCTACACCTGGTAATCCTTCTACTAACCTAGCATACAGTAAATTTTTATTAATAGTAAAGGCTCTGACAAAAGAGGAACACAGAAGGTTATACCAGGAAAAATGGCCCGTCTATAAAACCATTTATTTTCTAAGTTGGTCAAGAGATCAATTGTGGACTGTTCCTCTTACTCCTTCTTGCAGCTACTAGACACTGCTGCAAATACTATATAAAACCAATAAGCAATTAAATGCTGTATGTTGCTAAAGAATTTATATATATGCATGTTTCAGTTCTGCAATCTGTTCCTTTCCTATGAATCCAGGCATTGTGAACAAAATCACCAATATTTTAAACATTCTAGAAGAAGTCACTTAAATACAACTATTTGAAGTGGAGTGAAGGAGGCCAGTTACAACAGGGAGATTGACTTTTTCTGGGTGTTCACAAAATTATGCTTTCTGCTGGTCTTACTTTGTTGATTTTTCCATAGCTCAATTGTCCCACTACTTTTTGTGCTTGAGTGCTAAGCAGCTTTTGGTCATGGACTTCTTTTGACTAAACAGATACAGCTGAAGTTTTCCCACTGCCTGAATTCTTTAATTGGAAAAGACTCAAGACAAATATGAGAGGCCACCAGATCCCTTCCTGTCATCTGTAAGTAATTTTCAAAGACTACAGAGAATTTTGTAGACATGTCAACTTTTCAGAAATCTCAGAAGGAGAGAGGGAATATCCTAAAGTAAATACCAGGTAGTATATGTTATCTGTCCTGGGAGGTCAGCATGCCAATCAAACCAAAAATACGCTCTTAATTAGAAAACTGCTTGCAGCTTTAATCAGCTTTAGCTGAGTTTTTTTTCAGAGTACCATATTTACCAAGGTGTAGGGCAACCCTGAATGGAAGGTAGCCTCTCACTGTCTGTTTTAGCAGGTAAAAAAATCAAATGTCATTGTGTGTTGAAAATTCCCTTAATTGTCATTGCAATGCAGAACGATCCTACCTATGACAAGCCCTCTCTAATGCCTGATGGAGACAGAAGAATAAATGTGGAGCAGGAAGTATGCTGGTTGTAAGGGCTGTTCTTGTTCTCAGATGAGACAGTTGGTGGTTCCATGTGAAAACAAGAAAAAGTCATCAAATAAAAGTTGTACCTCTTTAAATTTTGGAGGGTATTTACAGGAGAATTTCTGGAGAGCAGTGTACAGAAATGACAGTAAAGACTTCTTCAGTAAAGAGCACGTGGTTTTGTGCCTATGATACATGGATGATGACATGGATAATGACCTGTAGAGCAGTAATGTAGTTTATGGATTTCTACAATATAACCCATACGTTGGTGGAAATAATTATAACAGTAATTAAAGGCGTACCTTACAAATAGATCCTAGGATCAACAACTGTGGGAAACCACAGCAGACTCAGTATTTAGTTTGGTAACCAAATTGTAAAAGAGGGAGCCATGAGGTGCAGGTACTCCTTGTAAGCAGCAGTGCCTTCAGCTGGAGTTTCGGAATGATGTTATAAGCATTACTACCCTTAGAGACCTTTCAAAATGTTCTATAAAATCACAAAATTAACTCATTTTTGTCCAACCTTATCCAGGAAATAAGGAGACAGTCATGCCTTTCCTATATACAACCAGACAGATCCCATGTAGAAAAGCTGCCTTCTATCTTGGAGCGCTGCTTTAATATCTGGGAAACTTGCGATTGCAACATGAATTCCAGAGACTGGCTAAAAGTCCTAAACATGATACGTTCATCTCAAACTCTGCACATACTGATTATTTCAGCACTGGAATGTGTTATGAAATTTACTTTATTTAATTTAGTTGATTTATGATGTAGGCTACAATTTCTTTGGGAATCAGATTAATGCTGAAAAAAAAAATCCAAATGTCCAAGTTTCCAAGGAGAAGTTCTCTCTCTTCCTTCTTCCCTCATACCTGGTTCCAAAATCTGGAAGAAAAGCCCCCAAGTCATTAAAGGTATAGACAACCATAGAATCATTACAGTTAGGAAAGGCCTCCAAGATCATTGAGTCGAACCATGTTTAGCTAGCAACGGTATTACTGTGTGTAGTAACAGGTCTGAACAGAAAGACTACTCATTTTTTTAAAATTTTGCCTTTCTTCTGACAGATCCTAACTTCCTGGAAAATTTGGAAGACATCCTGCAGATGTAAGATCCTGATTGCACACATAATCATGTGATTGCCTGAATTTAGCTGAAGCATTTAGACTTCCAGCTTAAAATAAGTTTGTTGGGGGCCATTCCCAAACATTTCTGTTCACTCAGCCAAGCAGAACATAAGCTGTTCTCTAAAAATAGGGAAGCTGACATAAAATTATTTTGTTTGGACCTGTGTCCCACTATTGCACATAGTTAAAGTGCTCAGAGCCACATGAAAACACAGCTTTGAACCACAGGAGAAAAGTCATGGCTCAAGGATGTATTACACATACATGAGCACTATGCAGATGACTTGACAGCTTACAGATGCTTGGGAGGAATACGTTTCAGGAAGGCCAGGGCTGTAGATCACTGCCTGGCGTCTCTTCAGCTCTGTAAACTGTTCTCTCTAGGATCAGGTTTCAGAAAGGAATGCCGTCACGGGGAGATTTTACCCGATGACTAAAGCTGCTGACTTTCCAGTGCGATGTTTAACCTCCCATTCCACGCTCCACGCTTGCTTTATTTACTAATCCAGCCTGTAGCTGTGATGTGGCAGAAGAATGGGGATAAACCATGCCTTGAGAGTGTATGTATGAGTGGAGAAAGTACCACCCGCCTCCCGAGCCACTGTAATTGTAGAAGTCCAGAGAACTTGACTTTCTGTCAAGTTCTCATTGTGCTATGGGTCATCACAGTAGTCTCTCCTCAGAAACAGTAGGAAAAACCCTCATCTGCAGTCAGGGAGAAAGCATGAACAGGAATTGGACCTCACTCTCGGCTGAAAAAATAGCTATAGAATAGAGCATTCCAAGTTGTAATGTATCTTCTGTTTACATTCTCCATGCTGGGAGAGAGGATCTGGACAGGGTCCACTGCAAAGACAACAGCTGCAGGGAGGTTTTATAGCCATGTGGTTCTACTAGACATGGCTTTCTGGTGTCAGGAGATTGATTTGGGACAACTCCTACAAAATAAATCTTTTGGTGTATTTCAACAAACCACCAGCCAAGGGTAAAACCTCTAACTGCTCAGAAAGATCAATAATACTTAAAGGATAACAGTTTCCTAATGTCACAGAAATACCAAGTTTCTTATTACCTGCTCTTTTGTAGCAGCAAAAATATACCTCAAGATAGAAAAGTTCAAAATGGGAAACCATATAAGCATTGCTAACATGTGCTTGGTTCAGTTGCTGTCCATGTTCACATGCTCTTTATGAGTGACAAGGTTTTATCCTGAATCCCAGCAAAATCAAGTGAATCCCAACTAAGCCATGTGATTTTATGAGATTCTTTCTTCTTGTCCTTCCCCTCCTATCAGATATTGATGTCGGCAGCCATCATGGAAGAATTTGAAACCACAGGTTTCCTGAAGTCTAACAAAAGAGAAAGCAAACCAACCCACCTTTAATGTGTATATACATACACATATACACCCATACATCACAGCTGTATGTGTAGATAATGTGTGTGGGTGTGTCCTTGTGTATCTGTCTACCTGTGTGGAGGGAGGGTAGGAGAGACACATTTCATCATATTTGTGAAGGTGAGGATTTCATGTTTGGCAAGGCAGTTCCTGGCAATGCCAACCCTCTAAAAAAAAGACATTAATGAAGGATTGCAGATACACAGCCAGTTTGGAGAAGACTCAGCCTGTTGCCAGACTCGGCCCTTTAGGAGTCAGAAGACTTATGGCTGCATCTTGCAAGCATTTGATCCACTCGAGCTGTTTTTCACATGGATAGAGGTGGTAGTCAGCAGAGAGCAGGAGCTACTCAGGAGGCTCCATCTCTTCCAGCAAGAGATTCCTGCACCCTGATACTGCACGTAGTTTTCTCACTCGTGGTGGTAGTTTGCATCATACTTTGTGAGGTCAGATGCAAAGGATCCAAAAATTATATTCTTCCTCATGAGTAAGCTTTAGCATGATCTGGAATGACTCATTAGGTTAAAGGGTTGTAAGGTCAAGCCATTTATGAAAATACTCTCTTAAGTATTGTCTGAGCTTTCTGAGAAGGATATTCTGTGTAAAAAGCACAAGAAGAATTTCATCCACTAGATATTAAATACTTAAGGGTTTTTTTGGTCAAGATTTGTAGTTCCATAAGCTGTAGACTTTCTTATTGGTTTCTTATTTTTTTCTACGTGTCAGAATAAGGTGTAAAGCAAAAAAACCCAACATAGATGCTGGCAAATACTCATACTATCCAATATATTCAGACTTATTTAATTAACTTGTCAGGCTTGGTTTTTACCAAGCTAATTCTGTGGCTATGACAAATTGTATCTTCCAGATCTGATTATTCATTAAACATCTACTGTGAATTTCTGGTTTCCTCATGCTTAGAATACAGTACATGTATAATGGGATTAAGAATTAAAATACATTTCCTAATTTTATTTAATTTATGACTTTCAATTACAGAATTTAAATTCTAAGGATGCTGCAGAACACATCAATTAACTATACTGAGCTAATTAACAATTATAATAAGTTTTTTTGTCTGCAGCACATATATTTTCAGACCTGAAAGAAATGACTGGATTGCTTATTACTGATATTAGCTTAAAAGCTTTGTTTTTGTTTCAGTGGTGGGCACATTTTAATCCACTTTTGGAGTAAATAATGAATGACTGAATCATCATTGCATTTATCAGAAAGATTCAATGGTGAAATCAAACATTATTTTAGAGTATTGTTTTCCACTGTTTCTTGAGTTCCATAGTGAGGTCTTGAGATGAGCATTTCCTTGCTGTGCTATAGGACAAAAACTTTGCTGTCCTGTTATTGGGGAGCAGGATTAGAGTTGAGATTCTTGGTAGCTGCTGCTCAGAAATCCCAGCCTGGCCCCACACACAGAGACAGCTATAGGGAGATTCCCTCAGGTCCCTATAGATTCAGGCTTAAATGGGTAGGAGCTGTGTTCCAGCTGGTACATTATTTTCATATGTCTGTTTCTCTGGAAAAAGTGATTTCATGCTTTCTAACGTGAAGATGACATATTACACACACACAATCACACACACACACACACACACACACATATTTATAAAATAATTATTTTTAAAAAAATAATGAACTATTTTTCCTGCGTGGCTGACTTTATTTTCTCCATTCAAAACAATAAGAGAACTGTAAGTACAATCTTAGGTAAAATTTGCATAAGAAATTTTTTACAACAAGCAGCCAACCACCACTTCATTATACTCACAGGAAACCCCCTCCCCTCTCAACAAAACAAAAAATTAAAAATGAGACCCTGTATGCAGAGCCTGACATTATCGCTGCTGACTTCAGCTGCACTCTTGTCATTTATGACAGTTGTGTAGTTTGCACAGGCCTTCACAGGCTGAGAATATGCAGAGAGAAATGCCATTAAAGTAATAAGCAAGAAGGAGAATGCAATGTTGTAAGTTTTAAAAAGAACACAAGCTTCCCAGTGTCATTCTGACAGATCTTTTAATCTGGGAAGGAAAATAACACCTGGACAAGTTGTCAGAGGTTGCTTTTCCTTCACAAATAACTTCAAAATACAAATGAAAGACTTTTCCAAGAGATATTTTCTGCTTCAGCTACTCATACTGGGCTGGGAAATGCATTAATTCAAGCAAGTGCAACAGCTTGTGCTAAGAAGGCCTCATCAACTCTAAAATGAACTGAAAATCCACAAATTTTTGTATTTTACCAACCTGTCAGGTGGATTAAGATTTGATGTCAATAGGTTACACTTCTCACCGCCCTTTTATATGTGATATCTATGATGAAACCTTATTATCTGCTTTCCCTCTATAACACCTTCCTCCATGGCATCCTCTTCTGCATGGAAGAAGCCCCCTGAGGCCATCTCATCTACTTGCAAAATGTTTTCAAATCTCTTTTCTGCTGTGATGCCTGTAAGAAAACAACTGCTGTTTAACAGTTTGAGCGAGGTAGGTGTAAAACAGGAGCTGAAATAAAAGCATAAGGAACTGTGATACAGAGGATTTTTTCACATTTGTCAGTTTCCCCCTCTCCCAAACAGTTATGGTGCTGTTCTCTTAGAATCTGATCTACCAAGAGCAACTCAAGTGCAACACAGAGCACTAAGAACTTGTGAGAGGTTCTTATAAACATTAATTAAATATTTTAAACCAATTATATGAACACCAGCCCCAGTTAACTGAGGCTGATTACATAAGCAGGTATTTTGCTGCTGGTGGTGTTTCCTGCCTGCTTGGCAAAAACAGCTGGAAAAGGGTTTTTCTGATTTGTAAAAGTACTTTGTACCACTGCCTGTTTCATAGTAATATGAATCCAGTTTCACAGACTGAGATGGAAAGTCTGGTTGAAGCCATAGTAGGCAACAAGCCCTGACTAGAAGTAAAGTAATCCTTAAATACTAGGTGTTCCTCACGGACAGATTGAAGGGACTGCACTTAAGACGTTGGCTGGCATCCATGGTAAATTTTGCCTTTCAGTTTTTGAGGAAAGAAATGAGTTCTGCAGTTAGGGATGGTTTCAATAGAGAAAGATTCAAAAAACCTTTCTGTATTCTCTCCCTGACTACTCTGGTGACTCCACGTGTGCAGCTGCCCAAGTCATTTGACTTTGAGCAGAAGATAACACCTGCCTCGTCATGCTGCCATGAGATTAGCTTCACGTTTGTAAAGCACTTTGGCAAGATTAGAAGCTAAGTGTGATTTGGGAGCCCTATGCTCCTGCTTCTGACACCATCCCAATAGTCAGGGCTTCAGCAGAAGGCAGACATGTCTTCTGAAACCCCATGGCAGAGCAGAAAAAATAAAGAAATAAAAGGCACTGATTAGAACAGTCCAAACAGCCTCCATCATAGCCACTTGTTTGAGGAAGCCACCTTTGTGAGGCTATGCTGTGCTTTAAAATTACAGCTTAATTTGCTCAACCTGTCATTGTTAATATGCAGCTGTATATATTTTGTTGTCTTCCATTCTGTGGTTATATTGAGCAGGTATTTCTTTTGAGCAGCAGCTCTGATCAATGGGAATAAGAAAACAGAAGGGCAGAATTGTTTTACACTTAGTTTCATTTTTCAGATGTTTTACTGACCTGTCCCTGCTTCTTTGGGAAATGGGAAGTGTCCTTCCTCTCTTTTCCTAAGCATCTATGCATTTTCCTGTGCTTGTTGGAAAAGCAGCAGGGCAATGACCTAATTCAATGCAAATGAAAGGGTTTCCTAGCAAAGGATGGTGATTGGTGCAATACTGCAGGTATGTGAAAGCACTGAATGGTAACCTGGGACTACTGAGAGAGGAAGACCTCTGCTGTAACAGAGCTATAATCACCTCGCACTTTCACTAATTGCCAAGAGCTGGAGCTCTAAAGTGCCATGCTATTTTTTATATAAAATCTATTCAATTGCTACATCTTAGCCATTTTCTCCAGCTGTTCCTATCAGCTCTCATTATCACTGTCCCTCAGTAGCCAGTTTCAAAAATGAATTCAATTCCTGCAGCCTTCCTTCTAGTGTTCTGTGGTAGAGGACACTAAAGAATAAAAAGGAGATGATTGCTCAGCACAATATAATGAAATGAGCTGTAGTTCTGGTATCCCCTCTCAAAATTCAACCAGGAATGATCTTCCAAACACAATGCCTTGCCTCAGAGCAGACTCTTACATACTTCTCGCTGACATTCTGTGTCATGGAGATGCTGATGGTCGCTCCTGCTTATATTTTCTCGTGTCTTTCAGCAGAGTCATCAACTGCGCAGGTTTTCAGGAATAGAAAATATACATTGTGTTTTCGTAATAGTTCTTCATTCTCAGATGTCAACATCTTCTAAACATTTTTTTAATCTTACTTTTATCAATCAATATTTTTAATTTTGTCAATCTCTTCCTTTCCCCAAAAGCTCTGATGATACAGTTGTGTGTTCCAAGTATGAATTTCTTTAGAGTGATAGAAATCACAGGACAAGATAAACCAAATAATTGAAAGAGAAGATTTTGTTGGAGCATTGAAAAATAATGTTATTTTTCTTGCTACATGTGCAGATCCATCTAAGCACAGAGGGGGCTAAATATGTTTTTATCTTGCTTAAGATCCTTATTCAACCCATCAGTTATGACCCCTCAGTTCAATGTGTTAAATCAAAGCTAAAGACTGGCTCATCCTGGATTCTGGTTTCCAGAATGCTGATAATATTTTTCAAAACTAGATACTTTTTGGCAACATTTTAGTGCTGCTTGTTCATAGTTTGTGTCCAAAGGTGGAACATGGGCTGTTATAGCAGTGAGATTTGTTTTGTTTCTTTGAGACTGCCCTGGGAAGACCTGAAAGGGGAAGACTGATGGAGTCTCTGAGAGGACACTTTACCAAGAAGTCAAAAGAGGGAGAGCAGGACTTTCTGTAGCAGTTTACAAAAGAGCTCCTTGTTTGCTTTTGGAGGCAAGGGCATTTTTTATTCTTACCATTGTGACACTGTGACAATACCAGAAAAAGAAAGGCACTCAACAGTTGGGTGTACCTGTCACCATATGCTTATTTAAATACTTGTCAAAGCAAATTATTTCACAAAAAAAATATGAACTGTAAGGGCCCCTTTTGCTAGTTACCTACATCTTAGAGTGTATTTGTGCTCACTTTTATGGCTAAACTCAAAGCCTTCTTTAGCATTGACACCCTTTATTTTGCTGACACAGACCACAGAATGTGGACACAGTCTGCAATCATAGCTTTATATAGATATTCATTGCAAGATCACTTCAAGACAGACAGAATTTAACTGCATCTGAAAGGCAATGAAATACCTGCAGGAAATGGGAGTCTGATATGATTATTGCTTGCAAGTGTCCTGGGCACTGAGGACCACTTGATGCCACAGATTTTCTTATTGAAGTCAATTTTTTATATGGGATTCACAGCTTTTAGGTGCAAAGTAGTGGAAGGGCTTGTTAAAGTATTTTCTTAAATAGAACTTAAAAAAGTAGAATGAAAGTCCCAGTATCTCTCGGTAAATAAATATCCTGGGCTTCAGCATCGCCTTTCAAGTTAGGCTGTCTACTTATTTACCTCCTGAATAATGCTTTGGATAGTATTTGAGAAATGATGAAGAAGGGTAATGATAAATTGATGATAAACTTCTAAGAATTAAGAAACAGGACATAAACTTATTCATTTTATGGATGAGTAACAGCTGAATCACAACAGAGGCTTGAATTGGCAGACTCTTTGAATCTCTATTCCAAGTGAAATTCCAAAATAAGAAGTCATTTCAAAACAAAAAAAATAAACTTGAGGTTGCCCATGGAAGTAGATTTTTGGATTTTTTTTTCCCCAGGACAACATTCTGAATTACATATTTGTTTTTCCTTTAGAATTTTTCCCTCAAGTTCTTTGAACAGCCAATAGTTTTGGCTCTTTACCATGCAGTGACATGGGAAGCTGAAGAGAAGGAAACTACAAAAGCATAATTTCCTCAGATTTTTGGACTGTTGAGAAGCCAGGACTTGGAAGTCCTGGAAAAACCTTCATATGAGCATCTGTTTTGGAACCTGGAGCTGAGGTATTGTGGGATAATTCATACAATGATACAGACTAATCACGAGGGCCTTGTCATTTAAACACTCCAATTACTTTTTTTTCTGCAATAGCTTCTGCTCTTCTCCACATCCCACAATGCATTCCAAGGCTACTATGATAATTGGAAGTATATTCCTGTGTGTGGAGTGGACTTTAATTATTACCTAAGGGGAACATTCTGGTGTTGTGACTCATGTGGCATGGATGTCCTTCTGAGTGGCTCCATCACAGCCTGTGGGACTGCTCATGAAGAAAGGTACTTCCTGGCCCAGACAAAGGCTGGCCTGGAAGCTCTGAGCCACCCAAATGGGACAAGAGGCTCCACTGAATCTCCAGCATGCAATGCCATGGCCCGGGGCCCTATAAAACAATAGTTACACTAACACTTCCAATTATTTTGCTCAACTAATAAGCAATATGAGTGGCTCCAGATTTTAAGTCTGTGAGCAATGTAGAAACACTGTAAAAATTGGGATTGCAGGCAGCTTCGTAACAAATTAATAACTTTGAATATTATGTGAGTCATCTGTAAAATGGGCCCTGAGTTATGAAGACACACACCAACTGTGGGGGATATAATGGAAAATTAAAATTAATGTGACATGATACTATTTAATTTATAATAAAAGTACTGCAGATAGAAGTGATGGGAAAAGTGGGAGGGGCAAAAATCCACGGTTATTATAATTACACCCATGCATCTGCTTCCCAAAGGCAGGTTGCAATTTCAGCTCAGTATCAGCACCTCCTGCCAGCCACGAAGCAAGACAGCTGTGAGCAGACATCCTGGCTCCTGCTTTGTGGAATGAAGCTGGCAGCCAGGGTGAAAAGAAATAAAAGTCACTGAATAAAACAAACAGCCTAGTCGGCAGGTTCTTCAATCATGACATAATCAATCTTTTTTTTTCCCTAATGCTATCCATCACATTTCAAGGCCTTTACAAAATGCACTTCCCTGATGATAATTAAACATTCCTTCCAGAATCTGTTTCCTGGAACTTTCCTTCTTCTAAACCCACGTGTATTGAAAATCCTTACCTGGAGGACTGTAGTGCAGATGTCACTAAATACAGCTTCTTTGATGGTTAATACAGAATGATGCATATCACTGTCCTTTTCATGGACATCCTGTGACAATCCAGCAGGAGGAACCAGGGCCAAGTTATAAATCACTTAGGCAGTGTCTCAATTGCACTATCTCTAAGAGGCAGGTCCTGCCCATAGTGACACCTTGGGATTAAAATGTCAGCAAGTAATTCATGAAAGTTGTTAGCTATTAATTATTTCATAACTCTGTAGAATATTTATGAAACTATGCTGTAAAGAATTATTTCGACTTGAGAATTATTATCTTAATTGTGCTTAGACTGTAGTTACAATGCACTGAGGTTACTGATCTCTTCTGGATGAGCTCAATAGTAGTCAAATATTTTAAAATCCTTTACAGTGAGGAAAGAGCTGAAGTTATTTAAAAACAAAGTCCTGCCTAAGAGTACGCTGAGTAACATGCCCATCACAAATGTAGCAAGGAAATATATGAAAGCTAAAAGGTGAAAACCAGGTCTTAATTGTTTAACATATTTCTTTCCTGTACTATCAAAATGTTGTGCAGGATTTTATCAATGCCAATCTATTTTATATTGTTAAAAGACAGTAAAATGCTTTAAAATATAGCATTAATAGGTTTAATACCTCCTGTTGAATCTAATGTAAAAAAGACAATGAGAAAGTCTAGTTATCTCCCAATGAGACAAAGCCAATCCTTTTATATCTTACATTTTGAAAATTATACACCATTTTTTCCTAAATGACATAACTGTCCAGCATATATCCTGCTAGGTAAAGAACTGTCATCTATGATACATTGCTTTTGGCCAAACAACCTTTAGCATGAATGAAGGTAATTATTTTATTGTTGGAAACAAAGGTCTCAGTATAAACACAGTGACTGAGTATAAATACTGCTTTCAGGATTGATATTTGTAAATCTCTCAGTGATTGTTGTTGGGCTGCTACATTTACAAATGGAAACAAATCTTTTTAAACCCCTTTTATCAGCAAGCCTTTCAATCTCAGTTTAAGATTTAGGCAGCATCTTTGAGACTTCGTTTTGGCACATAACTCCCAGCAGCTTGGGTCTGGCAGAGCTTCGAGGCCCTTACACAGTCTTGTCCCATCTTGCCTGCTGCCCCACGGAGGGTTGGTGTGGATGGGAATGGTGGGAGCACAGTGAACAGCCAAGCTCTCTGCTGTTGCAGCACAGGTCACTGCCTCTGAAAGCAGGCTCCTCACCAAGACACAGGAAGGGGTGTCTGCCTGGTCCCCTCGCACAGATCAGAGCCTGCTGGTGGGACCACACCTGCCCATCATTCCCACCATTTTTAACACTGGAGAGACTGCAAGTGCTCCCTCCTTTGCAGAAGTCCGAGCTGGCACACTCAGCCTGAGCAGCCAGAGAACACGTGGCTGTGAGGAGATGGCTAACTCATCTGTCTCCACTGACTTGCCAAGCAGGGCAGGTGACTGGCTCTGATTAATCACCCATCTCATAGGTGCTGAAGTCATACGAGGCCAACTCTTTTTTGTAGGCTTAAGTGATCAGCAATATGCCACCTGCAATTCTCACCTCCAGTTATCCCTTTTGATAACACCATGATACTATAAACTGCATGAAAGAAAATAATACTATTTAGCTTAAATAATTTTTCAACCTGATGCACTGTCCTTTGCTGTATATTTAATGGCTGACAAGCAGATGAGTCCACATCAACTTTACCTAAAACGGAAAAAGCTGGATTTACAGTTGTCCACAGTGAAATATCCAACCTGTTCTATACAGGAGCAGCTTATAGGGTTTTTGTTTCTATATTAAAATGTTGAATTTATTGTTACATAACATTATATATCTTGCAGAATGGTAGAGGGATGTTTTGGGTCAGCTCCCATTCCTCTGATTCACCCCTCCTGTTGGGCTTGTTTTCATCCGTGCCTTCCTGCTGCTCACCATCACACTGTGTCCCCCTGCAGCAGCCATTGCTTTGGGGTCTTGCCCTTATTTTCATCAGTTGGTGCTTCTCTTACCCCATCTTTGCTCTCTGTAGTTTTGGAAGTAATTCAACAATATTACAGTATTTCTAGTCTAGGCTTGATTAGAAATCTTAACATAACCGCTTTGATTTGTTGCAGTGAAGATCCTCTGTTATCTGCTATACAAGATAGGCAATTTCTTATAAAAGTTGTTTTTAACAATTACTGGTCTTTTTTTCTGTCATTCAAACATTTCCTAATCTTCTAGGCTTAGTCAATGTAGCAAGGATTTCTAGTCAATACATATTTTTCTGTAGAAGGCAGACGACGTGACAGAAATGTATTTAACACCCTGGCACACACTTAAGAAGGTAAATGGCAGAATTCCTTGTGCATTCATAGATGATTTGATTTGAGTATGTATAGTGGGGTTACAGCACAGGTAGAGTACAGTGAGCACAATGTGGTTCAAGGTATTTATAAACAAAACCACCTGACTTTCATAAAGACTATATTATTATAAATCAATGCCCTTTGAGTTAAATACAGCCTTTAGATACTATCTAAAAAATTGTCTCCAACCTGTCTGGAATCCCAGAGACTCTGAGGTACCTTGGTAACTTTGTCACACATGACCTCTCTCTACTCTTTCACATGTGATGCTGCCAGAAAGACAGGAGTTTTTGAGGACAAATCAATCTGTTGGTTTGCACAAACCACTGCACAATTTTATCACTGCAGCTTCCTAGTCCTTATGATAAGCTAAACCTTCCCTTACTAGAGGAAATTGTTCATTCTCCATCTTGCCTTGAAAGAAGAAACTTTCAGCTTTGTCTTATCCTGTGTATCCTAGTGTATTCAGCTTGCTAAGCTATTTACTGGGTTTTAAATGTTTTGGCAGAATATTTGTTAGATTTTTGAACTCTTCTGGTACCATCTTAAAGCATCTTCAGCGTAAACTGTCAAAGCTGTGCCCCAAATATCTCTCCACGTTCAGTGTTTTTATGATGGTGCGAAGTGGGTGTCTTAACCCAAAGCAAATTTTAGTAAGGGTTTTACATGCTCTTATTTCAAATACTCCATAGGAAATTTCCCCTCTAGTGCAAATTAATCTACTCATGCATTCATTTATTTTCTCACTCACTCCATTTATGCCTCGTTATCCTCTTTCTACCTTGCACTTAACATCCCTACTCCTAAGAATAGAGGAATGGGCAGGACCTTCTTGGTCAGTCTGTTCCCTTTTATATTAACTTCTATCTTTTAAGCTGCTTGTGTCCCACCAATACTCTAGCTTTAAGTCCGTTCCAGATCCTCTCTTTTCTCACATTTAGGAATTTTTTCTGTTTTCTAAACTAGAGTTATTAATGGCTACCTTAGTCGCCTTCATTTGCACATTGTACTAGCATGGACAAAAACCTCAACCTTATTTTTCCACTTTTGCTCTCTGTGCTTCCCAGTCTCTTTACCTGTACTGGTATTACTCGTGTATGATAAACTACTAGGCTTCAGTGTCCTGTCCTGGGGGTTCACAGACCAGAGGGTATTAGCAGGCAGATGTTAGTAGAAGTAGGCAGGGACTTTTTACGGATGTTAACTAGAGTCATCCTGTGATGGGAAGACAGATAAGAAAATGTCATGGCAAATGATGAGACAATTCCTCACTGGAACAAGAAATCAGTTCTTTACAGTCTTCTTAAAAAGAACCCCTCAGGTCACAGACAAGCTGTGAATAAGAGTGACTTCCAAAAATGGGAAGGAGAACTTTACTGACAATGGACTTGGGGAAGAACAAGAGCTGTGAGAGCCTCTTCTTTATTTGCTGAGGAAGATAAGAAGCACTTCCAGGCAGCTTATGCCTCATTCTCCTTTCAGTATAGTATCTCCAGTACTGGCACGGTGCCTGCTAGCATGCTTTTGAGCTTGTGCAAGCAGGCTACCTGGAAAGAAATTCATGTGATCTAGGTAAGGCAATATCACCCCAAGGCAATAAGGAATCAGCAGTATTTGTATCTTTCATCCTCCATTCCAGAAGACACAAACACCGTGTGGGTACCAAGGAGTGGCAAACCTTGATTTGCAGTGCCTGTCTTAAAAACAAAGGTCATGGAGCCCTGCAATCTTTTCATTATTTTTTAATTTTAAATTTTGACTGATCTGTTATGCATTGCTCCAAGTAGCATCGCTTCTTCAGTGACAAGGTCACATCCATTAATACCTATCCATACTACGTGTGGTGACTGGAAGACAGAAAGTTGTAGGGATGGAGAAGTTTCAGTTTGGAAACACTTCTAGTGAAGTATAGATCCAAAGAAAAGTAAAAAGAAGAAATAAAAATAAAAGCTGAATATGCATATTCAGCAACTATGCTTCTTTCAAGACTGCACAGGCAGATTCAGGAAGCAGCAGTGTATGACTAAGCAGAGGAGACACGCACAACTCAAAAACATGGATGGGCTGGTGAGGACAATCAGTTACTGGCTTCTGTTGGAAACACAACTCTTTTTCCTCAAGGCCTGAAACTGGATTTTTAAACATGGGCACTAGACATTCACAGGTGATGTCCAGCTTTCATTATTACCCTATGGCTAACAGTTTAGTCCTACAACTATTATAATTTGTTAGACCTTTGTGCAGTGATAATAGCTTCCTAGTCCTGTGCCTTCCGTCTCCAGTTCAGTGCTCCTACAGCATGGGACTGTTTATTCAGTGCATCCTATTTGCTATGGAGATTGTGGGGCAAGAGGTAAAAAGCCTCTCTATACACATCACTACCACCATGACAATCCAACTCTCCCCCATTTTCCTATCACGTCTTTAATGTGTATCCAACTTCTACAGCTTGAATTCTTGCTTCTCCCTGCTGCTGCGCATCATTCATATTCTTAGCTCCCTTCCTGTCTCTCACTTCCTCTCCCTAAAATTTTAGTTTCTCCCTATTTGCCTTCAATTCATCCCCAGGACAAAATGTCTGTTTCTTTCATTTCATGCTACCTTCCTAAAATGTCCTCACCCAAAAGAGTCATTACTTCTAAATTCACAACAGATAAACTAAGGTACTCATGGACTGTAAGTCAGTCCCAAGCTGTAGGCTGCACAGTTCCGATATGCAAAACTTAAGGACTTACCTTAAAAACTGAAAGAGGAATCTTAAGGAATGTTTAGAAACTTAAAATACTTCTCTTCAGGTAAATGTACAGTGCAATACTGTATAGACGGAATTGAGCCTGCTCTGTCCAGCTCTTCTACTCAGTGTTCTGTCCTGCCCTGATTGCCTGACTTCTAGGCAGGAACAGGTGAAATCCCAGACTGATGCCAGTATACTACTGCACATAGCAGGGGCAGCTCTTCTATGGTTGACTGATTTACCTCTGGTTTTTAGATACTCTGAAAATTTTTTTTTTTAGAAATTTTTTAAGAGGCTCTTGAGGGGTGAGAACAACACACTTGAAAAAAGTATTTTACTTATTTGATTATATTTTTATGCTGTAAATATTTTATATATATATATATATTTATTTATGTATTTATATATGTTTTTAGGTGTATACAGGGGTTTTTTGAGACAATCATTGTAAACAGTGCATAAGGACAGCATTAACCCAGGTTCAGTCCAGCTTGTTTTTGTTCTTTTCCTTACCCCTTGCAACTGATTCCTATTTCTCTTTGAAAGGGAGTCAACAGGAAGCATGACACTCTGGGGAAGGATGTGTGACAGCACTAAACTTCCTGGTGAAGCTTCATTCTTTGTACTATCATAGCCATAAGCATCAACGTCATGAGTATCCTTACCTACTGATTCTGTGTACTATAAGAGAAAGTCACTTAATACATGAGCAGTTAGATTACATGCACCATGTACACTCCTTTCCCTGGAAAAGAAATTCTGCAAGTTTATGTTAAATGTGGTTTTAGTTATCTAAAAGTAATAAGATATTATGTTAAAGAGTTGGGATTTTTTTAATAAATGAAAGACTGAAGAAGAGTAGATTATGTCTTTATTTTGGTTGAAAAGGAATCATCGAAAAACACAAGACAACACCTTCCTGTTCTAAGCACCACTACAGAGAAAACGCTGAGAATGCTGATTTTTATCCATAAGAAAAAGTGATCAAATACATTTACTGATAGGTGAAGTACTCAAGTCAGAACAAAGTCATGCTTGCTAATGCAATCTCAGGATGCATGTTACAATGATAATAACATGTTTCCACCCATCAAAATCACTTTGTCATTCAGCCTAAAGGTCAGACGACAGAATGGCTCCAGATTTCATTTTATCATCACAATTGGCAAGTGCTGGAGTCAATTCCCACTTCCAAGTTACTTGGGTCCACCACCTCCTTTATTATTCAGCCTGGCCTCATTCAGCAGGCAGCATCTGAAAAATACATTCCTCGTTTTCACAAGTTGCAGAGTGAGCAATGGCCAAGGCAGAGCTTCCACATGAATAATGTTTATGAGATGTGTGGAGAGCATTTTATTTTCCTAAGAATTTTACTAAAGAGACAACAGCCAGTTGATTACAAAGCCCGTGGGAGCCAGAAGTAGCTTTGCATTTGTCAGCCTTCGCCCTTGAGCTTGTCAAGCACTTCTATAAGCCCTGCAGTTCAAAGCATTTTAAGGAATGTTTTCTTGCAACATATTTTGTTTAGCGCAGCCAAGCCTCAGGTGAAGATTTCTGGCAGACTCTGTGCAGAGAAAGTTTCAGCACATATAATCACTTTAAAAAAACCTGGTAATTACTACATTTACAGACATTTATGCATGACAATGGATGGAGCTTTTCTGTATAGTACATAAAAAATTACCTGGGTGAGGAATATTGAGTGTTGGTTAAAAAATTTCACTGGAAGAAGCATAACAAATGAAGAGATGGACTAGTTTGATTTTTGGGCACCCACTTATAAATCCATTGCACTTACACTTTCAAGAGAAATTTTTTAAGCCTTTCCCCAAAAATACTGGTCTCTACAGAAGCTTGTGCTATGGCAGTCATGGTGTCTGAAAGGATCCTGAGAACATTCAGTACCTACTATTTTTAATGACATGATGGGAAACTGTTCCACACCTGAGAAATAAATGCCTTTTCTATACCTCAGGGGAAGGGTTGTGCAAGCCCAAATCATTTGCCATGCCCAGGCTAGTCTTTAAACTCTCCAACTCTATGAGAAACCGGAGCTCCAGAAAGTCATGTTCCCATCCCAACCGTGTGCCTTATAAGGAACTTCTCTTGCCTGTCACTGTTTTCCAGTCCTGGAGAGTTGAAGCCAATGCTTTGGCATGCTGCAGGATAGCCTGTGGGTGCATGTGTCCATCTGAACATCAATATGTAGATAAGGCTGATCCATTGATCCTATAAAGTGACAGATCTTTTATTACTCTGTGATTGCATAGCAAACCAGAGCAAAACAGGCAAAGCAAAAATCTCAGCCCTATCTGCCTCTCAGCTGGAAACTGAACTCACAAACATTTACAGACCAAATACTTCAACTAAAGACCTGGGGTTCTGGTTATCTTACAGCAACAGGAGCTTTTTAATGCCAAGTTATGGTGCACATATTTTTGCACATTTTACTACACTAGAACAGTTTTTATTTTGGCTTCTCCAGGTGAAGGGTGAAGGAGCTGGGTCTGTTCAGCCTTGAAAAGAGATGACTGAAAGGGGACCTCATTAGTGCATATAATTATCTAAAGCGAGGATGCCAAGAGGAGGGAGCCAGGCTCTTCTCAGTGGTGTCGATCACCACAACACGAGGCAAGGGGAAGAAACTGTTGCACAGGAAGTTCTACCTGAAAATGAGGAAGACTTTCTTTACTGTGGGGGTGACCAAGCACTGAAACAGATTGTCCAAAAAGGTTGTGGAGTCTCCCTCACTGGAGACACTCAAGAATCATCTGGACACAATCCTGTGCAATGTGCTGATCCTGCTTGAGCAGAGGTTGGACCAGATGACCCACTGTGGTCCCTTCCAAACTGACTGATTCTGTGATTGTGGGAGTACAGCAACTCCCCAGCCAGTGTATACTGTTTCTCTGACTTAAATAAAGGACATGCGTGGCTGCTCTTGTTATAAATATTGTTAACGGCTTAGCCTAAATTAAGAATTAACGAGACCAGAAGGCTCGAATCCTCTATATATAGATTTCTGTAACTCTCCAAGTTGGCCCGTGTATTTCTGGCTCCCCAAGGAATGAATGCACGGCGTTGTGCAGGCGCCTGTTGAGGATGAATTTATTCCGCATTGGTCTCCTAGCGGCAGCGGTGGCAGGGGCAGGGGCAGGGGCAGGGGCAGCGGCAGCGGCAGCGGCAGGGGCAGCGGCAGGGGCAGGGGC
>JANPWX010000052.1:2934464-3015352 GCA_024734555.1 Trochalopteron elliotii
GGCAGGCGGGCCCCGGCGCTGGCGTAGGGCTGTGCCGCCGAGCCGTGGTCCTTCACCTCGGAGGCCCCGGCTTCCCTTCGCCGCCCGTTGCCATGCGGTGTACACAGGGACGCGGCCGGTTGCCTCAGGTGGCCGCTGCGAGGGCGCAGCGCCGGTGAACGACATGGCCGGGGCTCACCCTGGCCCTTGTCCTGCCCTTCCCCTCTTCCTCAGGCCCCCGCTGGTTTTGCTATGACACCTCTGCCCTGTTTGAGAAGTGACCCCATCAGTGTACAAATGTCTAAAGGGAGGCGGACGGGGGGGATGTGCGCCAAGAGGAGGGAGCCAGGCTCTTCTCAGTGGTGCCTATCACTAGGAGAGGAGGCAGAGGGCATAAACTGATGCACGGGAACTTCCACGTGAATGAGAAGAACTTCTTTACTGTGGGGGTGACCGAGCACTGGAACAGATTTTCCAGAAAGGCTGTGGAGTCTCCCACCCTGGAGATATTCAGGAACATCCTGGACACAATCCTGCCCCATGTGCTCTAGGGTTGCCCTGCTTGAGCGGAGATTGGACCAGATGAGCTGCTGTGGTCTCTTCTGACCTGACCGATTCTGTGATTGCATTTGCTCAGCCTCAGCCCTCTGCACTCCTGTTATCTGGGGTTTGGCGCTTCAGGTGGTGTGGGGCAGCTTCTTGGGCTTTAAGGTGTGTGGGCTTTCCCGAGGCATTCCCGCCTGTCAGGGGCAGCCCAGTGGAATGGCCTCAGCAAACATCACCACCCGCACACGTTACACAGTCTGAGCCAGTGGTGGGTTATGGCTTTAGCAGTTTGTTTACACTGGCCAGAGCGGAAAGGGTAGAGGTGCCCAGATGAACTCTGGTTCACCTTTTGAAAATAACCTGTTTGGATTCAGATCTTGGACTGAAAGCTATCCCAGCTATCAGTGGTTTTGAGCTCACTGTTTCCATTGGAAGTTGCTTCATCTGCTTTCAAATGCTCCTTTTCATACAGAGCATTTAATGTCCAGGTGTTTTTCAAGCAACTGGGGGTGGTTCTGGAGGCTAAGGCAAGGGAAAATCTGTTGCCATACCTCTGGGCATCTGGAAAATGAGACAACAGCTGGGGTTCGTTGTCTGATGCATGTTGCTGCCTGAAATACCTCTTAACTATTACCATGAGAGTACCGTGATACTTTTACTGCATTCTGAGAGAAAAATGGCACAAGCCTTGTGGCTTGCTGTGGCCTTTCACTATAGGCATTGTCTGCCACAGCTTCTGTGTGGCAAGGGCTTTCCTTTAATGCCCTGATGCCAAGGCTAGTCAGGCGTTGTGCTGCATAACACCTGGGGTGTTAGGGTGCAGAACACACTCCTGCTTTCCTGCCCTTCACATGGTTCATCTCTTTCTTCATGAGCAGGACAAAGACTGAAATGGTTTATACATTTCCTTATGGATATTTAAACCCATATTAGAGGAATAAATAGCATGTTCCATTTTGCAGTGAAGAAAGAGGGAGAAAACTAAGTCTTTGAGTTAAATATTTTATCCTGGTTTTGCTTTTACTGTGGGAAAAACTGCTTGATGACAACAGCTAACAGCTGGCCTGCTAGTGATTCATAAATATACCTCATTCATTCATCTTACTTATTAAAGGATAAACCAAAGTACTAGTGTCTCAAAGCAATGCACTCAGCCACCATATGCTACCTTGCTTTGTCTGGCATTTTGTCTTCTGTTCATCTGCTGTGTCTTATTCACACTTGGGCCTTATACCACATTCACACACATAATTCCTTTTCTTTGTGACTCATCTTGTAGTCTTTTAGGCAGAGTTATGAATCTCTTCACAAAATTGCATCTTAGATACTCCCAGGTTTAGTCATAAATTGGATTATAGCAAAGGTAAGATATACTGTAAAGCAATAATAGAATATGATACAGCTGGCTGACAGCATGTCAAAGCACCACACTCATTTTTCTAGTATATTGGCTCTTTTTAATGATAATTTAGGGTGAAGGAAGGGAAACAATATTACCAATTTTCTGATTTCCCACTTTTGAGCTTGTGGATCCCTGTCAAATCTGACTTCAGCCTTTCTTGCGACAGAGAGTAGCTATCATTTTTACTTTATAAGATTTTTTTTCTTGTGGAAAATCCTGATCTCATCCTTCTGCAGTTTATTATTGACTGGGCGTGTGGAGTTGGTCTGCAATTCGTACTGACCTGTGCATGACAATATTTATATTTTTTTAAAACAGTGATTCCTCAGGGTTTCAGAATAAAGCAAAGAGGACCTGCCAGTTGAGAGATCTTTCATGACTGCTAATCCATCTAAGAGACTTGCCTGGAGTGACTGTGAGTATTTCATCACTATTTTTGCATAGGTTCCATGTTTTCCAGATAGATAACTTCCAGTTTTCTTTGGAACACTGTGGTGTGCATGCTGGCTGTGTACAAGCCATTCTGAAGCTGTGCCAGTCTCACCTGGGCTGTGTATGGGGTGCCGAGCTGGCCTTTATGTATTTTTGGAGAAGGAAACTGGGAACGACTGCTCAAGTGACTATAAACAATGCCTGACTGTATTCAAAGCTCCAGCAGCTGCAAACCTTCACCTGCCTCTCTCTAGAGTTAACATCTGTCACTGCAGCTTCAGCATGGAGCAGAGGAGGGCTGGTAAAATGCCAACCTCTACAGGCATGCCAGCCCAGCGTCCTGCTTGTAGGACTGATGACGGTGAAAGAACTCGTGCCAGTCTACACTTTATAGAAAGAAGCCCTTTGACACTGAAAGATGATTTCTGAAGATAAGAGTCTCATTTCCTTTATGTAGTGTTAACTGCAGAACTGTCTATCTAATGAACCTTTGAAACCAGGTTGGTTGTTATAATACTGGAATTTAGCAGGGAGTTCTAATCATATTCCATACTAGGCTGAAGGTTATTTTGGAGGCATTAGAGACAGAAGTACCTTTTTTTGTATTTTGGGCCAGTTTGATACATGCAGTACATTTATGGGTAATTTACAGTATGTGGGCAAAGGAGCACTGGGACACACCAGATGTTGTTGGTATTGGGGAAAACGTACAGAAATTTCCAAAGTCCACAGAAAGCAAAGTTAGATACAGCAAGGGTATTTAATCAACTAGAGCCAGCTTAGCACATGCAGAGTATTTTGGGAATGAACAGGAAATACCAAAGTCCTCCTAGAACCTCTGTGCTGAGAAACAGAGGCATTATTGTTGTCATTGCTTCCATTTCTGCCTCAGTACTCTGAGGTCTGAGCTGCCACTGCTGTCAAATGCAAGTTGAGCGAGCCTAGCAAACCAGACTGCTGTGCTCAGGTGTGTTCCTTGTCCTGTAGAACTTAAAAGGCACCTGGACCTTCATGTCCATGGTTTCTTGTGAATGCATATGACCCATCACAGCCCACAGCAGAAACTGATAGAATCATAATTTAAACTTGAGGCAAGTCACGTGGCTGGAGGGAATTTCACCAGCCTTGCAATAAAGTCAGATTCTTCTGGGGACAATGCTATTGCTTATGATAGGAGTCCAACATACAGTTTTTAGGAAATACTTGTTTATTGCATAATGCTTCTAATGTGTATGTAGTGATGGTGTGACAATCTTTGAACGCCTATTATGTGTTCTGTTTCCAAGACTTAGGAGGGATGTCTTAGGAGTTGGAAGGAGTGCCATCTGGCAAACTGGAATTATATTTCAGGGCTTGAATTTCAACATACAAGAGACATTTTCTTGAATAAATTGAAGGTGAATGTGTATGGATGAATAAAAAGATGTAACAACAAGTGGATGTGTAGGACTGAGAGCAGCTTTCCCAGATTAAGGACATTATTCAGTATAAAAAGAAAGAAAATAAGAGCTGAGCTGTACATATATGCAGGACCATGGAATACAGGTAAAGAAAGGAGGGAATGCAGGTAAAGAGAGGAGAAATTAATCTCGTTTGGTTTTGAAATTGTTTGGTTAAAATATAAATGTAGTGTTTCCCTCATTTCTCTTTACAGCTGACGCCTTTGATTCAAAGGATGGACAAGATCCTGAAGATTCCCACAAGGTCCACAAGAAGAAATCAAAAGAGAAGGAAAGGAGACTGGTGGTCAGTCAGTGGAGAACAGATGTACAGTCCCTTGTTTCATCTTCTAAATGGCTTCAGCGTTATGGTCTTGAAAGAAACAAATTGTCCTTGTCCCAGATTCTGTCCCAGGTTGGATTCCAGCACAGGAAAGGTATAAGACAAATCAATTATAGGATAATAAATCCCCCAACTTTGAATAGTCTAGAGAGTCACACTCATTCTGCACCCCAATGTAGACAGTGGAGATTTTCACATTGTCACTTATGATAATGGCAGAAATGGAAGCTGTATCCACAGTTGCTGACATTGGCAGTTCAGAGAACTGAGAAACTCCTTCTCCTTTGGATATGAGAAGGACTCAGGGTCTGAGAATGGCTTTCCTTACTCAACTGTACTGTTTCTTTACCCTAGGCTGCAGTTCACATCCTCACCAATATAGCTATAGCTGGGAAAAAGCTGGTGCTGCCGAGACTGATAATCTTTTTCTTGCAAATAACACAGGATAAGATCCCTGTCTCCTTTCAGATGGCAAACATAATGTATGCCATGCCATAATCTGTGATCTACTATTGATCATCAGGGCTAGTAAACGTGCTTGGGAATAGTATATTATTTCTGGGTATCCAGCTCTAAGGAAAAAGTTAAATTTAATTAGAATTCAGTCTGCTTTTCATGCAAAGTCAGACTATAGAAAAATGTTCCTTTGCAGTTATCTGACACCTGGAGGGGAAGAGTTTGCTAATAATTATTAACCACTGCCACAATGGTGCTTTGCAGAGCATGGTAATATATTCTTTTCTTTGAACAGCTTGCTGCCAGAGAAGTAGGAATTGTAATGTACTGCAGTAGTTCTAGGTTGCATAATTTAAGGTTTTGGCTGGCTTGTGTCCATGGGGCATTCAAAGATCACCAGTGTAATTCCTGATATCTTGTATGCTGCAGATGAGGAAGAAGCTGTTAAGCAGGGTTAAAGTTGTTACAGCATTAGGAGCAGAATGTACTAGCTTGGCAGGGCAGCATGGTGTACAGATAGCTGCTTTATGACGTTAACTATTCCCACCCCTAATGTTTTCCTATCAGTGGAGATCCTGGAGAAGATTTCTAACTACTGAAAGTGCAGCATGCAGCCTTTTCCTTAGATGCACTCACTTCTGCACCCATTGAGTTGTGTAAGAGAACAGCATTATCTGTACCAGATTTTGTATTTGGTTTGACAGACAAATATTTGCAAGTCCTGTTGTGAGGTTGCCCAAACCTCACAATAATTAAAGCCCCATGTAGCTTTTTGGCCTATAAGTAATTAGATGTAGGTATGTGAATTTTTTCCTCACTTCTGACTAAACTGGGAGGAAGCAGCAAAAGCAGGGCTGCTCTGTGGGAGTAAAATTAACCAGGAGCCAAAAGGGACTGCAGCCCAGGCCATGCCCTCGCTGAATAGGATACAGTCCTGCAGCAGGGCAAGGTAACTAATCATGTCTAGGGTCCATCCAGGGAATGCAGCCAAGGAGAACAGGAGATTGTTGAGAGCCTCAGGCTCCCCATCATAGATAAAAAATAAAACAAAAGCAGAATTAGAATTTCTCTCAAGTATCTTAATGTCAAGAGCTCAGTACTGATGCATGTGCCTCACACATGGATGACGTACACATTGGTCTGAAAAATACCAGTTTGGAGTAGTCCCAAAGATTAGCAACTTGATCTTTTGCAAATTTTACTGTAGATTATGTGACCACCTTGGGGAAACCTGTGGCTTCTCGGTATGCAGATGGTCTGTTTCCTCAGTACAAGAGAGCACAAGATGGCAGCGTGTATAATGTAAGTGTGGCTGATGTGGTAACTTCTCTATGTTCTTAGAAGTTGTTATTATCACTGCAGCAGAATGATGAGACTAAAATACCTTCCTATGGCATAAAATACTTACATTCTTTGTGAGAACTTTATCTTTTGATGATGTTTTTCTTCTGTTTTGACAAACTGTTAGTGATAACTATCAGTGATAGAAAACCTAGATTTTTTCCTTTCTAAGTCTTAGTCTCTTGCCTTGGTGCAGCATTGCAGTAAATCTTTTCCAGACGAGATTGCAGTTTCTAAGCAACATCTACCCTGTCTTGAAAGAGGGAACCCTTAAAGAGAAGATGCTCAGAACCAGTTAAAAAAAATAAAATTGTAATCAATAAAACAAATGGGGACGCTGAAATAAGAAGACGTAATGCGCTGTCATTGCCAATGCAAAGCAGTGCTTTGCTTAGTGCCAGCAGGTCACAAAAGGCTCAGCCTATTCTGTAGAGACAGCTAGCTGGATCTCTGCCCAGGCTCATGTTCTAAGGAATGTCTTAGCAGCAGCTGCTGGCAGCCCCATTGTTAAGAGGATGGATTCTGATTGAAGAGATGTGCATGTGAGTGTGGAAGGGAGAGAGTTAATTTATAAAGGATTTTACAAAAGCAAATGGCTTGTCATTTTTTTTGATTACTAGAGTCACTTCTGATGGCACAAAGCTTAAAAATGGGTAAAGAACCATTTCAGGGAGCCTTTTCCCCTTGTTTTATTCCCATTAATTCAATATGGAATATCTACATAATGTCTTTTAATCTTAGGACATGTTGTGAGCAGCAGGAAAGGCATTTTTGCTACTATATAAAACCTGGTCAGATCTCCTTTAGGATGTTTAGTACAATATTGTATACAGTTACTAAAGGCTTAGAAGAAGCCATTCAAACCAGAGCAGGTACTGAGAAGAGCTGGTAGGATGAACTGCAGTGGAGTGATCATATTACAAGAGGGCTTGGTTGATGCTGAAATATAAGCCTGAAAGAAGACAGAAGAAAGGTAGTATTATTGCCCTTGAATGCTCCAGAAAGGCAAATTACGGGGATAGGGAGAAGCTGTAGTTTTCTCTGCTAAAAGGCATGCTAGTCCAAAAATAAATGGCTATGAACTGAATGAATAAAATTAGACTGGACAGTCAGAAGTTTCCTGGCCCTCAGAGAAATGGAAATCTGCACTTGCTTACTACACGTGAGGGAGTATTCTAAGAAAACTGCTTTCTTTTAAGGTTGAGTTTGTTCGGTGTAGTGCAATAAACTTCTTTGTATGAATCTGACTGTCATAGGAGGAAACTGGATTTCTAAGTGCTCCTTCCCAAGCCGACATTCCTTTGGCAGCCTGCCTGAGACTCTGTATGTGGGAGGCACATTACAGGGCCCGAGCTGATATTAAAGAACACAGAAAAATACAAATGAGGGGGAGAAGTGTGCAGACTGACACACAAAATAACTTCTCCCTGAGAAATGTTCTTCTTTAAAAACTTTTTTATATTTCCAAGGTTTTGTACCTAGTTCTGGAAAGGAAGTTAGAAATGGAAGGCAACCAGTAAATCAGCTCACATGGGCCAGAGATATTGGGGGAGTCTGTGGTGCATTTTTAGACCCACAGGTGATGGTGAATGTGCATGCACTTATTCATAGGGAGGATGTGCTGGTTTTAATTTTAATACTGGATCTAGATTTTACTTTACTGAAAAGATACGGGAAGTTTTAGTTGTTGATTGCAGTTATCTGAACTAAATTTGCTTAAGCACCTACCCACAAATAGTTAATCTGTAATGCTGGGCATTGTTAGTGAAATAATAGTACAAACAAGAAACATTTTACGTTTTCCTTTCAAATGCTAAAGACAAGGTGGAGATTGAAGTGCCCTAGAACCAAACCGTATGCTGCCTTGTATTGCTGTAAAGTTTTTTTTAAAGCCAGTCAAAGTTCTAGTCTGAGAAGGTATAAAGTTTCTGTGTCCTTGTTTGTTCACCCATCTGCTCTGCAGCCCTTTCTACATCCTAGCCTCTGTTCAGCTCATTCTAATTGCTCCAGTTTTGAGACAGACAAGTCAGACAACCCACTGGCACTGTCCCATGCTCACATAAAAAGATTATGAAAAGCAATTAGGACAAAATGCAGTGCCTTTTCTTTATAGCTTAGATGCATTTGTCAAGTATTTGCTCTTGAAACAGTGGCGGGAAAACGGGTTGTTTTCACTGCTATCTTAGCTGGCATATCTGACACTTACAAACTAGCTATGCAGCTGTGCTAAGCTTGGGGCTGCATTTATATTATTTGTTTTGATGTTCAATTTCCTTCTCTCCCTTATTTGAATAAAGCTGACAGCCAAAAAAGAACTGATTCTTCATTTTGTGGATTGCCTAATTGGAGCTATTGAGCTGTATCAGCAGCGAATGGAATGGTTAACCAGTGAGAGCCGGCAGATATTTGGAGTGATTCAAGAACAGTGCATTGTCATTGTGTTGGATTTTGGCACTGCAGCTCCAACTGAATTTGATCTATGTCGGGATGCACTTTCTATGGTACTTGTGGAACAGGTGATACAAATTTCCAGATTCAACGTTATTTGGTAAGCAGAAAGAATCAGAATCTTAGACTGGTTTGGGTTAGAAGGCACTTTTAAAGGTGATCTGGTCCAACACTCCTGCAAATGGGCAGGGACACCTTCCACTACACCAAGTTGCTCAAAGCCACATCCAGCCTGACCTTGAATGTTTCCAAGGAAGAGGCATCTCGCACCTCTCTGGGCAACCTCCTCATGTGTTTCAGCACCCTCATTGTAAAAAAAATCTTCCTTTTGTCTAGTCTGAATATAGGTTCTTTTAGTTTAAAACCATCACCCCTTGTTGTATTACTAAAGGCCCTACTAAAAAGACTGTGCCCATTTTTCTTCTAAGTCTCTTCACTATTGAAAGGCCACAGTCAGGTCTCTTCAGGCTGGACAAAGAAGTCCATGTCGGCCCACTGCTGGAGAATAAAAAGGAGTTGCATGTTATATGTGTTTGGATAAGGTGCCTTTTGTACTGGAAATTGTCGTGATTCATGTTGTGCTAATAGCTGTAGATTTCCCACCAATTTTCACCCATAGTCATGCTGAACTTGCCACTTCGTTTAACAGAAGGCCGCTGTTACCCTGAAGAACAGGTAAAGGGTAACAGAACCCAAATACTGGCACGCCCGCTACAAAATCAGAAGGATTTGCAACAGCAGTAATGCCCTTCAGATGCTGCAATATTAGTGGAACAGTGATGTTCTGTCTGACCACCTATTGCATTGTTGTGTCTTAAGACATTACAGGTTTCTGCCTTGCAGCTAAATGTGCACTCCCCCAATGGCATCGGCACAGGCATAGCCATTTGTATTTCTATAGATTTCCATGGTCACAGAAATCAGTAGCAGCGCTAGGAAACAATGGTAGATTTCCATAACAAAAGATCTCCGAGTGCTTGTTCCCTAAGAGGAATAAATGAATTTGTATTTAGTTAGAAGAATAGAAGCAGCTACTCAAATTTTACCTATCTGCAAAAATTCTCATACATGCATGAAAATTTGAATACCTAACCTTGGGTTTGGATAGATGAGTGGAAAAAAACAATGCACAAATTAGTTAATACAATTTTATAATTGGTTCCACAATGTTAGCTTGCTATTACGTGGTGATTCCTAATGTTATTTTACTCAGGCGTTATCTTACAGATTTGATTCAGGTGCCCTATCTTAATTCTCTAGATTGTGATACTACTGAGATTTGGAAAGGAGAGCAATAAAATCACAGAACGGATTGGGTTGGAAGGGACATTATAGATCATCTAGATCCAAGCCCCCTCCTATGGGCAGGGACACCTTCTGCTAGACCAGGTTGCTCAAAGCCCCATCCAACCTGGCTTTGAACACTTCGAGGGATGGGGAATCCACAGTTTCTCAGGGCAACCTGTTGCAAAAATAGACATTTTCCATAGAAGATCTTTTCCAAAGGGATAACTTTCATAGTTTTTGAGAACAGAGAACTTTTTCTTTAAAAATGAACTGCAAAACCAAGTCAAATTTGAAACAATAATTATGTTCATCAATTTGTTTGTTTTTGCAGGAGGGAAACAAAAGACATAATAGCATATAAATTACTACTTTAAAAGAGTCTTGGGAAATATATTTGTATTTTATATTTGCAGGAAACTCTTCAAAATAGTTCTTGATGAAATGTCACAGATACTGGAACCAGCTGGTTTTGTAGTTCCTTTCTGCCTTTTTGTGTACAAGTGCACAGACAAAAGTGCTCATTGGCTTTGTACTTCTGTTCTTCCATTAAGACTATGGTCTTTTGTCAATTAAAATTCCAAAATGCCTATTATCACAGATTTTATTTTTGATGGCTAGCCAAAGATCAGCTGTACTACCAAAAAAAAAAAGTCAGTTAAACTGCTCTAACATAAAGGCTGTGGAGCAAGCTGTGGAATGAGACTTGTGGAAGACACTTTTCTTTTCCACGCACTTATTTTTAAAAACCTGATTGAGCTTTTATGATAAGGAAAGTTATGAATCAGGAACTCGTCTAAAAATACTTTATCTCTCCTGACCCTACTTTGGAAACAGTTGTCTCAAAAAAATCTTATAAAATTACAGTATATTTCTAATGGTTTCATTTCTTTCTCTGCTTCCTTTATTGCAAGTCTAGATTTAGTATCTGTGGTATATTGTAATTCTTATTTAAGAATGTAAAAGAATTGTAACAATAGCAAAGCTCCACTCTCTTGTTCTGCCAGCACGATTCTCACTGTTTCTGATTTATAGTTAATCTCATTTTCAGGGCTGCTCGGGATCTTATGAAGTGGCAGCAGAAATGTACTCCTGTGTCTGAGCATAGTGTAAAGTCTGCAGTTACATGGCTCTGGAAGCTGGACCATATGACAGCTGTCAGCCATGCCAGCTCTGCTGAAGCTCTGCTGGAAGCCATGGGTGATGAAGCGGTAAGCTCAGACATCTTTTCAGAAGCCCAAGTAAATCCAAGAGTATTCAGTGCTAGGCTGGCCACTGTGATTTGCCCTGATGAATGTTGCAAAGATAAATATTAATGACAGCATTTGGAAAATATTTTTTCCCCTCAAGTGTAGCTGCATACTGTGCTTAATGATTGTCTTTTTATGTAAATGTACTGTATTTTGAATGCAGGAACTTATTTTCTTTCCTAGAGTACCCAGAATAAATAACATTCAGTCATTAAGGGAAAGAAAACATTTTCCCTTCCATTTCTTTGCCGTATGAGTTTTTCAGGGCTTCAAGTTTATGAGGACGTTTCTAGTATCAACATCATTGAAGACAGGGAAACCATTTTTATTTTGTTATGTATCCAACTTTCTCATGAAAAGTTATGTTTAAAATTCAAAATAGTGAGTACAGAGATTTATGGAAGTATTAGCTTATGATAGGTCTGTGCAAATCCTTTTTCATCAGCCACATGATAGCTAGACTTTCTTCCCGGACAGAGACAAATCATGTACAGTTATTCTTGCAATTAAATACTATTCATTTTTAAAAGTACCCTATTACTTTATTCATTAGAGTCACATATATGAAGTGACTCTAATGAATAAGAAGTGAAATAAGAATATAAGAAGTGAAACATATATGCCATCATAGTCACTTAAAACTTATGTTATTAAAGAAATATTTTATGACATTTCCTTACAATGTATATTCTTTCAGTTCTCTAACACCTGAATTTAATGGAAAATTTGGCCTACGGTCTGTGGAGTAGAGTCATTGGTTTTCACTGCTATTAACATCCATCCCTGTGCACAGATCCCATCCTAACTCCTTTGTAAATCTCTTTCTGGGACATTGTTTGAAGGAGAAGGTAAATTTTGCTTGAGTTACCTTCTGGTTTCCTATGCTGCTGGATTCTCATTCAGATGAGCCGTGATGTTTGGAAACCGATGTTAAAAAGGAACTGAGTAAAGAACAAATTGTTCACCAGTGAGATTTTTTTTAATGAATGCTTTTTTAAATGCTCCCTCCATAAATTTTATTAGCATTTTTAGTTTGCAGTATAATACTGATTTCCTGATGAGTAACTAAGAAATTGTACTTATACTTCAGCATTGTCTGGATGAAAAAGTCTTGTTGGACCTGGTGGGTCTCTGTTTGAATAAACAGAAGTTAAAATCTGTCAGACAGTGAAACATCTCTTATTATTCCAGATATTGGTGGACCAATAGGCAGTCTGGGGGAGTCAATTGTGGCAGGTGCTCAACATAAAACAAACTTGAATTGCTGCTAAACACAGTCATTATCATTTATAACTGAGAGTTCACTTAAAGGCAACGTTTTCACTGTACTGCAGATGGGAGATACCCCATTCAGTCCTAGGAAAAACTTGTCTACTTACTGAGCAGTCATGAATAACTAATTTCTAAGAATTGGCTTCATCCACTGAAGTTGCTCCAAAAAACTTTTTTTTTTTTTTTTTCCTAGACATTGCTCTTCTTGTCATTCCTTCAACAGGTCTTTTCATCCCATATGTGGTGATTCCTTAGATTTCCTTTCCTTGTGATCTGTAAATCTCAAGATCAGTCTGCTGTAATATTGCAATCATTTGAGCTCTACCCGCCACAAATGCATTCACAGTGTCTAGCCTCCAGTTCTGTACGGGTGCCACTCCATGATCCATGTGGATCACTCATCCAAAACACCTCCCCACCAAGATCAAGACTCTGAGAAACTGTTCATGTTGTTCTCCTTTCTGTTCTTATATGGTTTGTTTGCTTGTTTAAATGTATAAATTACAATTTTCAAAATATGAAGGACTCACTTGAAAGGTTTTAACTTTTCCCCACTAGCCTATGAGGAACATTTCCTTTGTGGTATGTTATTGCTGGGTTTGTAGTTAAGTAGAGTAAATTATCTGTGGTTCATAATTTTTTAAAATTTTCTTCTGAGGGGTTGGTTCTATATCAGCTATGTTCAATAAATGTCAGCATTTTAAAAGTTGCAGAGGCAGGCAGTAAATCCCTTGAAGAAAGTGAAAATTTTTATTCTTGTTGAATATCAAGTTTATGAATTAATGGCAGTCTTAGAGAGGAGGGGGAGAAGATGTGAATGTGAAGGAACACAGGGAAAAATGGTTGTGTAATATGCATGCATTCCTCTGGGCCAGTAGCCTCTTTAACAAAAGCAGTAGGAACATGGTGTTGTCCAAGGGCTGGGTCTCATCTGGGAGACCTGTGTGCAGGCTCAGATAGCTTTTTTAGCTGGAGGAGGCAGACAGGGAACTTTGTAAAGCTGAACTGAAACACAGACAGGTGCAAGAGTTCATTCTTTTTGTTTCTGTGTACCCTCTTCTACAGCTAATAAGTATTTTGTTAATCTTGCACTTTAATAAAAAACATTCATTTTTCTCTTTACCTTTAGTATTTGTCTAGAATTATCAGTGATGCTAGGACACCTGGTCCTGCTGGCTCCCAAATAAGTGGAGTCTGTAAGTATGGCCTTGCACATGGAGCATCTCGCTCCTCTGCAAGATCCAAGAGAAGTTCAAGATGGAAAGGTGCTGCTTCGTTAGTTTGCCTGATCCAGCCCAAAATTGGGTTGCTGCTTGGAAGAGACATCTTCCAGTGTTGAGGAAGGTGCCAAAAGGTACATGAGGGAGGAAGCTTGAAAGGCAGAAATTATTCAGGGAGCTGGAATACAAATCAGTATCCAAGGCAGTAGTGGAAATATACGACCACACTTATAGGTGATACTCAACTTGCTTTACTACTGCATGGAATTATGTGAGTGCAGAGACATTTCCTCAGTGCCATCCCAGACTGAAGTAGTTGTCTTTTGTGGTGCACATCCTGAGATTCGTAGTCATACTCATAGAATCACAGAGTCACAGAATGGTTTGGGTTGGAAGGGACCTTAAAGACCGTTTAGTTCCAACACCCCTGCCATGGGCATGGACATCTTTCACTAGATCAGGTAGCTCAAAGCCCAATTTAACCTGGCCTTGAACACTTCCTGGGGTGGGGCATTCCTAACTTTTCTGGACAATTGCTCCTGGTGCCTTACACCCCCATAGCGAAGAATTTCTTCTGTGCGTCTAATATAAATCTACCATCCTTCAGTTTAAGGCCATTCTTCCTTGTCCATGTGTAAGTCCCTCTCCAGCTTTCATGCAAGGCTGTTTAGGTCCTGGGAGGCACTATAAGGTCTCCCCAGAGCCTTCTCTTCTCTGGCTGAACAGCCCCAACTATCTCAGTCTATTTTTGTAGGAAAGGTGCTCCAGCTCTGTCATCATCTTTGTGGCTCTCCTCTATACTTGCTTCAGCAAATCCGTGTTGGGGGCTCCAGAGCTGGACACAGTGCTCCAGGAAAGGTTTCATGGGTGTAGAGTAGAGGGGCAGATGCACCTCCTTTGCCTTGCTGGCCATCCTGATTTTGATGCAGCCTTTGATACAGTTGGATTTCTGGGGTACAAGCGCACATTGCTGGATCATGTTGAACATCTCATCTACCAACATCCCCAAGTCCTTCTCCTTAGAGCTGCTTTCAATCCATTCTCCACCCAGCCTGTGCTTGAACTTGGGATTGTCCTTACCCAGAAGCAGGACCTTTCACTTGGCCACGTGCTTCATGAAGTTCACTTAGTTCTATGTCTCAAGGTTGTCCAGATCCCTCTTGGTGGCATCCCTTCCCTCCAGGCCATCACAGCCTGGTGGTGTTGGCAAACTTGCTGAGGGTACAGTCAGTCCCACTGCCCTTGTCACCAGCAAAGATGTTAAAAAGTGCCAGTCCCCCATACCAACTCCTGAGAGAAGCACCATGGCCATTCCGCTTGGACATCGAGCTGTTCTCCCCCAACTCTTGGAGTGCAACATTCAGTCAATTCCTTATCCACTGAGTGGTCCATCCACCAAATCCATGTTTCTTCAATTTAGAGACAAGGGTGTCATGCAGAACAGTGTCAAATGCTTGATGCATGTCCAGGTAGATGAGGTCAGTAGCCCCATTGCAGAAGGTTACCAGATTTATCAGGAATGGTTTGCCCTTAGTGACGCCATGTTGGCTTCTTATTTTCTGTGTACCTTAGCATAATTTCCAGGATGATCCGCTCCATACTGGGTACAGAGGTGAGTGTATTCAAATGTATTTTTTCAGTTAAACAATGATTCATCAGGTATTTATCAGCTGATATCTACCATGATAACTGATATGCTGCATGTATTGTCTTGAAAGTCATCATGGGATAGTTGTTTGTTACATTTGTTTTTAATGATGGTGAAAATTCAAGAAACATACTTACCATGAGGATTGTTACACGAATAAGTGCAGTTAATGTAAAATCCCTCATAATGTAGTATTTAAGCAATAACTAAAGGACATTTTTTTGGCTGCTCTCTCTTCTTGTAATAATATTTTCAGAATATAAGTGTGTGTGGTTATTGTAAACCTGCCAAGCTCTCCCTGCCTTGGGAACTACAAAAAATGCAAATAATCTGAAATGCTAGCAATAGCATTCAAAAAATCACAGAATCACAGAATATGCTAGGTTGGAAAGGACCCACAGGATCATTGTACCCAGCTCCTGGCCTTGCACAGGACCACCCCAAGAATCGCACCATGTGCCTGAGAACGTTGTCCAAACACTTCTTGAATTCTGTCAGGCTGGTGCTGTGACCACTTCCCTGGGGAGCTGTTCCAGTGTCCAACCACCCTCTGTGTAAAAAATTTTTCTAATATCCAATCTAAAGCATCCCTCACACAGCTTCATGCCATTCCCACACTGGTCACTGCAGAGAAGAGATCAGTGCCTACCCCTCCTCTTGAGGAAGTTGTAGACTGCCATGAGATGTCTCCTTAGTCTCCTCTTCTCCAGACTTGACAGACCAAGTGACCTCAGACACTCCTCATACAGCTTCCTGTCAAGGCCCATCTTTGTTGCTCTCTTGGATGCTCTCCAGTGGTTTAGTGTCTTTCTTATATTGCGGTGACCAAAACTGCACGCAATATTCAAGGTGAGGTTGCACTAGTGCAGAGCAGAATGGGAAAATCACCTCCTTTGACTGCTATCTTTCCTAACCTCAGAATACATGCTGCCAATAAAACTATGTCTGGTATAAAGTGCCTACTTTTCAGCCCTGGCAAGGCACCAACATAGTGTGTCTCTTGATAAAAGTGGCATATGGCACAGAGCCTTTTTTCTGACTAATGATGCAGTTGTCCTTCCTTACACCTCTCTTTGGCTTCTCAGTTAACTTCTGTGGAAAGAGGCTTGCATTGGGCAGAATCACACCCAGAGACTGTGGAATAGGTTCTTGTCTCACTTGAGGAAATTTTGTGTGGCCTTCCTTTGAATTACTAGCATAAATGAGAGGAAGACCCAAAGGTCTGAAAATCTTATAGCCCAAGAAATGCATCAGTTTTACAAGATTCTCCTACCAATACTGAGCGCAGGACAGTGCTTGAATAAATACCAGACATTTATGTAAAATAATGTCTTCCAATTACAGGTTTTTTTCTGTTTAATGACAGGTTGAAGCTGTTTATTACTTTGCTGTGGGGGATGTTCCAGTGGACACAAAGCAGCTACTTCTTGAGAAGGTTTCAGATGGCTCCTGTCCAGTCAACACTGTGTCTTTCAATGCTAGGGAAGATGAAACTATTATTTTTCTGAAGGAGTTGAGCCACTTGGCCTCTGGCAGGTATGACAAAGAAGGACAGTAAAGATTTCAGTACTCATTAAGTTCTTTGCTGATAGGAATGATATTGGGGCATACCTGAGTATAATCAATGAGGAAAATGAGACAAAGCAGTTCAGTAAGTGATCTGGGGATGGGGAAATAGTCTTAAAGGATATGACTAGAATGCAGACCCTGCTTAAATAGTCCAGCTTTTTTCTGCATATGTTCTCACTGGCTTGCAGAAAGGCTATTCCCTTTTTACGCCCAAAATCATCTGCCACCTGCCTCTCTCTTGAAGTGTGTAAAACTCTTCAGGGGAAATGGTCACAACATAAACTGAAATACATTTTTATTGTGTTGCTTTGTACATTAGTAGTATCCACAAGCATCAGAAAAAGATCTAGAGTTCTGTTCAGTCAAGTGCCATAGAGACATACTGAAAAGGAAATGCCTGTCCTAAATGAGCAGCTCATGGAATAATAGAAAATTGATGGAATGTTATTGTTCAGGCCTGGCTGTGTGGAAAAGAAGTTCTGTGACATGCTCTCTAGCATCCTTTTGGTATGGTTGGTGGAAATTAATATATTCCACATGGCTTGTTGACTGCTTTATCCTGGGAATCAGCCATGTGGTGAGAATCAGCCGTCAGTGGAAATGGATAAGATGACTTAAATCTTGATTCTGTTATCAAAATAAGGAAAACAAATGAACAAATATAAAACCCACAAGACCAAACTCATGCTCAACAGCAGGAAGGCAGTAGGAGTCAGTAGGTGTTTCTCTGCTTAACAGAAGTCACCATACAGTTACAGACTTGTGAAATGGCTGCTAGCTTTTTCTGTTTCACTGTTGTTTGTGCAAGGGTGGGAAGCCCTCCAACAGTAGAAATCTCCCGAATGACAGCAGAGCAATTGGTAAGATGGCAGCTGCTTAGCTCTTTTATAGCCATCTGTGTTTAGAAATAGTTTTTAGGAGATGGGAGCCTCTGCCAAAAACAAGACTGTGGGAAAGTGTTATGTTTGCTCTGGTCTGATGTGTGTTTAAAATGATTGTGGTCATTTAGAAGCATGGTACCTCTATGGTACGAGGTACATTGCCAGTCACTATCCCTCATTTTCTTTTGGCAGTGCTTATACCTTCTTTATTAAAGGAAAGTGAATGTTTCTTGTATGGTAGAGACAAAAAGGGTTGTGGCAGGGAGCTGAGAGGAATTGTTTTGTTTGATACTATTCTCACTGTCATCTTTTTACGAGTCTAGCTTTTGTGCAGAGACTTACAGGACCAGTTAATAACTTGCTGGTGGATATTTGCCCAGTAACTGTATATAAATTTTAATCAGCTTTCCCACAGGAATGGCCAGGTTCATGGGCTTTTCATGCCTTGAACCTGCTTCTAGTCTAGTTCTGTTTTAGAAATCCATCTTTTTCCTGCTCTGAGAGCTTCTCTGTTTTGACAGTGAGGATAAATGAAGTCTGCTTGTCATCCTGATTTGTCCATAATGAAATAAATGTTCCTGTTAGGCTTTCAACTGGGAGGATAATCTGATAAAAAGGTGTCAGTGTCATCTCAGACATCTCAAATTACATGCCTGTGCAGCCTCTTAAAAACATTAATTAAAAATAGATTTCCAGGAAATTGAAGAGTAAGGTGCCTTGCAGTAATATCAAAAAGAAAGAATATTCTACATGAGAAGACTTCAGAAAGTACATAAATGTATATAAAAAGTTTACTAATATTAATAATCTGATTGTAGTTGTATGTGTGAAAAACATATCTTTAAAATTAGAGATGTATTTATGTATTTTCTTTACTGGTGGAAACTCATTTTGTATTACAGATTCCATGCTTTTGCTGAGAAGAATGATTGTAGAGATGCTACTGGATCTGCACTAAAATGTGAAGAGGATGGAAAAAAATTAATTTCCCTGAACTCCAGAAAAGTCAAAGGGCAAATGCCACTAGGTAGACAATGTAAACCCCAAGATTATACTGATATTATCAGTGAGATGTCAGAATAGAAATGTAGTTTGGGAACTTGATGAGTGTAAAATCAAAAGAAAGCTGTAGGTGTGGGTGAGGTGAGGATAGGACTGGTCTGGAAATGAAAATTCTCTGGATGGGAGGGAGAAGGCAAAGAAAAGAGAAAAATGAAGAGAGTACAGGATGTGTGTGTGAGAATGAAAGAAAAGTGAAAATAAGGGAGAAGAAGGTAATTTATTTAGGAATATGAAGAACAGTACTTGTGTGTTTACGCCAGTGACCTTGTGGAAACGTATGGAGAAATGGTAAAAAGGAAGAGGAATAATGTGGCAGACCATATGATACAACAACCAACATCAATATAGGCCAAGTTCATAGGTAATATAAGGGGATTAAATCAGCATAAGGTTTACTTGCTTGTCCCAAGAATTCATCACAAAGACAGTCAAAAAGCACAGTAAAGTGACCATAGAGATGGCAGTGCAAAGTGGTGGTGGGAGGATTGATAGAAAAAATACCAGGAGGAAACAACCAAAATAAACAGTTTCACTGGTGGGTGGAGCTGGGCAGAAAGCTCAGTGTGTTTCATATTAGTCACAGTGCTACTTCCTCTGGGTGAGTGTGTTCAGTGGGACTGGACTGTGATTTCAGCCAGGGTGGGAGGAGAGGGGGTTGTGATATGAAGTGAGGTTTTGTGTGTCAAATCTGATCTCTTTCTCAGCAGGAGAGTAAAAAAAATGTTTCTTTTAGACATCAGGAATCATAAGATGTCTTTAGTCAGGTGGCTCAACACACCTACCCTCTACTCTCCCTTCGTTGTGGGAGCATTAGTGTTGCCCCAAAGGTAGAACAGTGTTATCCCCTTCTTACTGTTAGGGTATGTATGTCTTGAGGTGGATTTGGTGTCTCATGTAAGGCTTTTTGTCAGTCTTGGACTGACTGGCCCATATTTGGGTTGTAATGAGGTTTCTTGCATATTAACCTAGGACCATGATTATAACAGCACGAGAGAAAGAGCCATTGTGGGGGGCCAGAAATTAAGGAGTGAAGTATCGCCTGCTTTTTTGAGTTGTGAAAGGACACTCAAGCCTCACCCATCCGGAGTTTAGAAACCAACAGCAGAGTCTCCTTCAAAATGCTATCGTTTCATACTAATGCAGAGCAGTATAATGATTGCCTTCAGTCTGCTGTGAGTGCTTTCTTGCTGTACCACATTTGGGGGTGTGCATGGGGGAGCTGCCTCCCTCTTCCCCTGAGGCAGTCAGCCTGTTTCAATAGACGAGCCCAGAACTCCTATATGATTGAAATTACTTCCTCACCACTGTTTCTAAAGCTGAAAGCTGAATGGCTTTAATCGCTCAAAAGGGCAGTAATCCCCTTGAAGTGCATTGTCTGTTGCGTCTTATTGCTATTATGGAGTGGAATTTACACATTAAAAAGAAACACAATTAGCTTTCTGCATTTACTGGGTATTACAAGCACAGTCGTGACATCACTGGCAGCCAATTGGAGTGTTTCAGTCATATGCAGAATCTTAAATCCTTTCAGAAAAGAAAACACATTGAAGACATTATTCTGGTCTATGTCTGATTTCTCTTGTTTCAGAGACTCCTTCAAGGGTGTAGTAATAAGGCAATAAAAATAAAAGTGTCGATTACTCACTAATGGGCTCTGAAACTGCTTCTTGGATGTGTGGCATAAACTACACAAGGAAATAAATAGAGAATGAACCAGAGATTTAATCCTCCAAATGTGGTGTTTCTAAAAACTAAAGGGAGCCACAGGAATATTTTGATTATGTTCCTTTTTGCACCACAAATGCAACAGCTGGAAGCTGAAACTCATAACCATATTATATGGACTGCAAAAGCTGTTTTAATGACATCTGATAGTTTCTGGGTATCCACTGAATATCAGCATTTTGCAAATACCGGATATCTTTATGTTCACTCCTTTTCATCTGCTTAACCAGAACAAGTCAGAAGTGAACTATTTAAAATTTTAACTAAGAGCTCAATTCTCCCCTATTTTGCATCTTCAGCAGACATTTAGAAAGCAAGTGTGAGAAACTGACAGTTTTGAATTTTTTTACACTCATTTTGAGTGGGTGCTCGAGATCAAAACAGGTGTAATTCATTAAAGAATTAGGGTCCTTATGCCAGCAGCTTCAGATTTACTTATGCCAGAGAAATGCTTTCACATAAAGCCTAATTTCATCAATGTGATAATATATCCTCATCCAGTGCTAATTTTCCTGTTATCACTTCTGCCTGTGTTCTTTGTGCAGTTTATTCCTCTGCAAAAAGCTGTAGAATTAAGCAGTCTTGTTATGTACTTAAAATTATAAGTGGAAAGGAGGTGATATTAAAGTTGGAACTTGAAGACATAGAGGGCAAGGAATGGCAGAAGCTGTGGAGAAAAGACAGCTTTCTGAAAAAGGGCACATTTGTGTCATCTGCTCGGAGTAATAGGGCAGTAAATGCTACCTACGTAGGGCTTGAAAAGCAATGGTGCCTTGAACTAGATCCTGAAATGAATAGAGGGTCCTTGGTGGCAGGCATAGAAACAGTAAATTTCTGTGTAGTGGCTTCTGTGTGGTGAAATAAATGAGCTGGCATGTGTAGAGAAAATGCAAATGAACTGAAATCAGGATTTTACTGATGTGATAAATCCAAACAGGGAAGTATCTGACCTCCTTGTGAACAGTATAAGGCTCTGTTCTTAGGTATGGTTGATTTTTCACATTTAGGGAAATTTGATAGGGAATATTTCAGGGTGTTGTATGTAAAAAAGGGAAGTGTAAGAGCGTCATTCTCCTGTATGACATTGAAGTCGATGAACTCTGGACTGTTTATGTACACTGACATGGGAAAGATTGAACCCTCCCTTTGGAGATCCAGGATAATGACTGAAGAGTAGCTACTTTGCCTAGAAGCTGTAGCAAAGATCATTGCCTCTGCTTTTTTCTTGCATGTGCTTTGTCTAGTCTCAGCAGCCTAACCTTGGCCTGGCAAATCTCTTTGCTAATGGGCAGAGAGTGATGCAGATAGCTGTTCTGTGACACCACATGGGATACAAAGTTCATTTGCTTTGTCCATTTGCCCAGTGGAAAAGGGACAGGATTGGGCTGCAGTGAATTTCAGTGCAGTTTGACCTGGCAGGTAAAAGCTGTGGACTACCCTCTTATACTTCTTTGTGCCTTCATTCATCCCCCTTTAAGTGGAGATTTTAAAAATCAATGCTTAAGGGTATATTGCTGTGTTCTGCTGCCACGTGGAGGCTGAGAAAGGGACTGGCAGTGAAGAAAATCAATTTCCCCATCTTCCCTTGCCACCAAATTAATTTTCAAATAGATCTTATTTCATTATATTTGGATTTGCTTGCTTCTACGGTTTAAGCCAGATAATCAGAAAAGTAAAAAATGCTTCTGTTTTCTATTATTTTATTTTGTATTGGTATTTGCTTCCTATTTCAAAGATATTGTAGATATTTTGGATATTTTGTGGGCTTTTTTTTTTTTAATATACAGGATTTTTTAATTAAAAATATGGAAATCAAATAGGTTACAGTGACTTGTCAAACCAGATGAATTTGTTTGTGGGAAGATGCATATGGAAAAGCTGCTTCTTTTGAGATTATCTGCCAGTTAAATAATTGGGAAATGGAAATGAGGGTGGTTATGAATTTCCGTGTACATGTGCAAGTATAATTGTGTTTTTGCTTAGGTCTGCCATCTTGCTTCTCAGTTCACAGCTGTCAGCAAAATGCTTCTGCCCCTTGCCACAGGCTCTTCCTGCAACCTTTCTCATCCTCTTCCTCTTTTCTAGGGCCTTCCTTCTCTAGAGCAGAAATGCCTTTACCTGCAGGCAGGGCACTCCAGGAACCTTACCAGGGTGAAGTGCTCTGCGGGATCAGGCTATGGGGAGAGCTGAGGGAAGCTGACTATGCTTGGCACAGGCCAGACACATGCAGCACATGCAGGACAGGGTGTTCAGACCAGTCCCCTCGTTTGTGACTGGTGGCCACCCTCCTGCCATTGCAGGGGGGAGTTTTGATCAGAACCAGGGGGTCCCCAGAGGTCTGGCTGATAAACTCCCACCCAGAGCGTCTGGGAAAGGGCTTCAGAGTGGGGGGAACCAGGAGGGCCCTTTCTCTCCCTGGAAAAAAGTAATTTTTTAAGACAAGATTATTCCTGGGACATGGGTGCATGAATGTGTACAAGAGACAGTGGCTTGGAGTCATTGTGAACTGCACCCTCCAGAGGGGTGACTTTCTTCGCTTGGTGGTCCCCAAAAAATGGCACATCTGAGGTGTGAGCAGAGGGAGTTTAAACCAAAGTGAGGTTCATGCTGTCTTGGTCATTTACCAGAGATGTGCTTTGAGGGATGGGCCACAGCTGAGAGCCACATCTGGAAGATACTGTGCCTTGTGTATGTATGTAGGTTTTGATTTGGGGGGTTCAGTTTTGAACAGAGTTTTTTTGCCACTCCTCCTTAGCTTTAGGGAAAAAAGAGGCCAAGGTAGAGGTACAGCTGAGCTTCCTATATAGACAGAGAAAGTAGCTGTGGATCATCACTGCTTGCAAGCTTCTCTCCCAGTTGAATCCAGGAAAAATGTTATCAGAAAAAAGGTTTTGAGCCACTGGAATTTCACAATGTGCACTTCTTGGTGCCTGCATTTGTCGTGTGTAGCAAGTGACATCAAGCACACGTGCTTTGAAAGGGCATGCAGTTTTACTTTGCTGTGCTACAAGCATAAATGAGGAAAAAATATCTTCTCATATAATACCAATTCAATCCATCAATCTTAATGGGGATAGTAACAATAATCCTGTAAAACTGATGAGTCCATGGCATCAATTTAAGGGGAAATGAAGCAACACAATGATATAATTTTTATTGTTTTAGAGGTAGTTGAGTAGACAAATGGTTTCAATATTTTCAAATTATTAAAAATATTAAAAAATTTTAAAAATATTCATAAAACTAAATCTGGATGACAGTAATAGACAGCTTGTGGAGAATATCCAGATGTAGTTGGAAACAGCACCACTGGAATTGCATTCATAACAGCCTTAAACTTAGAACTACATTCATGTGTGGTGTGAATGCATGTGTTTGCTTTTCTGGGGAGAGATTGCTTATAAAATAAAAGTTGAATTCTTTCTGAAGTATTTGAAGAGAATACTTTTCTTAAGTTTAACGGGTAATGATTACAGACTGAGGTTTTTTCTCTCTTTTGTGTTTCATGTTGTGGAATAATCTGCCGTACTGAAGCTTTTTGTGATTTAGGAAATGTTGAGCTTTGTCCTAATGGCTGCAACAAATGTTTTGAAATGCAGGAAGGTCCCAGGAGATGGCAGTGTACAATAACACAATTCAAAATATTTCTTTGAAACTGAAAGCATTTCACAATTAAAATTGAGTTCTTATTTGTGTTAACTTTTATTATTATTATTATTTTGTAGAAAGTTTATTGAAAGAACAAAATGATCAGGTTTGTTTACTGGTAACCTACTTGAGTAGACAAGTTTGCATATCTTACCTGTCATACAGTGAACCGTCACTATATAGTAGCTGAACCACTGGATGATAAGATACAGTTTGCCTTGTTCAGCATTTTTATGTGCAATTCATTTAGTTTGTGATCTGCAATAGTTTGTAACCTGTATTTGTGGTTAGGATAGCTGATGATTCAGTTTCTTTTATATTTTTGTCATAACAGTGCACAGAGTTTCTCTGTATTGTCCTATATTGCAGTTTAAACTCTGAGAGTAACCTAATTTAACATATTGTTAATACCAATCCTACTGCTTAGGTATACAAGATGTCTCAATTTTACTAGTTTCTTTTATGAAATAATTAAATATTTTTATTATTTTCATCAAGAAAGATATATCTGTTGAAATTAAGAAAACCTTGTCTCAATTCCAGTTTTGGATTTTTTCAAATCTTTTGAAAATATAGTCTGGTAGTAATTTTTTTTTTTGGTAGCATTTTTTAATGACTGTTGAGAATTGTTGGGATGAAAATAAATTTATCTTTAGCAAAATTTCATAAGATAGTCATCAGGAAAAGAAGACTTAAATAAATTTAGGAAATGGAAAGCCTAAAAAATGTCTTCTCTTTAATATGTCAAAATTGGGTTTAATATTTGAAGCCAAGTTTTGCAATGAAGGCTGGGGGGCAACAAGTGAATTTCATTGTGGAGTTTCCTTATTATTTTTCGAGAGTGTTAAAATGTATTTGCTTCCACTGTGGAAACAATCTGTGGCCAGCTTTGGAGGTTAGTTCCAACATACTAAACACCTCTCATATCCTGGAGCCAGGTTTGAGCCCTTTTTTGAAGTTTGTCAGAGAACAGCATTTGTCATTGTAATGGAACCTCAGGAAAACAAGGTTACATGGCAACATCTGGATATGCCAATGACTTTGTGGTGATTGAGGAGTTGCAAAAAAGCAGAAATTGTATAAAAATGTGAAGCTCTGTTTATTATTTCTGTTGCAGTAGCTGGTGTCTGTGAAGATGTCTTTTTGATCTGGAAGGAGCTGGAGGAAGCCAGGAGTACAGTGAGACAAGTTCAGAAAATGCTATCAGAATCTGACCAGTCTGCTTCTCAAGATGGTATTGTTTATTTTTCTTTCAAGACAGCTACCATTATGTTAATAATCAACATATTTTTGAGAACAGTTTTGATTACACATCAGTTTGGGGATGATTTTCTCAAAAATGTCTATATACAGGGTATAGCAGCTGTATGTCTATATAGCACCTATAATTGTTATCTAAACTTAAGATTGCTTAAAACTTTCCAATACAAATCTCCGTTTACTATGGCTTAAACTTGTTAAACTTTAACAGCTCATGCTGAAACACACCATTTTTAGTTTACCAGTGACTACGTTTAGAAGTTACCTGGATTTTAGGATATGGAAATTATTTTGGTTTTTTTTTTTTCTAATCTCTTTCTGTCTGCCTGAACTAGTAAATCTTCCATTTTTCTACATAGTGCTGGGGAAATACCTCATCCCTCTCCTATCACAGTTTTCTTGGGATAGCCTCCAACCTGGTAGCTAGTTCATTCCACATAAATGAAAGAAGCAGAGGGGTTGCATTTTTGTCAAGGGCAGAGGTCTGAAAACAATTCAGAGTAAGAACTCTGACAACTCCTGTCGTAAGAAACATAGAGGAACATCTACATTTATTCATCAAACCAACAGCTCCTGCCATTGTGTTTGGCCTAGAACATGACTCATTTGTTGTTCTGTGCATTTTGATTGGATTGAATCCTGTTGGAGACAAAAGCATAGCTGGTTTCTGAAGTTCTGTTCTGGAAGGCTTTAACAAGGGACAGTGAGAAGCTACTCAGTCCTGCAAAAATGGAGATGCTCTATGTAAAGCATGTGGAAGAAAGAAAATAACAGTATGCTTTTCAAAATTGTAAGCACATTTGTGACACTTGTTGTTATAAGGACCAAAAGCAATCATAAAGCAAAGGTTTCCACATGAACAGGCTCTGATTGTGCACCTGCCCTGATGTCGGCTGATCTCTGTGTGTGTAAGGGCAGCAGATGCCTCCATAGGTTTATTTACAAACTCAGGATCTCATTACTGTGGTTGTTGTAGATGCATCTAAACTGAGTAGACCACCTTGGTCCACCAAAGTTGAAGTGTGACAAAATAAATTCACCCTGCTATGGGACCCAGTGCATTGTCATTTGGTTTAGGTGTGGTTATTAGGATAGTGATGAGTGAGTGAAGAATCCTGTATCCTATTATTTTATCTGTATTATCTATATAATACAGACTGGTGTCCAGAGTTGTGCAGTGCCCTACCTTAAGATAGTCCTTAGAAAATTTGTAAAACAATCTGACATTGTAGTTTGCCTTTTACTTTAAATAGCCATCTCTAAAAAGATTAATGTTAACCATTGGTCTTGACTGTATTTTTAATTATATCTTCTTTTGTTTCATTTTCTCAAATGATTCTCCTTGAAGTTAGACATCTTATTCAGGAATACTTTCTGGCATTTTGTAATTCAGCTACTAAGAAAATTCCTTTTATAGGTTGATCTCACTATTTATTGTCTTTGCTCCCTGTCTTCTGGTGGGTTTTTTTCTCCAATTACGAAAGAATTTGTTGCAGTGAGTTGTCTGATAAGAAAAAACCTACAGCCAAATTATAGACTATTAAAAAATCACTCAGAAATATGTGTTCACTCTAATGCTGTCAGAGCAAGCAGAACAAGTTTGAAAATTTTGATTCCAGCATCAGAGTCTGTTTTTGAAAATAGCTTATCCAAAATGAACCATGTTATACAGGAGATTTTGTTTGTGTATTTTCTTTATTAGCAAACAAAGATGATCATCCATCACCAAAACATACAAGTGACAAATACTTGGCTTCTGAGAAGTGGTTGCAGAAGTATGGCTTGAAAGCTCAGAAGCTCACACTGTATGATGCACTTGCTGATTGTGTTTTTCGCCATGTAGAAGGGCTTGTTGACATAAAAACTAAACCAGAGGATGAATGTTCACAAACTGATGCTGTAAGTATTGTTAATTTTCCCTCATGTCCTGTGAGTCATTTGTTTTTTTCTTTTAAAGCTTGAAAACTTGCTTGCTATGATGGATAAATTGATTATATATGTATGGCATTGTTGTTTTGTAGTTTTTGTTAAAATCATATTATTAATTATTGAGACATAAAATAAGAAAGTCACAAAGAGCTTTTTGAGAATGACTGCTTTAAGGACTCCTTGCTGGTTGACATAAAATCTAAGAGGAAGAATCAGGACTGGCTTAAGCAATACCTTGGTTTTCTTTGTATTTTTATGGGGTGGGGCAAAGATTTCTTGTTATCTTTAGAGGATATGTTAGTCTCAGCTGCTGCAGTGTCTTCAAGTTCCTTAAGAAAATTTGGATTAATTTGTCTTCTATTTGTTTTTCTCAAGCTTTACCACTGCACTGTTTGATAAGCTTCTGGTTTTTGCTAGCTGCCAGAATAAAATAAATTTCTATTGAATCTTTCTAGGAGCAAATGCTGTGACCACCATATCCAGTGTTTATTTCTACTCCTGTTCATGTGCAACAAGCATGTATCTTTGAAGTTTGTTCCCCAAATATTAAAGCACTGCAAAGTAATATGTTTTCCACAGGATATATGTTTTTCTTTGTTGTAGGAGACAAAGAGGAAGGTAATTCATGCAAGATACTGTGACAAGTTTGTACATACCCTCTGGAAAGATGGATCTGTAGTTCATGTATATGTTACTACAGAAAAGTATAAGCAGTACAAAGAGAAAATGAGGACAGCTCTCAGACAAGTGGAAGGAAGGTTTGTGTTCTTTCCCATAAAATCAGTTTGCTCTCTTTACATGAGCGTTGAAAAGTTTGACATTTACTGTCATAATAAATTGAAGTGGTTGGTAAACTGACAGCAGAAGTACTAAGCCAGCAGTCAATTTTAAATCAGACTCTTGTATGTTGGATTTCTTAGTAGCTGTAGAAGAAAATTGATGAAGATTTTGAACTTTTGTCCTGCTTCTGAAACACAGGTGTGAAAGTCAGTCTGAACATTTTTGAATTACTGCTAAAAGTACCAAAAAATATTTGGACTATAAAGGGGTAGACAACTTCAAGAATCATCAATAAAACTTAGTAAACAGTCATCCTGTGTACCTAGGATCCCTTGTGTCACCAAGAAGCGTAGCTTGGCTTGTGGCTGTGCTGATAGTGGTTATCTGCCCTTTTTGCAATTTTGTATTGAAGACAAGTTTGAACAGTCTGCATCAGTCAGGGCGTGAGCTATTAAGTAGTGCACATGATCAGAAGTTCACTGCTCAAACTAGCTGTCTCATGTACATTTCTGCAGCCATATGGACACTTAGGTTTTGTATGACATCTACAAAATAATAGCAGTCTAAGGAAAACCTATTGTAGAACAGAAAAAATAAATGTTGTCCCCTCATTTGCGTATCAGGACAACCAGCTATCTAACTGAAAAAAGCAGGATGTGGACTTCCATTTTATTGGTGAAATTTTCTCTTTTTTTCCCCCTTCCCTACCAAAAATATAACAGCCTGATGATATTTAGCAAGGTCAAACAGAGTTTTGTTATTCCTTCTGGTTTATCTTCATCTTACTGTATTTAGGATAATATTTATGTACTGTCAAAGGAAAATTTGAGATAAGCGGTTTTGGTGAGTATGTATTTTTGAAATCCAAGTCAAGATTAAGGGCTTGCTGTTTTGAATGTTTCATCTGAATATTAAAAAGTCTTGGTAGACATCATCAAACACTTTGGGTGAGATAACTAATGACAAAATAGCTATCAGTGGCTACTGTAGCAGCATCCTTACATTTCCGTGATATAATTTTTTCTGAAACCTTTCATGGAGATGAATATTATTCTCAAGGCCATGATGTTCCATGTGTTAAATGTCTCTGTTTCAGTGTAGATGAATATTTTATGACTCTCAAGGGAAATCAGATTTGGACTTGCTGAAGCCATTACTGAGGAAATGTTCTTGTGCAGAGCAGTATGTATGCATGTATTTAACTGGCAGACACACTCCAGTCCTGTTTAAAACGTTAATCTAAGTCTGTATTTAAGGCTCAAGGTCCACAAACTATTGAAACATCTGTGTTATATTAAAGCTCTTTGAAGTATTTAAGTTCCTTGGAGAAGAGGTTCTCAAATGGTTTCCTGAGAAGGGAGGCATAGAAGTATAGGTTTGAATGATTTACTGGGATGAGTCTGGAAAATAGATACAGGGACCATAATTATAGTTGCTTCCCCATTGTATTTCCCAGCCCAAACTACCTGATAACTGACTTTATAAAGGTGCTGTATTGTTTTGTCTTTTTTTTGTCTGGCTCCATATTTCTATTGAAATAAAAAATTAAAGATGTCTTGTGATGTTATGTGGGGACAGGAGTGTGATTCATCAAGGGCTTCTGACAGTGCCTACTAACAGTTGCTTAGGGAAAGAGAATAAGAAGTACAGCAGTGACAAAAAGATCCTACCTTTCAGATTCTGATACACAGAGCTCCAAAGATGTTACAGAACAGGTTTTGATATTTTTTTGTCCTCCCCCAGAATTAAGTGGCTTCAACAAGGAAGCAGAGGGCTTTTTGGGAATGTGTTTGAAGATGATGTCTATATTCTTATTGATACATCCCAGTCTATGAACAACAAGCTGCCACTAGTGAAGGAAAAAATATTTCAGCTAATGCAGGTATGATAAAGAGGATGACTCTGAAGGCTGAGGAGCATTTTAGAGTAAATGGCTCTTTTCTGGATGGTTGGTACTCTACTTTTTGTTTATTTTTTAAAAAGTTTTTTAAAACCGGCAGCTTTATAAAAATATTTAGATTTTTCTTCATGTGCTCATTTTTTAGTTTAGAATTTCTATTTTCCCCACATTTATACAACTATTTGAAAAAAAGCTAGAGAAAATATTAAAAATTAAAAAGGCTTAAGTAGTTCTTTCCCTCAAGCCACCCCCCTTCTAAAAAAAAGAAAAACATGCAAACTAAACAACATCAACAAAAAAAGCCCCAAACCAAAAACAAGCTGTTCAGTGAAACACCTTTTGGCATTTTCATTTTTACTTTTAAGCAGTGTCATCCAATTCCATTGGTTTGTTGTGATTTGTAATGTGTGTTCTAGATTCACTTTCATATTTCTGCAATAGAGGGTGTAGAATGTTTTGAACTTCCTTGCATCTTACAGTGACTCAGAACTTTGCAAAGGGACTGGCAAAGTGCGGGAGTACCTCAGAGCTGTGAGTGCTGGGAGAGACACCTAAGACAGGATTTGTCTTGTCTAGTTTTAGAAGTTTACAATATCACTTAAGCTTACATTAATATTTCAGATACTTGATTCATCTTAAATTTCTTTAGTCCTAAGGGAAGTAACTGAGATGAAAATTCAGTCTGGCATGATAGCAATCATTGGTAGGACTAAAAAATTAAAACTATGGCAGAGAGGTTTTTGAGCTAAGTGCTCAAGTTATGGGATGTAGTATCTTGTGGTCCTCTAAGCATATCAGCACTAGAAATATATTAGATACTGTGCCAGAAGGTTTCACAGGAAGCTGCACAAAAATTGTGAAAAGGAGGCAAAGACTTCAGGCTCTGAAAGTTTGTACTTGCTTGCACAAATCCTCCCTGACTTATAAACTTCTGTCCAAAAGCAGCTTCAGCAAATTCTTGATTTTCTCCTCCTGTCCTAGTTCCCCTTGCCAGTCTCTTTGTATGATTCTTGTTCTCCTTCTCTAAATATCTTACTTTCTTTCTGATTTCAGTTTCTTCTGGTAAGCAGTGATAATCTCGTTCTTATACCACTGATCATACCCAGTTTCATCTCTCTCTTTCATGCCCTCCTACACATTTGCTGTTTAAATTGTTTGAGAAATATGAATATATGGAGAGTTACTTTGGGAATTTCAAGCTATCTTAATAGTTGCAAGCAATAATTGTCTCTGGTTTTGTATGTCTCTCTGTACACCATAACTTTTATTATTATATATGTTATATTATTTTATTGTAATCATATAATTAGCTATATAATAACTAAAATAATTGCTATTACTCAGTATTTCAGGATACAAGTATTATTTCTTTTGATAGTAGGTAAAATTCAGATGCTGTCTCTTGCAGGAACAACTGAGACACAAGAAGAGATTTAACTTTGTGAAATTTAGTGCCCAAGCAGTGGCATGGCAAGAGAAACTTGTTGAAGTTAATGAGGAAAATTTACAAGATGCTTGGCTTTGGATAAAAGGGCTTGAGGTAATATGGCAGCTAATTATTACAAAGCTGTGTATGTTTCTCCGTTTTCTGTATGGCTGGGGTGATTTTGCATAGACTAAGTATTTGTCTTGAGTAAGCTGACAATGTAGATGATGGATAAAATTAAATAGATCTGAATACAATGTGTTTGTCAGGTATAATAATCCTGTAACAATGGACCTGTTTATAAAATCATATTAATTCAATTTGCAGCCTGCTATGTTTAGTAGCCACAAAGCGAACATTGGCCAATTTGAATTCCGTGGGTGTCATGTCATTGCTCAGATCCTGTGTTTAAATTTGTCATTCTTGCTGCAGGGCTGCTGCATGGATCAGAGGTGTTGCTGGCCAACTTACAGCTCAGAGGTGGTACAGGAGACCAAAGCCAGCAAACTGGAGAAGCATTTCTAGTCCCTTTTGATGGATAGACAGCTAACTTTAAGTGCCATAGAAACATGAGAACAGACATACTCAGACCAAACATCCATCTACCCAGTATTCTCTCTCTGACAGTGGCCAAAATTGGAGCGTTTTTCCTTGAAATAAAGAACTGCTTGTCACAGTCTTCCACCAAATTGTAACTATCAGCAGCTTTAGGACCACTTAATGTGTAAAATGTGGACAGCAATGTTATGAACACAAGACTAAAAATGAGTCATGCAAAGGTATAGATACATCCCACATTATGTTTTCTAGCACAAACCGCCATGTTCATGTAATAAAACTCCTCAGCATTGTGACAGCTTTTCCTCAGACTTGACATGAAATTCCTGGGTATGAGGGAATTGGGTAAGCTACATAATACCTCTGAGACTACAAAGCAAGATCAATAAGTTGGTATTCTCAGAAAACACTAACAGACCAAGACAGAGAAAAGGAAGTATTAGTGTGGCCTCCCTGAGTGGCTGAACACTTGTAACTGAGCTTATTTAGCCTTATTTTGCTGCCCTCCTTGAGGTTTAAAAACTTGGCTCTATTTAAGTACTGTACTCTGTATTCTGTTTAAGTACATGTATTGCATCATGCAAGTTCAATAATACTTTGAACTACCATATTTTGATGCCATCTTGTATGTGGATTAGTGAATGGCCTTTTCCATCATTATCCATGAAAGTGTGAATTTTTCATTATAAATTTCATTCTAAGTTCAGATCTAGATGTCTGAAATGGAATAGGAAATGGCACAAGAACTGTCTACTTTCTTTCAGGGATGACATCTGCTGCTGACCTTTTAGCCTCTTTTAAGCCTTGTAGGCATAAGTCTGAGATCACTGGATTTACAGTGAAGCTGAAACCAGCAGCAGGTTGTTCTGGAATATTATTCAGAGTAGATCCTTTGATTCCATTTTATGCTCTTTGGTCCCAGAATAAGGAAGCTGAGCTATAAACAGTAACTAATTGTTCCTTAGAAATCCTTTAGATGTGATAACATTTAAAATTTTAGTGGTAGTACTGTTATATAATTGAAATACATCATTGTTGTTTAAACACTGACAGAACTGGTGTTTATTTACAAATAAATTTGTAAATAAACACCAGTTTATTTAGTAGCAATTGAGAAACCTCAAATGAACAGCTTTTACCATAAGGTACAGGATTGTTTTCTGCACATCATCAGCATCCACCCCATGTTCCCATGATGTGAAAAGAAGAGAAAAAAGCTGTTTTGTTTTAAATCAGTTTGGCCAATTTACACATGATAATGAGCAATGTGTCTAAAACTTTGTAATTCCTAAAACATCAGGACTATGAGATAAATTTAACAGTTTAGGCTGGTTATTTCTTATGAGTGGGCACTGGTAAGGATTGCTTGTGAGTTAGAAGATAAGATAATTAAGTAGATGAGCTATCATGTTGCTTAGCCCATGCACTCTTGTGTAGCCATACAGAACTCCTCTCAGAATGTAGCTTCTATTCCATTTCACCTGATTTCCTTTGTCCTTTTTGATAGAACGGATTGCTGGTGGGAAGGACTGGAAGAAATTTTAACACAGTTCATAGGACTGAAGAAATAATCTATCTCTTAGCATATTCTTGCATGTATGGGTCAATGTTAGATATTTACATTTATCTTCTCTAATGCATTATATATGTGGATCCTGAATCTCTTCTTACACCACTACAGTCCTCACTGCCCTCCAGAGCAGTACTCAGGTGTTATACAAGCATAAAACAGACTCTTACGTTTTTAGAGGTTTTGCTTTGGTTCCATTAGAAGACTAAGTCTTGATGATGAAATAGTTTTTCATACTGGTAAACCTTACACTGTACATTTAGTTTGGAAGGTTTTGTACACAGTGTTTGAAAGGTGGACAGTTGAAGATATAAAATGTAGGGCTTAGGTTCCTAAGCCATGAAATGCATTTCATTGAATTTAGTGTAAAAAGAAGAAAGACAGATCGTGATCACTAAGTATGTGAATGACATAGGAAAAGTACTAGTATTACTCCAATGGAAAGTTTTAGTGAGCACAGCATTAGTTTGCTGGGTATGTTTTGTTGCTATATGTAACTTTTTTGTGCTAAAATATAAATGATACTTACATTAATGTATGAAGGGAGTAGATGAGAGAGAGTCTGGAAAAATATGTTTGGAAAACCAAGAACTCATTTACCAGTCCTGGAGAAATAAAATTGTGCAACTCTTTTGATCAACTTTTGTACTGTTTGATTAAGTAAAATATGTGTTTCAAGGGAGTGTGATGAGTTGGCAAGCAGGAGCATCAGTGGTAAAAATGAAAAGAATCTTTTGTCTTACCTCTTCCTATCTGTTTATAGTATTTTAGCAATTGCTTTCGCTTGTCCAACTCAGATTGCTGCTGCCAGCATTTTGCTTCTGTTTGTTTGCATAAGCACTGAATACCAATCTGGTAGCAATTTATGTTACTTTGACACTTGCTTAGCTTTTGTTAGCTACATGACATAAATGTTTTCACCATTTTATTAGTCATTTTGATTCTGTATTATCCCTTGAATGTGTACACTGCCATTATGAATTTAAGAACAGAACCAAAGAAGTGTTAGTATTTATAGCTGTTTCTTTGTCTTTTTCTCTTTGCTTTTTAGGTTGGAAGTTCCACAAATACACTCAAAGCTCTCCAGATTGCTCTTGCTGATACTGACACTCAGGCTGTTTATCTCTTGACTGATGGGAGACCTGACCAGGTATTTCAAAATGAGAAAACAGAAAATGCAGAAAAGGAGTGTCAGCAGTTGGAATAATGAGATGAATGTCATGGCGGCAGTGCTGAGTCTTGTGGAGTCTCTTGGATGTTTATTGGCATTGTTTCACAATTTTTCTAGCTAAGTACATAAATTAATATTTTACCAAAGAATAATTTGGCTTCATGTACATTTATTCATATTTTTATTTTTAATATTTTTTAAGTTCAAAATTAGTGAATAAGTAATTTCTTTTTACCTTGTTAATAATGTCTTTTATACCTTTCTAACAGTTAAAAAAGGGAAATGGCTGATATTGCTTTCTACTATTAAAGTTCAACCAACACAAAAATTATATTGCAAGCATTGCTTTATTTGTCAAGATTTTTGAGTATTTTGAGCAACTGAAATGTTATCAGAATTTAGAGAACTGAGTCAATATTTTTTTTTCTACCAGATCATTCAGCATTTTTGGAGATGGTAGATCTGCTTTTTCACCTAATTTTTATTTCTTTATGGGAGGCGGAAACTAGCTTTCCTATTTTCTCAGCCTTTTCTTTGTCTCCTGGTATTGAATCAATGTCTCTTTCAACTAATTTATTTTCTTAAAAAGATCCACACTTGTATACTTCCAAAAGTATTTTTATATATATCCAGTGATACCAAACACTAATATAGAGTTTAATTTCCTAAACATTAGTAATTTCTTTTTAAAACTTCAGAAACAAAGAGTACTGATTATATTACAGTTTACATCATGTGCCTTAATGCATCTATCAGTCTTTCAAAATCAGCTTTAAATTAGCTCATTTAGCTAATTTCTGATTGAAATAGCAATCTGTATAAAGTGGATGCTTTTAACTGATCTATATCTGTCTCTGAGCAACAGAACAACAGATTAAATTCTTACAAATTCTCCATGTTTTGATAAATATGTTTCTAGATGCCACATTTTTAACATAAGGATATTTTTTTGATTTTCAGCCCCCCCAGATAATTTTGGCTGAAGTCCATCTTCACTGCAAAATTCCCATCCATACTGTGTCCTTCAACTGTGATGATACAGAAGCCAATAAATTTTTGTATGAACTATCTACTAAAACAGGGGGACGGTTTCATTACTACGACATTTATTTGAGTGATCCTGATACTACGGAGTTTATTGTTGTGAGTATCTGAAAATAAATATATTTGCTGCTGCATGCTACTTTGAAGAGCCACATGACTTGCATTATTGTGATTTCATATGACAATAGATTACTAAAAAAGAAAGGGTTAATCCTAGTCGGATTTGACATGATATGAAAGCAATAATATGCTTATTTTGCTTGTGAAATTTTTTTAGACCACAAGAAAAAAGGCTAAATATAATGCAAAGTACATGGTAGTGCTGTTGTTGCAAACACATTCTCCCTCTCCTGATGCCCCCCTGCCCCTTGAAAACAAAATACCTGAAAGTACATGTAGACCAAATCAGCTCTGTTAGAAACACGATCTCTGCTGTTTCAGAAATAAGTTACTGTTTAAAATGAAAATATGGTTTGTATCGTGTTAAGAGAATGCAGAGCTGAATTTGAATGATAATGGTTGTATGGATTACAAGTTTGTTCTACAGTAGCTGCTTGGGAGAGATCTGTAAGGAGTAAGATGACTAGAACAGCAGTCATCTATCAATTGTGACTGAGCAGCACAACAATCCCCAACAGGAAATTTCTGAATAGACTAACAGAAACACCCATTTGAAACTTATTCTTGATTTTAATTAAAATTAACACTCAATGAATTGATTGCATAGATTTCAGAAATGGTGGTAGTTGAACCGTGAGAACAAGCAGTAACAAGACAGTATTGGGAAATTTGAACTTTACTGACACCAATAGAAGGAAGATGTGAAAATAATCCAGCTCTTGAAAAATGTCAGTTTACTGGGCAATTTCAGTAGTTCTGCTGGTGTGGACTGTGTGACACTGCTCATGTTGGAATAATGAGGGCCAGAGTTGTCTGTGTTATACATCTTCACACTTGGAGATGGGAGCCTGTGGCCCTGTGGGAGCTGTAAAGGGATCATCCTTGGAATTTCCTTCCTGTTTCCTCCTCTGGCCTAAATGATTCCTAGTCAGTTCCAGTGTTCACTTGAAGACTATGTTTTTTGCTTCCCTGGGCCTGGGACAGTATGTGATAGAGCTGAGATCTATAGAATGACAGGCTACCCCTTGTAATGTCCATATCTTGTATTGTATTTTATTGATTTGCTTACTTATTTTCTTGCTTGCTTGAAATGAGTGGAGTTAGTGACCTCAGTACCTTGTTCAGAAATACAGCTGTTCATATCTCGGGGGTAAGTGGCTAATTAAAGAGTGCTTTCCATTTTCCTAGAAAGGAAGAATAATTTGAAAGGCTATAATGCCAAGCACAAGAGCCTACCTGAAAAAGTATACAAAATTTGGAAGCTGTCCTGAGTCATTATTCAGAATTATTATCAGAACGTGCATCATTTCAGTTCAGAAATGAAACATATTTTGGAGTAATTGTACTAAAACATTTGATTTTCTTTTTGTTAGAATAAAGACATACATCTTTTGAAAAGAGAAATTGATCAAGGAGAGAAAGATCTAGAGAAAGCAAAGACCTTTCATGAGAAAAGTCTGATGATGAATTCTTATAATGAAGAAAATTATCCAGAGAATAAGTATGTCCTCATTCTGTTATTATGTCAATAATAGGTGGGAACTATCTCTTATGTTTCTCCTTTTTTAAAGAAGGGTTGTTGCTTTCTTACTCTTGGGTTGGTTTTTTTTAACAGCCAAGGTAATGGAAAAGAAAAATCTGAGAAAATTTACTAATACTGTGATGCCCGAAACAAAATTTTCTCAAATATACCAATAGTTTCAACATATTATGAATAATTAAAGCAACGAGGGGAAATGATTTGTCTCCAACACATGGTAAAATTGGTCCCTCTGACCTAGAAAATTTATGAAAAACTATTGTCATCTAAGTAGAGCTGGTGTGATACCTCATGACTAAATGGCTGCTCATTGGGATATAAATTTATTGTACATAAATTATGTACAAATATACTTATGCAGTATTTATTTGTGCAATGATACAAAAAACCATCAAAAATGTATTAAAAGATTTTAAAGACAGAAATTTATTTAAAATTCCAGTAAAGGAATGAAAATAAAATAAAAATAAATAAAAGTGGACAGTGATGTGTTATGATTTCACATGTGAAAAGGCAGGTGGGATGTCCAGTATGAAAATATTTTTAAGTATTTCTTTCAGAATTTGCTTTTTATTATTAATGCTGGGAAATAGATATTTATGTGTGTGCATATATATATGTGTATATGTATGTATGTATGTGAATTTTTATTGCTGATGGTAGTTACTTAGCCCTGGGATTCCAAATAGCAATTACAGAACGTTCTTATTAAAAATATATGAGGGTGTTGCCTTAAAAGTAATGAACGTCTTTTAAATAAACTAAGAAATTACATTTAAATAATTAAAAAACCAAAGAATATTTTAACCTCCTTTGAACTGTCCTGTGAAATGCATATTAGTATAACAGAAAAATATTTTGCATTTGAAATGCTGTTCAAAGCATTTGAAATCAGTGTTTAAATTCCCAGAAAACTTCAGCTTAGTGTTTTTTAAACTGGTGTTATATATTTGCAGTAATTTCTTTTTGTCACTTACAAGCAGTAATCACAAGCAGACACACACTGTGGTGTCCCTGTAACTAAACACCTTGAAGAGCTGAGTGTTTCTCTTAGGAATAGGCCATCCTGTGCTTCAGAAGAAGCATCAGTGCCATCACATGAGCAAAATGGGCAAAGCAGCGCTGCCAGTCCAGCCCGAAGAAAGAAAGCATTATATGCAGGTAAGACTCAAATGAGCTGTAATTGTCAGCAGACTTCATTCACTAACTTGAAAAGATTCTGTTGCAAACAGAAAAAATCATCCCTCATTTTGGGAACAATTTAAGTGTTTGCTGACTTAAGTAATCATAATTTTGAAAATCTAAACTTCTCTTCATCTCTACTTTTCAGCCGTCCTACTCATTTGGCCCAAACAGACAAACGTCTGCTTGTTTGTGCTTTGTCGCAGGCCCTGCCATGAAAAAGTAGCTATTTTAGCAGAATGTTTTGAAAGCTCTGTAAACTGTTTTTTAACAGCAGATATTAAACCCTAATCTCTTTTTATTCTAAGTAAGTACATAATTGACAAGAATGAAGAGGTGATCTACATTGTACCAATTACAGCATTACTTATACTCATGTTTCCCCTTACTACACCCATAATACTACATTTCTCCTGGAAGTGTCCTTTGTATGTAATCTGAAACTAAAGTTACCCAGCTGAAGTAAAATAAACCCTCATCTTTGGGGAAAATACAAAGTACAGCTTAGTGTTGAAGTAGTTTTCTGTTTGATGTATTGTGTAGGCAGTCCCTTAAAAACTGAACAGCAAAGAGGAACTCAAAAATTCCAAGCATGTATTTCAGCAGTAAGTTAGCTCCTCCTTTCTTTCCCTTTCAACAACTACAGATCAAACAAAGACAAGTCTGCTTCGAATCCTGAGCCATGGTGTGAAATCTAGGGAAGAAAGCCCAGAGGAAGGAGTGTCTCCAGAGGAAAAGAGTTCTTCTGTCAAGAAGGGTGTGAAATGTACAACCATTTTCAAAGGCAAGTTGACAGAACAAGAGGCTCCAAGTGGGGCAGATGATAAAGTTTCTCCCATTATGTTTGTAACTAATGGTACCTTGTTTGAGGCAAAACTGTGCAGATCTGCAGTACAAAGGACTGAAACTCAACAGCGATGCAGACTTGGACATGAAGTTAGGTATTGTGACAGTGTCCTTACAGCTGTGGAAAGACTCCTGCCAGTTCCCAAACTAGCTGTTTACAATTGGATTTTCAATTGGGGCTTAGAAATACATCCAGATAGTATTAATTTCTTTCAGTAATTAGTCCAACTCTGAACTTTATGATACATCCTCTAAGTCATTCTAAAACCTTACCTATGACACTTAAAGATGTTTGACTTTTTTACATTTCAGCATCTTATGTTTAGTTTTTTATGTATCTTTTATAGAGATTTTCATAGTGGTGTACCTTAAATTAGCTACTCCTGGCAATCTCATTAGTGGTAGTGCTTGGTGTCACATCTTGACTTGGGAAATAAACTGGGTAACCTTTGGTCTTGATCAAAAATAAATAAACTGAAACAAATTTCAGTTTAAAAAACAAATTGCCGTCCTATTTTATAAATTTCCTTGCTGGCTGATTAGGACTCATGGGGTATATGGTAACACTGTTACTATTGATCAAGCACCACCAAAGTGAGGAAAACTAATTCACACTGGTTAACTTAGCAACTGAAATGTTGTATAGTCCTTGTGCATGATGCTGCTTGTGGGCTCAAATAAAAAAATGGTGCTATTATATGGCAACTTATTTATGCATACTTTTGTGTGCACAAAACCTCTGAGATAACAAAATGCAAATGTTTTCTCTTAGATCTGAAAATGCAGAATGTGAAAAGCGCATCTAAAAGGTATGTGTGTGTGTATATAAATGCATAATAAAACTTACAGTTTACATATTTTCTTCAGTCATTTTAAACCTTTGAAATGTATTTCTACCTCGTGCTACATCTCATGGTCTCTCTTTTCTAGCTCTCTAGATATTTCTTCAGCTCTGTGGTTAAAGACTCATGGCTTGACTGCTAGGCGACTCACCATCATGGATGCCTTAGCTCCTACCACTGTCCCTCACAGTACAAAATCCATCCCAGTTCTGGACAAGCAAGTAGATTCTAAAGCATTTGATAAGGTAATGCTCCTGTGCTGTTTGAAAGCTGGAACAATACTTGATAGTGTTTTCAAAAGGATTTTTAAAATTAATTTCTATGAATGCCATAATAACATTTTCTGGTATTGTAGATGTTGATGCACACTAAATGTATCATGCATATCTGAATGTTCATTCATGCATCAGTAAGAAGATAAAACTGATAGTTAATAGAATGTCTTGCATACTTTACCCTTAAGTTCTTTCACAGTTACTAGCTGATGGCTGTGTGCAGCCATCGGGTGTTTGGGAATTTCTTCAGCACCACGGCCTCCATTGATACTTAATTCCTAGAGGATGTCTTATTCCATAAAATCATCTGGAAAAGAGTGCTGATGCACATTTTGTGGATTTGTGCATTCTCAACTTCTACATGTGACTGCTAAGATCTTTTGAAAAGTATTACCTTTCAATAATTAATTTTTGAGAGGTGTAAGTAAGAGAGTTTTATGATTATATAAAATTTATGGGGAAGTTTGTATCATAAAGTTTGATTTGCCATTCCACTTATAGGAAATCCATTTCATGGCAAATTACTCTAATTTTTCTTTTGCGATGCATCCTACAAAAGTCCTATAAATATGCTGCACCTCATTTCAATTAATAAAAACTGTTTCTTTAAACAATACTCAAAGAAAAAGCTAAACAGCTGTTTTTTAAATAATAAAGAACAAGGGATTTGCAATAGAATGTGGTATAGAACTAAGTAAAAGATTTATAGCAAATGTACACAATTTTACATTTTAAAGTATTCATGCTTGTTTTTTAAATTTAGGAATGGGAATTTTTGCTAAAGCATGCAGACTGTAGAAGAAAAAACAGTTTCTCTCTTTGGCAAAACCAGTTCATCTCTTTTGGTAAAACCAAGTCAAAACCAAGATCTGTAAGGTTTTTTTTAAAAAGTGTGATCTTCTTTAAAATAGAATTAAAAGGTGCCTTTTTATATGAGAACACTTTAAAAGGTACATTTAAACATTTCAGATGTGCAATAACAATTTTTAAAAAAAATTCGGACATCCAATAGTAACAAAACTGTGCAAAACAATCTACTGTAAATGCCAAACAAAAGACACTGAGAATTTCACAAAATTCTTATATCTCATTTGTGAGCAGTCACTTCTTTTTCTGAAATATACCTTCTTCTGAATATATCTAAGAGGTCCTCTTTCTTCCGTGGTTCTCAGTGAACGCCCTTTGAGTCCTTTACAGACAACCCTTGCAAAAAACAAGGCAGTCTGTAAAACAGTCTGTCTGTCTTAGAAAATAGTCTAAACTATGATTCAGCAAGTACTGTGTACAAGTAGTTTTTAATAGCAATTCCTAGGAATCCTGATAGTCTGAATTAAGTTCAGTTTTATTTGAATGAACAGGTGCTGTACAGAATCCAAACAGTGATCCATGGACTTTCTTGAGATCCAGGGATGTAAAGGCAAAATAATAATTTTTGTAATTTCTTCATACCAACTAGTCTCCATTGGTTGTAAACAGACACTCGGTTTCTCAGGCAGTGGAGAGTTATTGTTCTATGTGTAGGGGAATGGATTTTTCTGGATCTGAAGCTGATTATAGAAACGAAAAAGAAGGTTGAGGATTGCACAGAAGGTGAAAGCGGTAGAATTTCTAAGCTACAGAACCCACTTCATGTCAAGCTTCATGCCAGCATATCAAGAAAATAGGGTGAGCTTGACAGAGACCTTGAATAGGAGACTTTAAAGATCTTGATTATTCCAGTACTTGAGAAGATTTTATTGAAGATAATAAATGTACAGATAATTTTGCATTGTTCCTTCTGAGATCTTAGGGTTTTTTTTGGTGTGGAAAGCAGACGTCCGTGTTTGCTTTTCAGGGGATATTATAATTTTTATTTTTGGCCTTTGCCAGCAGTGATGATGGAATAAGTATGAACAGTTTTCTTACCTTGGAGATGCAGTAAGAAAAAGGTTTCCATGACAACTGTTCATTAACAAAAGGCTGACCTGTTGTTTTCAGTTCTGTGCAATCTGTCAGTTTCACCTGAGTTATTTCAAAGAGGTTAATTTAATAAACTACCCATCCAGGTTCATATTGAGAAAAAAGATAATGGCCTGGGAGCTTGTCTAAATTATGCTATGGTAATTCTGGGGGAAACCTTCCCTGTAGAATCATGTAAATGTATGTTGTAGGTTGTGGCATCTAAGTACGGGTTTGCAACTCATGGAGTTTTGACTTAGTGCTTTGTTCAAAAGAATCAGATTCAGCCAACAAAACCATCTTTCTTTGATCTGAAATAAGAAAAATTTTATAGGGTTCTTGTCCTTTGGTTTTGTCTTTAAGATTTTGAAATTTGGGGTTTGAAATAAAAGCCATTTTGAAAAAGTGAATTCTCTTAGTGTGAAAGTTAAAGTATTTAATTCAGAAAATGAAAAAAACATTTTGGCGATTAAAAAAATTTCTCTGTGATTTCTGTCAGCTGAATCTGTCAAATTTCACTTGACTTCATGAGCAGTTTTCATTGTTATAAAAGTATGCTTAGTATTTCAAGTTTAGTATTTGCTAAGAAGACATTCCATTCTGGTTTTTGTCTTCAAAAGTATAATAAGTGTTTATGCTTGTCTGCCCCTTCTATTCTATACAAAGTATTTTATAAACTATTAAATTTTATATTTATATAATTTATAAATTATAAACTATAAATTTATAAATTTATAAATAATAATTTATAAATTATAATTTATAAATTATAAACTATAAAATATTCATGTTGCAAATTATGCCGTTTGTACTTGAAATTACTCTTGGAGTTTGTAAGGCAATGTAGCCGTGGCTCCTACACGGTGAGGCCTTGCTGAACTTCTGTTACCTTGGTTTGCACAACATCGTTGACAACAATCACGGCGTTACAGAACTTGGAGAGGGGTTGTCACTTCCCTGCCTGTCAGCTTTCAAACTTCCCCTGCAAATGACAAGTACCCAGATATCACTGCTCAGAATTATGGGCAGAGATTTACCTCATGTTTCTCTGGCAAGATGCTTTCACTGACATGTTCCCATTGTCTTTAGCTTCTAAGTGATTTTATGATTAATTTCTTATTACGAGCTTTGATGTGCTCTGGCCCTGATGTGACACAGATTTATTAATCAGAGAGATGATGTCCTTCGAAAGAGAGGGTGATATAAAGTCACACCACTGCTCCTACAAAAATGATTTATACTGTTGCAATTCGGAATGCAGCTATGCTGAGATGATTCAAACACAAATAAAGCGTCACTGAAAAATGTTCTCAATTAAATAATTCTCTTTATTGCTCTATTTTCTGATTGTTTGTCTTATTATGCCAACAAGGGTTTAAGTTTAATGTAAATTGAACCTCATCCATTGTTTTTCTCATCCATATCCTGATCTCAGATAGGGACTTGCGGAAGAGTCCCACTCGATCATAAGCATTGAAGACAGTTTTGGGGAGAGTAACATTCTCTTTCTTCTCCACTTCGTCCTTGGATTTTTTTGTTTGTTTGTTTATATTCAGCATCAGAACATTGACATGTAAAACAGTTTTTCTTTTACGAACTGCTGAATAATTTAAGAGGCTGAAAGATGATGGGACTTTGGGCTGCGAGTTTGAAAGGCATCTTTCCTCCTCTTTTGCCATCCATTTCTACCCTTTTTCTCTGCTTTTTGAAGATCTACTCGCAGTTGTATTAATTTTTATTTTATAATTAAGTTGACTTATGTAGGTGTTGTATTGGAAGATTTGAAAAATATTGAAGTCCCTGATTCTGATGAACCTCATTAGGTTCCTAAGTAAACAAGACAAGTTTTGGTGACCAATGTCCACCTTGTTTGCTCTTTGGTGATCAGTGTGATGGTGAGAAGTATCTCTCTACAGCTTTACTACTCTTAATTCCTTACAAAATAAAGTCCTCCAGAATAAGAACATTAAATACATTTAAATATCTATTCTCACACCTGTATGCCAGAATTAGATGCCAGAAAGTATGAGTGTTTTAAGGCACTAAAACCTGGAATATGGTAATGCACTAGACATATTTGTTTCCTTCTGACTTACATTATTAGAGGGAGTTGTTTGACAGTACTGATTTAGTTAGAATTGCTTAGTAGTTATGAATCTTAATTTGTATCTTCTGCATAATGGGATTGTATAATTTTAGAAGAACTGACTGGAAACTGTGTCTTAATTCTGACATTTGTGGTGCTTAAATTTTTCTTTCTGCAGCTTCCAGTGTTCCTTCTGACTGTTCTGAGCCACGGCATTCAGTCATTCAAAAATTTGTATGATAAATGATGTCCGTGTCTTTTATTGTATAATAGATGTTACCATTGGCCCATGCTAGCAGTGACAAGAAGGGAATTGCACTAACTAATCCTGAGGCAGTGAATCTTGATGCCTATAAAGAGAAGCTGGAACAAGCAATTAAATCCTATGAGAGGCAAGTCTGCTCATCAGAAATTTATTATGGTTGCAGTCATGTTTCAGTTTTTTCCTCAGGTACTTGGTACTTCCTCACACATGCTTTGCTCAATACTGATAATTCTACATGTTGACACACTTTAATCCACCATCAACATGTAGGAGAAATTTTATTTTCTTAAAAACAAACAAACAAACAAACATGACACCCCCCACCCCACCCCCTCTGAATGTAAAAACAGATAATAGGCAAGGAGATAAATAGCAACATGTTGCTCATATTATGTTTGTCCAGTGACAAAAAGAAAATTCTTTTACTTTTTGGGAGCAAACCTGAAGCCAGTCATCCCTCAGGAGGAATTGCCTGTAAACATATAGTGCTAGCCAGACTTTTAACTTAAAATTAAGCTCCTATATCTATAGGCTGACACTTAAATTAAGTCCTCTATGCTGCCAGTCCTCTATCACCCAGCTTTTTGCTGCCAGTCCTCTATCACCCAGCTAGGCATGCAGGAATATAACTGAGGCACCAATAAGAAACTGACAATTTATATTTGGTGGTTTTTTTGGTGTTTTTTTTTGTTTTTTTTTTTGAGTGGCATACGTGTTGTACTTTTTAATTAAACGTTAGTAAAAGCACAACAGAAGTAAAGAGGAAAAAAGCATTAGATCTCTAAGCTACTTCTTTCCATAATCCAACTCTGTGCATTTTTTTTGAAATAATGCAATTATTTGACTATGGTGTAATTCAGTAATCATATGAGAGCTTTGACTAGAATTATGTTAATAAATATTTTTAAGCTGTATTCTAATAACATTTACAGATGTAATTATTTTATATGACCAAAACCCCCTTGATGACAAGTGTTTAGTCCTTGTTTTTTGATTAATTCCACAGGGGATCTTTAAGGTTTGAGATTATTTTCTTTGGTGGCTATATGATCATACCAGTTCTTGCTAAAGCATGCTATAGCTTTCTTTTTCAATCCTATTGTCCCCTATTAGTCTTTTGTGGTAAAATCAAGAATTTTGATTTGAAAGTGCTGCTTGCTGTGTCTAGTATTAATGGAGTTCAGTGAATAAAAGTCCCTTGTTTTGTTTGTTCTGTCATTGATACAACACTGTTGTTACGAGGCTGATGAAGAATTCATAGAAATTGATTTGTCGCTCATTTTAATAGATGGTTTAAGTGGTGTATTTGTGATGGTGAATTCTGAAAAAAACCCAAGCTTTTCATTGCTGTGCCATACCACTGAATATTTTACATTTACTGACTTTGATTTTGAGGGAAAGAAAATTGTTTTCTGGTTAAACTCTTGATAGTATTTCCAGTCTCCTTGAAACTTTGATGATAAAGATTACTGTTACTTCTGTTTACCAACAGAGATCAATGAATCAGCATATTTACAATAGTAGGATTGAGTTCCTACTTACATGAAAAAGAGATATAGAAGAAAAATCTGTCTGAAGATCCTTATAATTGACAGTATAAAAGAGACATCTGCTTTTCCTCTACATGTGAAACAGCAAGCCAGTCAAGTTTTTTTTTGCTCTAGATGTCACAGCCCTTTTCTAGTAACTGAATTTCCAAAAGCTGCAGTTCAGCTTTGTAAACAGTGGTTGGTCACAAATTTATTCTGACATATGTAGATGAAACAATACATCAGGGCATCCAGGTTTCAAGCAAACAAGCCAGTATTTTCCCCATATGCAGATTGAGTTTAGCATCAGATTTAAAGGGAGAAAAGTGGCGAGGGCAGAATTTTTGTGGTCTGACAAAGAGAATATACAGTATTAAAGGAGAAAAACATTGAAAGCTTCATAATGTGTATGACTTTGCATAGCCAGAAGCTTTCATTACCAACTTAGTTATGAGTGTGCAGATTTAGAAGGATGAAATAGGCATTGGAGCATGCTGAGACTGTACATTGAGGATGAACTAGGTAGTTTGTATTCTAAAAATGCTGGGAGTTAATTTCTGGTAGATAAAATGAATCATCAAGAGTTTAGTACTCAGAATCTGTTGTTAATGTGCTTTTTTTGTACATGCATCAGTAAATCTGGCAAGACTACTTGTAGTCAATCAGGTTACAATCTGAATTTTTCCTAGCCATGAATTTGTTCTCATATCCAAAGGAAATTTGGAATTTTTTTCTAGAATTACAGTAATTAGGATCATCAGTAAAGATTTATTTCTATAGCTGAAATGAAGTAATTGAGTAATGGACTTGTTTGGGATGTTAATACAGAAAACCATAAGCTAGATGATCTTATAAGAGTTTAAAATTTATGTCTTAAAAAGCAAAAGCAGAAAATTTAGTGGTGCTTTTAAAAGATCTCAGAACTGCACTGCTTTGGGATCACTTCTGTTTTCCTGTCAGTAGTTTTTCTTCATAGCCAGAGTTTAATGAATTAGAAACCCAAATGGCACAACTGAGGGGTAATCTTAGTGGGGAAAAAAAATAGAAATTAACGTTGCTACATTCAGACTACATTTTCTGAAAATGTTTAATTGGAGGAACTGTGCAGCTTAACTGGCATTTAATCAGTTTTGTTATTTGATTTAACTTGCTGGTGCTGAAGACAACCATCCATAGAAAATCCTGGCAGGAAGCAGCAGTGATTGCCATTAAACCTTCTATGACCCTGAAATAGTCATGCTGTTATTTGATGGAAGATAGTGTTTTCCCATCTTCTTTGCAGTTGATAATTTCATAGCTGAATGATACGGATACAATTTGATGATACAGTGTGCTTGGAATAGAAATCAGTGCAGATATCTTAAGAAACTGTGTTTATTTGCTAGTTTTGAGATGATCAGCTGCACTGAAGGAGCTGCATTCCCTCACAAACTGCTTTGCTTTCCTTAATAGGCACCTGAACCTAGTTATTTGGAGATCACTATCTCAGGAGGAAAGAGACAAGTAAGCTATCACTTTTGGTTTTCTATTACACTTCTGAAGGGCTAGTCATAAATATTTAGTAATACTTTATCATTACTTCTATAACCAACTGATTTAACTTTCAAATATTTCATAGATATACCTTGCTTTCAAAAATGTATATATGATATGGAGTAATAATAAATTCTGGACCTACTTTTTGTGGTGCTGATTATTTTTAAAGGAAAGGACTTGCGTTCCATTTGAATGCTCCTTCTCTATCCTTAATCAGTGTCGAGTGCAGGGCCTTGGGAGGGCAGCATGTCATTGCTTTTGACATCAAAGTAAATCTCTCATCCCATAAAGAGTTCTCTAGTGGCTGGTTTGTTAAGGTGTAATAAGCACCTTAAAAGCATGTACTGGAACTGTATATCACTCTGTATATCACAAAAAGGAAGTTTCTACTATATTAACTAGCCTATTTTTTTTGTATTGATTTAGAAAATTATAAACATATAATAACATATACATACTGTATAAACATCAGTGAAGTTAGCATCTGTTTGTGCCAGAGAATAAAGTGAAGATCAATTAATGAAAACTGAATGGGCCTGAAATTTTTCTTCACTGAAAAATGGGAATGAAAACTAGAATGCTTTTAAGAAGACATACGCTAATACATAAAAACCCTACAGTTCTATCATTAATAAGGAGAACTAAAACCTCATTCTGGTACAGAGAGGAAATGAAGACTCTTAAAAAAACCAGCATGTAATGAAAAAAAAAAAAAAGGAAATAAATGTCTCTTGATAGACAATAAGTTACAGAGTATAGAAATTTGACAGGGTGTCATTCAAAATATTTAATTATTGATAACATATGGCAAATTATGCATGTAATGAAAAAAATGTTGTAGCAGTTGCACAGTCTACTGCTAGAGGAGCATATTAATCATTAATACTGGTGCATAGATATTAAAATATTTGATTTATTTTTCGGAAATTATGGCTCAACCATTTGAATTTCTCTGTCACTGTCTTTCTATAAGATACAGTTATACCAGACACGATTGTTTGACCGAACACAGCAGTATCTGGATAAAATGCAAGAACTTGCAGCATAGAGAAGATAAATTGGACAAATCTGATTCTTTATTCTGCCTTCACAATTTGTGACTCTATCTGCAAAGCAGTGATGTAATTAAAATTTTTCCTACTCGTGATTATTAGTTTCTTAAAAATATATATAATTTTTTCAGATTTAAAGAGCATGGGCCAGTCCAATACATACAGCATAAAGAAGCTTTGCTGGAGGCTTTAGAGAATTTGGGATGGCCAGTTCCCTATGAAGATGTAAAATTGTTAGAAGATGAGATATTGACAGCATTAAAGTATATACAACAAGCCTCTGATATTCAGGAAGCTGTCAAAAAGGAAACTGAGAAAAGCTCTGAATCACGCATAAGCAACAATAAAAAGGTAATGCATGGGAAGGGACTTTCCCCCCTTAGATATTCCTCTTCACTGTGTACCTCTGGAATATTTTTTTTCCATGATCATATATGATAAAGTACACATGTAGCATGATGCTAAATAAAATGGATAGAGGAAAGACGGTAGTTAACAGGAGAGCAAGCTTTCAATTACTTTTTTTAAATATTGGGGAAGTAGACGTTCTGAAGCTTCAGAGAGAGCCACAGAAATTGAGCCTCTTAAAAATAAATTGCAGCAAAGGATCTTTATTTCTGCTGCAATGATGGCAGGAAAGAGAAAGAACAGATATATTAAAGGTAATTTAGATACAAGATTTGTGGTTGGGTTAATACCTGATAAACCGGACTAAAAGATCTTGTAATATTGGAGTAATCCACTGTAATCTTCCATGGTACATTTCTTGCAAAAGAAAATATAGAGAGAAGAGATGGGGTTCAAATTCATTTTTGTATACTAAAATTTAACTTTTCCTGAAATGTTGGTATACATGAACTGGTGGGCAATATGACAGCATTGTGAACTGAGTCAGTGGCATCTGGAGATCATTCTGAAGTGGACACCCACTTTTGGCTAGGTAGTGAGGCTTTTTTTCTCCATTTCATCAATGCATTAGTCTAGCTACTCTGAAACTATGATTGAAGTTAGTGATTTGTATATATGTGTGTGTGTGTTTTCTGTAGTTTTTGAGTTTTTTAATTCCATTAAGACTGTGCATTTGAAAACATTTTAATGTCTTCAAAAAAACAGATGATCTTGATTCATTTCACTTTAGTTTGAAAATATTACATTGCTGTTACAGCTATTTTGATTATTGATTGTATATATATGATGTACCAACACAAGGGCAGCAGAAACATGTTTAGATTTCATTTATTGAGTGTAATTTTACTGTTGCCTTGGAACAACCAGAGTGTGCTCTCAGACATGATGTGATTAACATTGTGCAATCACTTATCCTGAGTCAACCTGCTTTAGGAGTCTAATCAGAGTAGCATCTTCAGTAATTGCTAATCTGCAACTGAAAGGCTTCAAGAGTGAGAGGCAGAAATGCAGATGTAATTAAAATTCTGTTTATGTGGTAGAAAAACAGTGGAGAAATAATGGAGAAAAATGGGGAGCCTTTTGAAAGTGTTGTTGAAGGTTTTGCCAACTGTGATGTCTGCCCACAGAATGGGTATAGAGAAATAAACTGCCAACTGAAATACATTACAGCAAGGAAATAGCTGATATGGCACTGAATGAAAATTGTCATTGTGACATCACAGAAAAATCACAATTATCCTGAAACTCTATACAACAAAGCAGACTTTTAAATTTCCTGATGATTTTTTCACTGAATTTTAAATAAAGCGCCTTAGTTTTTAGCTCTTTCTTTTTAGGCTCTTCCATAAAAATGGGCTAGGTCCACGCAGAATGAGCTTGTTCCCACTGGCACCCAGGGAAGAGTGGTAGTTTCTTGACTCTGGAGGTGTCAGGATTATGAAAACCCAAAATTTGAGCCACATGGAGATCTGTGGGTATTCTTCATGTCTATTCTCACTTGTAGTAGGAAAGTGCAAAAACTATTTTTTTTGAAAGGGAATTAAAATATAGCAGCTATTGGAAGAAGTAAACAAAGTCTCCTTCACCCATTGTGGTTTAATGCATTGCCTTCAACAGAAGCAGAGAGAAACGTGGTAAAATCCCTGAGAATCAGATGGGGCTCTTTTGTAATAAAAATACTGAATGCCAGAAATGGCCACTCTAACAGTGTGTGGGTCAATCCTGCTGAACACCTAAAAGCTGTGTGAGAGAAAAGAAAGATGGATTTGAATTTAGACAGTATTTGTGAGCCACCTGAATTCTGCACAACTCGGAATCCTCATTGTGGATGGTTGTGTTGTCTTTAGTATTTGGATTAATGTGGAGTGCTGGAAGTTGCCCAAGTTATTAGTCAAGCATTACAAATTAGTTGGTAATAAATATTCAGCAGCAGCTGTCCTTTTGGAGCCTGAGGAATTAAATAAATGCTTCACCCAAATACCTTTTTGTGTCTGTGGAACTGTAGGTCTGCTCTCAAATCAGCCCTTGTTGAGTTATACTTCAAGCAGTCAGTTAAGCACTGTGAAGAGCCTCTGGTTTAGTCTGAGTTTGAAAACCGAAACTGTTGATATAATTAATATTCTGTAGGGGTAAAGAATAAGCTAGAAAAATCCCATGTATCTTCAGTTTAAAATATCTCCTTGCCTCTTTTGTGTGTTTTGCTTATTTTTAGGACTTTTTTTCTAGAGTTGTTTGTGATTTTTGAGGAGGAGTTTGAAAAAAATAGATTGCGATAATTATAGTGAAACTGAGAATAAACAATTTAGTCGAAGTTACTAATATCTTTTCCATCATAATTGACTATTAGGGAAAATCAAGTATCAAATCAAATATGTTTTTAAAGGAAAAAATGTCAGCAGAAAAAGAAGCAAGTCATACACATCTTAGCAAGCAGGGGCTTTATTAAAATCTGTGGGTTATGGTAGTTTTTCAGAACAATGTGTAGATCTGTGTGAAAAGTTTGAGATTTAAAGTTGCATATTTTTATGATTCAGAAGAACCATGTAAGAGATGGATGCCTGCAAATTGTTCACAAGGTAGGTTAATAAATATTTTAAAAGTTAATGGTGAAACTGATTTATTTAATGGTGAAAATAAATACCGCAATTTTCATTTAGTGGTGAAACTGATTTATTATAAGCAAGTTTTGCACTTGCTTGTACTTTATATTTAGGAACATTATTGTGAGCAGTTTGGCAAAAATAACTAGTGTATGAAGAACCAAAACTAGTGGGGCAGAATAATGGGCAGTGGCAGGTCTGGAAGATGTGGTATAATATTTTGCTAAACTGGAATGTTTTTAAATGGTTAAAAATGTCAATTAAATTTTGAATTTATAGATTGGAAATAAACTTTTTTCCCCAGACACTTGAAGATTTGTTTGAACATTTTTTGATTTCATATTTGAGTTTTTAGTGATTCATCCTGTACAGTGAGGTAGTTCTAATGCAAATGAGATTACTGTGAAAACTTTTCTATGTGAACGAAAGAAATGTGTAGAGCAAATTTTCTTATTCTGAAAAAAGAGTTGATTTTTCCTTACCTCATCCTTTAATATGAATTGTGCAACTTCATAATTTTTTTTCTGGGAAAATGGTAGCCAGGGCTATAATTCATCAAGGTAAATTTCTGCCTGAACACATGAAAATGTAGATATTGTTATGATCATGCAGAACAGGATTTTATAGTGAAAACTCTTACATGAGTACTTCCTGTAATTGGAACTATTCTGAAAGTTTAAAGTATTTCCAGTTTACTGTGTATTCTGTACAGATCTCGTAGCATTACATTGCCTCAATTTTTAAATAATTCCAAAGAATAGATTAAGGCTGACTGCCTTAGCTGTTGTAGAGAAATAATTGTGTCAAATTACAGAGATTTGAAGAAGAAAGTGGGAAGCTGAAGTCTAAGACAAGACAAAAATGTCAAATATATGCGACTCAGAAAAGCCAAAAGGTAATTGCAAGATCAGATGTCACAGGATTTTATTATCCAGGTATATATATTTTTGTCCACATTTTCAATATTATTTAGTGTTCCTTAATACTGATAAAACATAAGTTATGGTCATAATTAACTACTTCTTTCTTAGTGACATCTAATATTACATGTGCATATTCATGAAAAATGAATGTATATTTTTTATGTGCATGTACATATACATTTATAAGAAGACATTAATTTTGTAAAGTTGGAGACCAATGATGTGTTTGTCTGTGAAAAGTATGGAAGGAAATTTTAAGCCAAGCTTTTGCAAGTGTCCAAAAAGATCCCTAAATGCTGTTGCCTTTTTGTTGAATTTTGAGCCCGAATGGTTAGTAGGTAAAACTCAGTTCTGTTATAGCTAAAGAAAAAATATTTTCCCTGTGTATGTGTTTATCTTTGTATTACCTTTACTTGTTTGGTTGGGCTTTTTTTCAATTACGTATTTTTAACTGTGTTGTAGTTTTATTTTGTTAACTGTCAGTTTTATCATGTTAACCTGATCAGCTTGCAAATTTCAGACCTGTGCTTAAAAAAGACTTCATTTTCTTTTTATAGCATTATTAAGAATGGTTAGTAAGGCAGGGGTTTTAGGTACAATTGTCTTCATTGCCCTGGCACAACTTACGGTAACTAAATGAAAATGAAGAATGTATAGTACAGGCATGCTTGACCTCAGTGATATGTGACAGCCTATAGGATTTTTTTACAAAATAATTGCTACAAGGGGTGAAAGAAAAAGGATTTGAATATTTTATTCTGTTGTTTTTAAGGAACTGTGATAAAGAATATCAGTTCTACCTGTGCACTTGTTCACTTCAGCAATGGCAGGAGCTGTGATGTCCCTGTCAAGTTCACTATACCTGTGGGAGGTGCTATGCCATGCCCACATTTGCAGGTGAAAAACTGTATTTTTTCATGATTGCAGATATGCATTTTACTTTCTGTTTATTTGCTCAGATCTATAATAAATTATAGATTAAAAAAATCTTTTAAATACATTAATTTATTTTAAAGAGGAGTGTTTCATTACAGTAATATTGTGCTATTTCAACATGAAGCTTTTCATTTGTTCGAAGCTTGTTTTCATTGTAATTCTGTTCCTTTGTTTATTAAAATTATGTGTTCTAAATTAATCTGTATTGTTTTCTTTATAAAACATGAATATTTCCCCCAGCCATAGAAGAAGGGTGAGCTATTTATTAGTAGAGTTAATTTTTCCTAACACATAGATTATAAATATCAGTGAGCCTTTTATACTTAGTGTGATTTACAGCAGGTTTTAACCATTTGGTTTCCACAGCATGTTTTAAATACAGCAAATAACCATATACTAAGGCAAATAACAGTAATAGCAAGACTATAATCTCAATTGCATTTCTGTTTTTCTTTTACATTTATCGGCTGACTATCTGTAATCACGGCTGAGTTTTTTTGGTGATTCTTATTTTACACACCAGAAAGGTGATGGTTGCATCGAGTATACAGCATGGATCCATGTGTTTTGAATAAAAGAAACATGTTTATAATTGCATTGCTACATATAAAACTAGAGACATACCTTTTTTTTCAGTTTGAGATGAAGGCAAATCCTGATATGGTAGCTCCTGATAATTCTGTAACTTCTGTGTCCAACTCTAGAGACCTGCAGAATTTGATATAAAATTGTGACTTCTGTGTTAATTTTAAAAACAATTTTGGATAAATTAGTTACATCTGGAATTATCTAAAATTCCAAAGGTTTGTTTAAAAGCTTGTTGAAAGGCTTAAAATTTGCAAAGAATCCAAGGGAATGCACAGTTTGTAAGAGTTTCCTCATTCAGTTCAGCTTGCTAGCTAAGCCCAGGTACAATTAATAAAGCTTGGTCCTTTATTTTTGTTTTGTATTCTCTCCCCGATTCAGTGGAAATTGCATGATCAGAGCATGCAAGGACCAAGTTCTTTTCTTCCAATTGTCCATATTAAATCATGAGAGCATGACAGAATGATGATTCATGTAAAAATACCTTAGTAGTTACACTTCATATCTTGTAAACCCCAGAAGTTACACTGTTCTTGCATTGATGCTTTCCTGGTGTGCAGGTTGGAGACTGTGTGTTTGCCAGAACTGGGACACAGGTGGAAAATGAGTATTATGTACCTGCCATTGTCATAGCAACACCAGAGAGGGTGGAAACAGGTGACAAACTCTACACAGTACTGATGTTCAACAACAGGGAAGTAAGTAACCCTAGAAGATGATACCAGTCTGATGATTTTACCATTATTCTGTTTTTGAAGAGGCAGATGGAATTTTCCAGGCTAATGAGTTCCCTGTCCCAATCTGAGTCTCCAGCTAACCAGAGCAAATCAGATTTCAGAGTGCAATGAACAGCTCATGTAATAAACCTGAACAAAGAAATTCTGTAGGATCATTTATTCTTAAATCATATTCTGTTCTTTCTTCTTCAATACATTTGGTGGCTTTCACAAGTTCCATGCTTCTAAAATAAGAAACATGGGGAGTTTTAACACAGTCAGTATAGTCTGAAATTAATTCCATTTTGTTTGTTTTGTTTGTTTTTTGTATATAAGCCATTATGATATTTTTACTGCATTTTTCACAGCATGCATTAAAGAAAATTTACTTTGTACTTGAAACTTTTATATTAATTATCTTTATTAGAGGATGATTACAGTTACATTTAAACAGTTGACATTTTATGCATATGTATCTCTTAATTGCTTTTGAGATTTCAGTTTAAATTAGATGGATGTTGATTGTGTTATTGCAGAAACACTGTTTAAGAAGCCAGCTCATTAAAATCAGCCAAACCAAGTATGCCTATTCATGTCAGTACATAAGAACGGTGCAGAAGGTGGATTATGAGAAGTGAGTATGTTTGAACCTAAAAATACCAATTTTTAAAAATTTGAATCCTAAATGCTGCAATTTGAGTTCAGCTATGCTGTCAGGTTTCCATACATAGTACTCTAACTACAGCTATTGTGAACTGGTTTACTCTGCACATGCAACTGAGTTTATGTGAGAATTTATTTATTTTATTTATTTTCATTCTGGAAACATTGGTGAGATGTGATGTTTTGAAGCTTAGTCCCAGAAAGTAGTTAAGGGGATTGCTGAAAGGTGAGATGGAGTTTCTATTTGTTGTAGACCTTATTTTCCTTTTAAGATACTTATTTTTATGTAAAGCTGCATATTAGATTGCAATTTTTTTCTAAGATACTTGTCCATCTTCTGGGCTTAAATGTGGAAGATGATGGAGAGAGAGTGAGTAAGATGAGTATGAGCCACTACTTAGGTTCTGCAGAATTAACGTGCAGCAAGATATGAAGTGTGCAAAAAGATACGAACCACTGAAAATGCAGTGGTTCCAAATGTTTATAGATTACATTTGCATCTTGTATTAAGTTCTAGTTTAATCCAGTTGAAATTGTGACACCCTTTAGAGCACTATCAACATCAGACAACCTTAGGATGGACAATAAGATCAGAACAACCATCTAGGGATATTTCTCCAGAATACATTCCCAACCTACAATAATTAGGGATTTAAAAATTCTCTGAACCAGAACTGCGGTCTTCGTCTTAAACAGCCTTGATGGAATTTTCTTCCATGAATTTGTGCTGTTCCTTTTTTTGAGACCATGTAAAATTTCAGCATCCATAGCTTTTTCCATGTGGGCTGATCTCTGGATTCACTGAGAATGCTTTTCACTCTGTGAAAAGCAACTGAGATTCAAGTCCTGTGATTCCCACGTATTTTCTAGTAGTTATCCCAGTACAGTTTGAAACTCAAGCTTCCAACAGCTTGCAGCCATAGCACACAAAAAAATTAATGCCCTCTCTTTACTGAGCAGAATCCCAAATCTGGGAATACATCCATGCCTTTTCCCAGGCCACACCATTGATGTGACAGTAGCCTCTTCTCACCAAAAAGCAAACCTGAAGACCATGGTTTCCTCCTTAATGAATACAACCAGTTGAAAAAAGGCAGGTATACAACTGGTTTGACTTTCCCTTCCACATATTAAGAAAAGATGTGATTAAATAGGAATAGTGTCCATTCTCCATCCTCTGTTTCATGAATGAGTGCTTTAGTACAAATATTCACTCTCCAAAGAAAATTTACTAGCAAGCTGACTTGCCATTTTTATGTACAAATTAGGAGAAAATTGAGTTACGCACTGGCAAACAGGGATTCCTTGGAGAATTAACTGAAACGAATGCACTAAAGGGAGTTTCCATTAGAACCCCTACCTTTTACGAAGGCATGGAAATGTGCTTTCCAATGAAACTGGTTATTTATTATATTTCTAAAATAAATCCCTAACTCCTATGTCCTGTTTAGGGGGGGGACACTGCAGCATATTGCTCATGGGTATGCACAGATCTAATGAGAAGGTGCTGACATTGTTGATAGGAACAATGCAAAAGCATAATTTAATTGGAAAGGAACCCAGAAGTCTGAATGCAGTATGATATTATAACCTCAAAAGAGACAAACCCTTTGTTCTAAGTGCTAGCGTCGTAAGGGGAAGAAATTAAAAGGGATGTCCCAGGTTCCCATGTTGACAGGAAGTCTTCAGTGCCCATAGATGTATTACAATGGCTTGGCTAACTCCAGCTCTGAATTCTTTGGACTGTCTTTTAATGTTTTTGTGGTGTGCATTAGGGGTTATGCTTAATTGACTCATCTTTAGAGTTACTAATACAGCTCTTATGATTTTATTATGGGACATTAGCATCTTTTTGGGGCATTTTCCTGCCATCACTGTGGAAAGAAATAATTATGGCAGAACAAGCACTCTGCAAATGTAGCTAACAAGTTCCATATGCAAAGTAGAACACTGTGATCTGGACCCACACAGCAAAAGGGTCATTTTTGCCCACATCTTTTCTAGAGTCATAAGATGCAGATAAGATTAAGGTCCAGAGCCCTGTTTTAGGCTATCCTTCACTTATTCTATAAGTAAAAGGGAAACTGAATTATAGGACATTTATAGCCCTGTTAAATGGTCAAGAGTGTGGTAAGTCCTTCTCGTCAGTACTGTGAGATGTGGAAAAGGGTGAAATCTATGTCTTGTAAAAGAGGCTTTATGAGATATGTACTTTTACCTTTGTGAATTTCCTTTTCTGGTTTTCCAGACTGGATGGTAAGACTACAAAGCCCTGTCTTTGCCCACCTGTGGAAGATGAAGGAGGAGAAGAAGCAAAGAAAAGTATTGTGGAAGAGAAGAGGGAAAAAAAGAAAAAGAAGAGGGCAACAGCAGACAAAAGACATCCCAGGGAGACAATGTCAAACTTTGATAATCTTTTGTCTCCAGAAGTGAAGTAATACAGAGAGGAAGAAATTCACTGTCTAGCAATGAGGAAGAATTTAGAGATAAAGATGTAGCTCTGGAAAAGTATAAAAAATAGGAATTAAGCATTTCTGGTGGGCCTTTAGCTATTCCCCACACAAGGAACAGATTTCTGCATTTCTAGGTGTTAGCCAAGTTAACTTTCCCATGTCCTATATGATGAAATTCTTTCACCTCCTTTAGAAACTGTTCTTGACACTTTCTCAGCATGTGTTTTCACAGCAATGGCAAGAAATGAATAAAACACGTTCCAGCATATTCCACCCTTATTTCCCTAACAGCTGTAGTAGCATTGAGGATGCAGTAACACCAAACCTTAGTACCTGCTTGTAAGCAGAGTATATATTCCAGGCCCTCTACTGTTCGTTCTTTGTTAGATTAAAGTTATGCCTGTATTTTGGGTATTAAATTATTGCACTTGCAGCTCAGTGCTTCAGAGGTTAAATTGCTTTTGGTGTATGAGCTGGCTCAGTTAAAGCTGACAGCAGTACCTATGCTCCCTGTCACTCTGGAGCAGAACTGGGCTAGTGTAGGCTTGCCATTACATGTCAGTCATGATCCTACTGTCAGTGGAAAGATAACAGGGTTTTTATCCATACTTGCTAGGTATACCTCCTTGTACCATTTTAAATATGTTTTCAACAGCCTCATTGTTTATTTAGTTCCAGAAGTGATGGGTTACAAATTCACTCAATCATCGTGTTTTGAATCAACTTGATTTGGCTCATCTGAATGTTCTGTGTTCTCACTTATCCTTTAAAGGTTGCCTGCACATCTTTAATTTACAATGCTTATAGTGGGTATTGTGGTGCCCATTATATAATGGGCATTTTAAGTGTGGCCTGATCAGGATTATATGAGAGCAGAGGTGTTGGGCTTGTCCAGTGAGAAACCTTGATTTCCAAAGGTGAGGCTACAGCACTGGAAATGCTCAGTTATCCCAGACGCCTTCCTCTTGGACATTTTGAGATGCAGATGCTGAGGAAATATGAAATAATCCTAATGTGATCAGCAAGTCCTGTAACTGATTCCGTGCAGCTTGGAGGAAAGATTACACGAGAGCAGTGGTTATCTATGCATTTCAGTCCTGCCTAGACTTAGCAAATAATCTCACAGTATTCTAACATGGTTTCAGTGTCAAATGTGGGTCAAACATGCTTGTCCTCTTCTTGTGACACCATAAATATTGAATATGGGTGGTTTTTTTCTAAAATTTATTTTAATTTACATATCCTTCTGTGTTTTATCAGAAAGGGAAAAGTCAGAGCTGAAAAAGATGTTAAGTAACACTATATGGTCATCCGCACATGATTTCATTAGATACCTCTTTGTCCAATCTCTCTATGTGACTATGCATTTATCCTCTTTGGGTGTAGATGATTGCCCCGTTTTCATACCATGTAAATGTTTCACAGCACTCTGTGTATTTAATTTGTGAGTTATATCAAATGTGCTACTTGACCCCTGATATACACATCTCTTTGAACTGTGTTAATGCTGGATTTAATTTTAAAGATTAAGAGAATAAAGAAAACAAATTTGCCTGGCATTGTTTTTCTTCCTTCTGTTCACCTCCAGTCAAGTATGAACTATTAGCTTACACTTACTGCTTGGCAGTTCAGTATGTGTTGAGCACCAGATCTGTGAGATTCCCCTATGCAGGTTAACACTTTTCCTTTGAAGTTGTCATATTTGATTACGTTGATGTGGGTAGGTGTTAAATAACATGGATGAGGAGTTGGAAAGCCCTGCCATTCTAATTAATGTTAGTCTCTGTGAACCAAGTATTAAAAATATCAGGTATCTAACAATGGACTTTCCCTTCTTGGAGTTTTTGTAGTGCTGAAATAGGGCTGAATATTCAAGTCTGGAGCCTAAATTGCACAAGTGAGGGGAAACATGCTGTCTTCCTCTTCAGACCCCTGTATCACTCTGAAGTCTCAAATATTGCCTTTCATACACCAGACCCACCAATGCTCATCAGAGTGATCTCTTTCCAGGTTTTCCTAGTAGTTGCTTTCATTACTCCATTATTTCTGGATTGTTTATAACAAAAGCAGATTTTTTAAAACAGTCAGCATCTCAGAGAAATGTTTTGAATAGCTGTAATAATACTAGCTTTTGTAGTTAAATATCTTTTACAGGTTATGCTTATTTTCTTTTAGATTTCTAAAAGCAGTCTGTGAAACTGGGTTTATCTGAAAGATGCATATTCCTCCCACATATTCTTTTCCTTGTAATATATACTTGAATAGTTTGGATATCTTTTGACTTCTGAAAAAGCTCAGTAGTCCTGATCTGTTTGACTGAAGTAAAGGCATTTTCTTCATATTTATATAAATGTTTTCGCTGTGTATGTATCTGTCTATTGCATTAAAAGCGTTTAATGCCATCAGTGTTTCTTGCATTTCCTTTACAAAGGTTTGTCTTGTTCCTTCTTATGTCCAGATACATACACACACACACACACACACATATATATATATATTTAGTAATCTGACTGGGCTATGTTTTCTAACTATTTGATGTGTTAATTAACACTTCTGCCTACATTTCTGCTGCCTTCATGTGTACATTCATCTGTTATGTGAGGAAGTAAGTTCTCCTAAACTTGAATGAGCATTGCCAGATACCAAGGTAGATTTTTGTGCTTCCCAAGTTAATGTGGATTCGGCTACATAGCTCTTAATGGGGTGGTTGATGAAGCCTTGTATTTCCACAATGCCTTATATTTCCACAGAGCTGTGGGCCCTATATGAATTAAGGGAATTTGGACTGTTTGTGGTTTGGTTTATGCTCAGCTAAAATTTTTCTGGTTGTTAAGAGGAATCAACAGCCCATTCCTGTTGGTCCCACTTTGGACAGAGCATAAACAGAAGTGAATAAAAATTAAGTAATTGTGTTAGTTATTTAGCATGTATTAGCTTCATTATTGTGTTGAAGTGAATTCTGCCTTATTTCTTCCAGAACTACTATATTTGAAACATTATTATTTTGGTGTGTATGCTAGCTGCTCTTCCTGTGTTAGTTACCTCTGCGTGTTTATAAGAGAGAGAATGAAAGCCTGGCAAATTGCTGCTGACTGTTGGCCAATGATTCTTTGTCTTGGTAACTCAAATAATACTATTTGATACAGCAAGACCATTGATACTTAACTCTGTCCTTGGTTATTGCAATAATTGTTTTTATAGGTGCAATAAAATAATGTATCTCTTTCTGCAGAAAAATTCTTCTGCCTGTCTTTGTTCATTTCATATGACTTCATTGTCAGTTTTCTAGAATGGGTATCTAGGAAAAAAAAAGGCAGAAAAAATTTTGAATTACAGGTATGATACACAGTAATACACTGCATTGCCTGATGCATTAGCAAATAATAGCTGTCAGAGCCAAAGTCTCCTTTTTCATTTATAATGAGATGTAACTTGAGGCAATTATGCTGATAATTACTGTAACTGCCAATATGGGATAGTTGGGAAACCTGTGAAAATGAACATTTTCTATCCTTTTCTGTGGCAAACGTAGTTTGTCTGAATTGGGTTCAAGAGTGGAGCAGCTGTGGCACCTGGCATTCTAGTTCATTGGCTGGATTTCCTGCAATAGGATTTCCCATTTTTAGCACCCACTCATTTTCCAGTCTTATTTTCCATCTAGTCCATTCAGCATTTGGAGAAGGCTATCATAATAAAGCAGTGTTCCCATCTGTTGGTCATGGCTTGTTTAATGAGCAGTTGATGTCAATTCAGCTATGCCTGCATCTGTTCCTTACTGCAGCTGTGTGTGGCTAAGGGTTCCCCAACAGCCGCCAGATTTAGCTTTTGTTTGTCTCTTGATACCATGTTGCAGCTTGGCCAGAAACATTCTCTTCTCTCAGGGTTATCTGCTCATGGAAAGAGGAAATTGTGCTAAACTCTCCGCCTCTTTCCCCATAAAAAAATGAAACATGGAGACAGGCAAGGGAAAAAAAGTGCAGTTCCATTGATTTAGGAGGCGTGTTTGGGAGTATCTGAGGGCAGAGATGAAGGACAGTTCAATCCAGATCCTAAGAGCAAGACCAGAATGGGTTCTTTCAGCATCTTAGGAAGAAACATAGAGAGTCTGTGCACTGGCTGAAGACAATAAACAAATTGTGAGCTGTATGTGATGGGGAACACTCATTTAACAGTGCAGCTTTCACTTTACTCAGGGAAGCAGTATGGCCACAATACTTTTCAGTATTTTAGTCTGGCAATGCTTTTGTACTGCAGACAGGACACAGTCAAGAAATTTCCTGCCCCTTACACATGTGAACTCTAGATTTCTGTCTCTTAGGGTGCTGAAGAAGAATCAGAATGTTCCTTTTGTGCATGTAAAGTGCTGATTGTTTATCAGGCAATTTTCAAAGCCACGCTTTTGATTTTTAAACTGCAGCTTCACAGTTTCATTTTGATTTTTAAACTGCAGCTTCAGTGGTAGATATGGATGACAATCATTCCTAAAACTAACATACTCACATCTCATACTCTATATGTATTCAATCTGTGCTGTTGCTTCCCCAACCTGTACATCATATACTTATCCTACTTTATTCTTCTGATTCCTTCCACAGTTTTGTTTTCTACTACACATTATTTTATATGACCATTGAAAACTAAAGTTTGAAGCAAAATAGAGTATATGCTTTTGTTTACTTTGTTTCTTCCTATTTTATTCTCTTTCATTTTTCTTCCAGATTCTGGTCTTTTGTCATTCATTATGATTGTCATCATTTTGTACCAGGAGGGTGCCTAGTAGTTGGTGGTCTCATTTGGTATGACTAAAAAGTGACTTTTCAGTGACCCTTGAAAGAAGGGTCAGACAAAATTCCATGTAGCCTATCCCCGATCCCCAGCAGTTCCTGGAAGATGATTCCTGAGAAAGAATAAGATCAAAGATTGACCTGTGAATACCACAGCTACAATCTACAGACTTAGAAAATGAGAATACTTAAAAATACCTGAAAAACAGACTGGTTTGAACTTGTGAGGAAGAAAGAAAAGAAATCCTTATGCAGAGCTACTGTTCTGTTAATATAGTCATTGAGTTATTTGTTTCATGATAAATTTTAGGGAGTGTTTGAACTGTGACATCCAAGCTCATGGTAGTTGCATGTGTTCTCTCACTGGAGTCCTGGTTCTCTCCTAGCTTGTTTCCTCTCCATTTCATCATCCTGGTGCTCATCAAGGTGTTAAACTCTGCGGTTGTTGAGAGCTTCACCTTCCAGCTGTAGCAGAATTTCTTAGGGAAGGTGGACATGATCTGTATTTGGACTGTGATTGAATCACCCAGACTAGGCCCCAGAGTTAAGGCCTGTAGGATTTGTGGCGCAACTGATATTTCAGCTGCCAAGACTGTGGCGCAGCAAGAAATTACACCTTAAGTTGGTAACAAGGGCAAAGGGTTTTTCTAGTAGATACTAAGTATAGCACTTGGTGGGGACACAGTAGCTGCTTTAAGAGTTTGTTCAACAATGTGTGTTTGCATTTTTCCCTGTGCTGTGTGCCAATGGAAGAACACCTGTGAATGTAAACTATGTAGCAATGTATATGACCTGCCATCTCAGCCAGAATAAACGGAGAATGTAGCACTGACCATACTGGTCGGACCTGCGTTTCGCTCTTGCCAACTTCTCACTTATTTTGGGGTTCCCTCGGCTTTCTTCCAGCCCACTGAGGTCTTCATGATGCTTGCACAGTCCAGCTGTAGGAAATTCTCCAGAGCCTGGTAAAAGCAGCATCCCCAGGGTTGTTGGAGTCAGCACGGAGCAGCAAGGACTGCCAAGACAGCCTCAGCACCACTGCACAGGGCAAAGGAAGCCACAGGAAGGGTGCAGGACAAAAGAGTGTGGAGGAATGGATGAAGCCACAGATAAGAAAGATTTTAACACCTGTAAAGGTGAAATTTTAGTTCTTGAATAAAAAATAAACTTATGAATGAATATTAAATTATTTATGAGTTTGCAGGCTTACTTTGGTGGTAGGAAGGAGAAACAGTAGCAGAGGGTCAGCTGTGCTGTTGAACAGTATCAATATCAGAAGAGAAGGGAATGGACATTAAAAAAGTTCTCAAGCTTGACTCTCCAGCTTCCAGGTAGATGTGTGTATTTATCTTTGTATCTGAAGTAAAGTGGCATTGAAAAGATAGATTTAACCAAATAGAAATAGGTGGAAAATTAAAGTACACATATGTATACATTTGTAGTGTAAACCCTCCTCCCTCCAGGGTAAGCTAGACCACATGATGCTGTCCAACAAGGCTTCTATATCTAGTACACAAGAACTTAGGTCACCCAAGAACTGTTACTCCTTTTTTCTCTCAATGTCCTCGAGCCCCACACTGGGCGCCAAAATCTGCCTTGGTTTGGGAAGACAGGTATCTGCCAGGGAAAGCTGGAGTTTCCCTTGGAATAGAGAACGTAAACCCTCTCACTCCAAATTATTATAATTTTGCAATTAAGGGCTTTCAGGCAAAGATTTGGGAATAAGAATAACCGTTCTTTACTAGGAATATTAAAAAAAACAAAGTAGTAGTACAAAAAACCAAGCAAACAAACAAAAATCCTAGAAACTCTGACAGAGTCAGAAATACAACCTGACACCCTCTTGGTCAGGGTGTTGGAAGCAGTCCAAATGAATCCTCCTGGGGTGGCAGATGTGGTTCTGTTGGAGTAGAGATTATCCTGTAGAAAGAGTCCAGTGATGGCGAGATGGGCCCAGTCTTCCTCTGGGAACCCAGTGGAAAACTGGATTCCAGGTGTTCTGGTGTCTCAGTTTTTATCCGGGTAGGAATGGTTGGCTCCTCCCACTGGGTGGGAGCATCTCACAATGGGATGATGTAATGTGTCATGTCATTGGTGAGCCTTAATGGCCCATTAACAGAAGATATCCCACTGGAGGGAGGATGGGTTGTGGAAGAGATAAAGAACACTGCCCCACCTGGTTTTAACAGCTGGCCTATTAGCAGAAGGCACCTGCCCCCTCCCCCCTGGAGTTATGAGGAATGGGTTACACAAGAGATAAAGAAAACATCTCCGCAGCTGGTTTCAACAGATGGAACAGAATAGATATTTTTGGTTACATATTGCAACCTAAGACAACATTGTAACCTAGTGGTACATTTATATTGGGGGAATTCCAGCTTTTGTGGTAGCCCATTTGGTCACACAGACCTTTTTTGTGTTCCAGATGCATGACACATTTATAACTGGTTCTGACTACTAGGATATTGCTCTGCTTGTAGCAATAATGTAGCAATAATATCTCAGGTCTTGTCTTTTTCTTTATTACCTCCCCTACACTTTGATTCTTCTATTTTAAATGCCTTTATCAGATGAAGAATATTCTTCAATTAATATTACATTCTACATTATGTTCTGAGAGAATTAGCAAATATTAAATATTGCTGCATGATTAAACAAAGAGTAATAGACACAAAAATGAGAATAGCCTTGTGCCATCATTTAAGAGACAGTATATTAAAAAAAACATTTCTGTTGTCAATGGAGGCAGAGTCTTTGAGGATATATTTACATATCTCTTGAGTGCTTCCTTTTGGCATCTTTCAACTGCCTGCTCTAGGTAACTAGTTCAGGTGTACACTTGGCCAGGAAAATCCTACACAGTGGCTGTGCAGATTTTTCCCAGGATAATACTGGTTTCACTGGAGATCAGTTTTGGGAAAATCTTTAGGGTTTGATACTTGTTTTTGTCTCAGTGTGGAGAAAAAAAAAAAGGACATTTTTATTTAGTAAAGGAGAAATATAGAGTTTTGTTGGTTTGCAAGATTTCCATGTTTTAGAAAAGGTTTTGTTATAAGTTAGTATAGCTCTAGTTACCCCATAAGGGCCCCTTGTCTTGGAGTTTTCTCTTATCATAAGTTGATAGGAGTTTCTGTGCCTCTCTGGTCTTTGCCCAGAGACTGTTTCCTATTGGTCCTTTCCCCATGATGCTCCCTGCCCATCCTCTCCTTCTTCCCCTGTCCATCATTAAGTCCCTATCTCCAAGGTCCAGAACTTTCGAAGAGATTTGGACAGCAGTTGGCAGATTCCCCCGAGACCCCTCCCCAAATTACCTTGATTTGTTAATAGTTAGGTAATTCAGTTGGCATGTGTTACTTTGCTTTGTTTTATTGGTCTGTAGTTTGTATCCACCCCTTGAACCTGTCCTGGACAAAATCCCCCTGTAGCCTTTGTCCGAGGTCTCTCCTGAGGCACCAGGCAGGAGGTAAGGGGTTCCCCTGTGACCCCCCAGTAAATCTCTGTCCCCTTTGAACCTCCGAGAGTCCCCTCTTTCATTTACACCACGGCTGTGACAGTGAAAGTCCAGGGGCTGCTGAGCCAAGACTCACACATCGGTCCTGTTGTGGCGTGTCGGAGCTGCTGGGAGGTCTAGCCGAACACCGGGCTGACCAAAGAGACACGCATTTCAACAGAGTTTGTGCAGCCAAAATGACCATGAGGCCAGGATAGTTCAGTGGGGATGTGAGAGAGAGTGTGGAAATTTTTGCCTGGCTTGATTTAGGGAAGACTCAAACCAAGCAGAAACTGAAATGGTCTATCCTGGAAGATAGTCTGAAATGGTCTATAGCTTGTACTACTTTCTGTTCTTTCCTTCATCATGTCCTGGAGTTTTCTCTTGGAGAATGGAGCTGGCATACACATGGAGTCCCTGGTTACAGACAGTCACTGAGGGTCTTTTCTAAACAGTGAAGAGATCACTATACCACAGCATTCATGTAATTTTAGAACAGGGCATCTGGAAAGAAATACTTTACTGTGGATATGAACATTTCATTTTGCGAAGGAAACAGCACTGGCAATGAATGGAAAAGCCCCATACCTGATGGTAGAGAAGTTATCAAATGAAAAGTTTAGGTATCTGCTTTATCCCCAAGAATGGCTTTCAGTCACACAGACTTTGGAATCTACCTGCTCACATTTTTTGAGGAAGATGTGTCTCAATCAAATTTATCTAGCATTGACATAATCATCTCACCTAAGTCTCTTGTGATTACTGTGTGTTTGAGGCTGAGCAGGTGCAATTCCAATGACATGAAGAAAATGGAATGTGGGCCAGTTTTTTTATACTGTTAAGATACTGTTAAGTATGTACAGATGGATTCTGTGCTATCTCCCAGTGACAAAGACTCAGATCCTGTTTCAAAAAATGGCTGAAGAAACTTACCTTAGTATTACACTGGGTGCAATACAAACTTATGAGAAATACAAACAGGAATGTTAACCAAGCACAGGATCAAAACTGTCAGCACAGGTAGTCTGAATGGCTAATTCTTCTGCATAAAGGGTAGCCATCAATCACTGTTGGTTACTTAAGCAAAGTTATTTTTAAAAACTGATGTATTATAGAAATATAGACTGTGAAAGATGAGTTTCCTTTTCACTTGTTATTAAGGATCCATTGCACTGTTCCATTCTGAATGTGCAGTCTGACCTCAAGAAGTAGCTGTCATGGGATTTCATTTATTAATTTCCCCTGCTGTGCCCAAAAGACTTTTTCCTGCCTGAGTTTGGTAAAATGTTTTGTTGCATTGCTTTGTAGTAAGTTTGGGAATTGTTAGGATGATTTATTCTTTTCATTCAAACATTCCTGTTGGTCTATTAGCAGAAAGTGAGCTCTGTCCTGCATTCCACACACTGGTGCAGATGTATGGGAGATTATGTTTTCATATTCTTGTGTCTGTCCTCCATCTCTTTTAAAAATACAAGTAGTATATTGATGGTCTGCCAACAAGATCAATTTTCCATTTGGATTTACCAGATAGCTGAGCCTGGCCAGGAAGGCCTAATTTCAGATTCTGTCGAGGGAGCATAACCAGACCATCAAAAATCCAGGTTGCTGCTTCATCACACGGCCTCACACAAAGTTGGCAGAAGTGGGGTTTGGGCTGCCAAGACTATGCTCAGACTACTTCTTTCTGATTCTTTTCCAGCTACTAAGATGGCACTTTTCCTACTTGCTAAAGAAACATAGCCTACGCAGCAAAAACAACTAAACAAAAGCCCCCAAACAAACAAATAGAAAAGAATATTCACCTGCATATGTATTCATCATTCTGGATCAAGCCTTGGGCCCAGGGGTTGGGATTCAGTCCCTGGCATTCAGCTCTGCATGAAAGGCATAGGGAGAGAACACTTGTTAGCTGTCCTGTTGGTACCAGCTGTCAGAACAGCAGGAAGTGGAAAAGTGTTTGAGCCTGAATTTCCCTAGAAAGTCATCAGTAACCTCCTACTCAGTTGTGAAAATGGGAAATCAGATCAGTGTCCTATCTTCTGAGAAAAAGGGAAGCTTCATGGAAGTTTGTATAACAAACTTTGACTCAATCTGCACAGGTATGCAATGGACCATTTCTTCCAGAACTGTTTCCTTGCTTGCCTAGGGCTTGGTTGCTGCAGAAATACAGCAACACTGTGAGAGAGCACACAGCTCCTCTTAATCACACATCCCCATGGCTCTGAGTGCTCCAGGGCCAACTGTAACCCTCTCCTGCTCATAAAATGAGAGCATTGGCATCAAAGTTGAGGTTTTCCTCCAGCTGGGAGGTGCTTCTACTGTAGGGGGGAAGTGCTCAGCAGAAAAGGATGCAGGTTTATGCTGAGTGCCCTTGAAAACCAAGCAGTTAGTGATCCCAGTCCTCCCCACAGTGGCTCTGGAGCCAGGCCAACAACATCAAGCAAGTGCTCTCCCTGCCCAAGCTATGGGACAAGGTTTGCTGATGCAGCCTTGCTACTTCTGCACCGACACACCTCGACCCAGCTCAGTGGTGCCCAGGTTCCAATTTAGCAGCAAACATGCTGAGGGCAAAACTGCGTGAGGGATGACTTCAACACATTGTTAGCTCAGTCTTCTAATTACAGGGCTGTAAGAAAAGGTCAGAAGCAAACAAATACAAACACATCTGTGGTCTAAACTGAACACCAGCTCTTTTTGCCCAGTTCTTCCACTCCAAAAACTATTGAGGTTGGGGTCTCAGCACTGGCAATGTCATCCCTTCCTGTTAAAATTGCCCCATGTGTCAGTCCTTAGCAGGTTAAAAGAGGTAATTGTCCATCTCCAGTGGCATTCCCTGCCCCAGTTTCCCTCACAGGTAACTCAAAGCATTACAGATGCATTACAGCATCCAAGCAACTGCCTCTCTGTCTCTTTTCCTCATGATCTTTAGTTGCTTGAGGGTTTTGAGGAGAGGATGTTGGAAATTTGTGACACAGGCACTGATATGCAATGACAGCTACCTGCATGCACTGATCTTGAGCTCAGGTTTGTGATTGTAAGCTGAGTTTTTGCTACATCAGACAGTGTTGAGGAGAATGGAGATCCCTGCACACCTTACCTTTGGTTCATGTTGTATGTATGCAGATTTTTTTTTTTTTTTTTTTTTTGCAAAAACCTCTGTCAGTCCCCTGAGCCAACCAGAAGCCACCTGACCACCTGACCACCTGACAGTGACTATTGCAGCACTGATGCTGCATTGGTCAGTCCAGACAAGAGGCAGCCTGCACTGGTTTAAGATCCACTCTACAATACTGGTGCTACAGAGTTGCTCGTAGGCTCAGAGTTAATGTAGAGCTTGGGTGCTTGTGCTTGAAAACAGAATCCGGGACAGCAGTAAGTAATAAATATTTGGGGGATGATGACTTTTCAAGCCCAACATTCTCCCCCAATAGATCACTGACATGACACTTCCTTGGAGCGGCTGAAGACACACCCGGTGCAGTGCGCGGTGCCGCAGTGCCACCGCCTCTCCGGCGCTCCGGGCGCTGCTGGAGCTGCTGCAGGCTCTGGCTCTTCAGGCCTTGGAGCTCTCCCTGCTGGCTGGGATGAGTGGAACTGTGCTGGGAACAAGACAGGGAGCCCCGGGAGGAGATGGTCTCCTTACATGCCAGAAACTGATAGAATCACCATCTCTCCATGCTCTCTCTAATACAACACGCTGTGAATCTATTCACTTTTCACAGATGAAATGGAAACCGAAATCTTTAACCAAGAAATGTGTGAGGGGAGTAAATTCAGGGAATGCAGTGAATACAAATGGCACATCTAGCAGAATGGATTTTTGTTTTCTTTCTACTGTACTTCATGTTTTTAACCTTCTTCGCCTGTCTGCAGAGCCTGGTTTTGTTCTGAAAGTCTTTTCACACATACTGCATTCGTTTACCACCCACAGATGCTGCCTGTTTATTCTCTTCTGCTGTTTTCATTGATCTAACATGAAAGTCACCTTGAACTGAAAGAGCTTTGCCCTTGCTAGGTGTGCAAATTAATAAAAAATATAAATACAAGCATACAAAATACAAGGACTAAGCAAGATTTTGTAGGGATTACTGTTACACGAAGTCATGGATACTGAATTGGAATTGTCCATAAAAACATAAGATGCTCTTGGGTTTAATAGATAACTCATGGAATGGTGGCAGACTAGACACCAAGCCAGTGTGTGCTGTATGTTCATTATTTATCTTGGTCCTCTTCTTCCTGAACAGAAGCATATTTTGGTATTTAGGGATCATTTTTTAAACTTACATCTTAATGGGTGACATGGGGTAATTTTCCTGTGGATAAATTGTAAGAGGTATAGCACCAGAGAAAATGGCTTCCACAAGAAAATTCATGCCAGGATTTACCATCAATATTTATTTTATGCAGCTGCTTTACAGACGAAGGAAATTCAGACTCTTCCTCAGAGGCAGCACTTCAGCCTAACAGCTTTGTATCGAGTGCCTAAATATCTTTCGCACATGAATTTAAAAATATGTTTCCAGACAATTACATTGTGAGTATGCCTGCAGGGCTGGCAGCTTAGTGTTGGCCTATTTGTTCCCTTAATTAAATATATGGCTAAATGCATTCAGCCACAGCTCTGACTGGGATGAGCAATGCTGTACTTGCTGATCCCTTCAGTTCTGCCATCTCTTGTGGTCAGAGAGCAGCTACACTCTGTCACTGTGTATTCTCAGCCTGAGCACAAAAACTCCACAGACTTCCTTTGTGTGCTAAAGGACAAAAATTAATTTTCTTTGCCTCTTCTTTCTCATTTTCTTACCATGGAATCTTTAGCTTAATTCTGCCTGTAAGAGCAGCAGAAGATTTCAGGTTTTAACTGCACAGAGAAATGGATTACTCTGGAAAGCTTTTGTGGATGTGTTTTTTAACAGCAAAGCCCCAACATTTTCCATGGCTGGTGGGAATTTTGGGAATCCTTTCTCTCACAAATGTGTGACATTTTGTGCAGGGTGTCTGGTCCACCAAGAGGAACTTTCCTAGTGACAAACTGGCAGCTGACTAATAGCCTGTGGTCCTTTTTTCTCCCTTTTCCAAACCTACACACTTTGTGTTGCTTTAAGAGATGAATACAAACAAATGACCAGTCTGACCAGTCTCAACCATTACCTGTACAACTGGGCTGCAAAAGCCTCAAAGTTCACAGCATTCCAAAGCACTGAACACAAAATTCCTCACCTCCCACCAGCAACTAAAACTTTTGTTCCTGTATAAATGTGACCTCGTGTGTATGTGGTTTGCTGGTGCTTTGCAGTGGCAAACACTTTTTAACCTCATAAAAGTCAGGGAGAAGCTGAGAGGACAAGGCCAGTCCTGCACAGAAACCAACAAAGACACATCTCAGAATATTTATGCAGAGGCTCTGGCAAAGTAGGCAATAATAAAGAAAGTTTTATTATACATTGTATCTACATGCACATCTATTGCTGTTTGGCGCTTTTTTTCCCTTGAATTAATCTACAAACACTTCTACAAGGGCTTTGGACTCCTTACAAGCTGTGTAATGCTGAGCTCAGTGACACTGCCCTTTCGATCTTCCCAGCAGTGGCCCCAGATAAGTGTGAGGGCTTGTTGTTACAGGAACTCTGGACACCAATGTGTGTGACTTCAGTTAATTCCCCATAACACTTACCTGGTACTTACAACTGTAAAATACTTTTAAAATGTGCCTCATTTGTGATGTTCATGGGGTTTTATGAACTAAAATGTACATTGAAATATACAAAAATAAAGGTAGCCAAGTTTGTGGTAAGACCCATGGTTGACAATTCTCATCTGAGAGTTGAAATCTAAATGCAAGCACTTGGTGTGTGTCCAGGACACAGATTTAGCCTCTAAGTGAATGGAAAGGGAGCAAAGTCCCATGATTCAGGACTTTAGATGTGGTGCTCATGAATGCTGTACCACAAATATGTTTCCTGAGAAACTCTAAATAAATTAAGGAATTTTAGAAATTTCTCTATATATTCCTTCCCTTCAGACTCACAGAACTGAAACAAACAGGATGAAGTCCAGCTGCCTAAACACCAGTCCAGAGCTATCTGAGATGTCTAAGGGTGCCCAAGACATCTGGTTCAGGCTGGCATATATGACATAAGACTTATTAAAGACTAATTTTGTCTGGCTGCTAGATGCTGGGGGAAATAATCCATAGGACCTAAAATAGCACTGAGCCCTGTCAGTAAAGTCATTCCCTCTGGTGAGTACTGCAGGAGAGGCTTAAGTTTGTCCATTTATATCCATTACCATTTATATCTGGCTAATTATGTGAAGAGTGGAAGAAATTGTTTTGACATTAGGAAACTGCAGAAACAAAGGCAAATCTAGTGATACTGAGGCTTGCTATAAAAAAATAATCAAACTGAAAACATTTTCCGAGGTGCTATCCAGAAAGTCATCAAAAGAATAATTATCCAATCTGCAGGCTACATTGAAAAATCATTCAAAAATCATGAATGACATAAAAATGGGGGAGCAATCTCTTCTGCTGGGTAATAAATGACAGAATGAGAGTAAATGGTCTCAAACTGTGCCAGGAGAGGTTCAGATTAGATATTAGGAAAAACTTCTTCACTGAAAGGATTGTCCAGCACTGAAACAGGCTAGTGGTGAAGTTGCTGTCCCTGAAGGTATTTAAAAGATGTGCAGGTGGGACCCCTGGGGACGTGGTTTAGTGGTGCCAGGTTAATAGCTGGACTCAATGGTCTTAGAGGTCTTTTCCAACCTAAATAATTCTAAAAATCTATGATTTTTTTTCCTTTACTTTGCTCTTGAGGTGATGTCATGGACATCATGGACTTGGTTCCCTAGTGCCATTTACACCAAGACACAAGGTACTTCACAGCACCTGGTTTTTTTTGTTGTGAATTGTATTAAACAGGACATATTCCACAGAGTTAACTCAATTTTTCCTTTAAGCTAACACCCTCTACTGTTCACTCCTGCATATTATCCATAAACAAAATATAGCCATGATTAAAGTGACTACTGACTTTGGTGTGGTACAGCAATTTCTAGACTATTGTCCTAATTTTAGTTTTGTTATTCTTTGAAATGAGTGCAGCAATGACTTAGTCACCCAACCTCTCTACACCTTTCAGAAAAAGAAACATGCAGCAATGCCCCTTTCTAATAGTTTTGATGTAGTATACATCTTTATTATTTATTTTTGAAAATAACTGTGATTTCTGCAGTGCCAAGAACAGCCTGATCACAATTTGATGTTGTTCAATGCTGGGGCTTTACTTCAGCTACCAGAAATTTCTGAAGTTGACTTATTTCTTATGCTGTATTTTCATCACATAGTTATGAAAGTTGTATGGAGTTTCCTTGTGAATGATGATTGTTCACATTTCAAGGTTTTGATTTTGGAGAAGACAGTCTTCTTCTGTATTTAGAGTCCATCTGAATGAGTTATCTGACTCAAAATTGCCATGCAAACCAGACATCTGGCATGCCTACCTCTGCATTTCAGCCACGTGCCATTCACCAGCCATTTCTATACTGATCAGTCCATGCTTTGAGGATAAGGACAACGTAAATGAAATAGCCCTAGAATTAAATATTATTTGTCACTCAAAGAAGGGTGCTAATGCCAAAACAACTCTTAGCTCTTCTCTAGAAAAGACAGCTGCATGGCAAGGGAAGGGGCAGAAGAAGCTGCAGAGTTCTCCTTTCCAGTCTCTCAGTAGCGTGACACAAGTATCTGAAGCTCAGTTTTAATCTCCTTATTTCTGTATGAAACACCTAGCACATCGTGCTTTCTAACAATCCCCACCTCCCCTGGCAAGAAAAGGGTTTAAGGATAAACTTTAGGAATGCTGTTTGCTAAGCTCATCAAACTCACCCTTCAGGGCTATTCTTTATATGTAAGGCAATAAAAGGGAAGCTAATCTTAATGAATATATTCTGTGAAATTATTCCTTCCCCTCTAACCATTACCAGCATCAAATCAGCCACTATTTTTTGTTCTGTGCATGGGAAGGTGCAAGCATTGTTAAGTCTTATTAGCCACTCAGGATTTTAGCAGTGTTAATCTCGTAAATTCTTCTGTCTTACTGCCAGCCTCTGAATCTTTTCCCAAAAACTCTCTGAGTCTGTCTCTAGCCCTCAGGAAAACCACTCAGAGTTTTCCCTGAGTTTCCTCTGTGCTGAAAAGAAGGCATCATTCTGGGAAATCCCTTTTCCCAATGGCAGCTGTGCTACCATTTCTCATTTGACTTTCAAGTGACATCAGAAGATTAGTTGCAATCTCTTTGCAGGCTGCTAATCCACAGTGCTGCATTACAGTGTCTTGATGTCCCTCTGAATATGACATTAAGTTGACAAGAAACAGAGTAGTGTTCATAGGTGCTACGGAGATATTGGCAAAGACATCTTGATACACCTGCCTTGAGCCCCATAAAAATAGCTGTGACACCCCCAAGGAAATTCCACAGGTCTGCCTGGGGAAAGAGGCACAACTTGAGGCAGTTGAGGCTGTTTTGTCTTGTCCTGTCACTGGTTGCCTGAGAGAAGAGGCCAACCCCCACCTGACTGCACCCTCCTCTCAAGCGGCTGTAGACACCAAGAAGGTGCCCCCTGAGCCTCCTCTTCTCCAGGCTAAACAACACCAGCTCCCTCACCTCCTCCTCAAAAGTCCTCCTCATTCCTCATGCACTGGCAGCATCAACTTTGAAACTTGGATTTTGCTGGTCGTTACTGGTATTTGACCACTGTAATAGTGCTTTCAAGTGCGTCACTAATTTGCTGAAATAAAACTCCTGTTGGTATGAAACTAGGACAAGTGGGCTTGAAACCAGGATGATTTCACTGTCTGGGGGAATATCTGCATTCTGGTCAGCTCTGGGCTATGCCAGGCAGTGGTAAGGTACCATGCTGTAGCCATATGAATGTGTAAGTTAAAAGGAGATGGGGCATAGATAGCCTGGCACTTACCCTACAGGAGAAGGTATCATCCCCAAAGAGAGAAAAAAGGGTCATCCAGCAGGAACCCGTCTCTCTCACCAAGGTTACAGCCAGAGCCAGTAACATGCTCGGTTCAGGTACATCAGCACATCAGTCACTCACCCCAGCTCTCAGACAGCTGGTTTGTTTAAGCAAAGCCTGTGTACAGAATGTTCCCATTGGCAAAGATTTCCTGAGTCTTTGCCTTTGTTGTCTGTGGTTGCTTCCATTTCATAAAACAACAGTTCCCACCTGGCCCAGCTAGTGACATTTGTTCTTTAAAAGCATTTCTTATTTCAGCATTTTGCCTTTGCCTTATCTAACTTGTATGAGCTGGACTGCTCCTGGCCTGCTTTAATCTCTGGTCCACAGGAAGCCCTAGAAAGACATTTAACAGTGCCAGATAAATGAAGATTCCGCAGAACTTAGCATTCTACTGGAATATTGAACTTTCTGTCACACTTTCAAATGCTTGCTTTTTATGACTACTGTAACATGAGTATTAGTGAGATATATCTTACACCTTGAGCCTTGTATCCAGCAGGAGGAAATAAAAGGTGTTGCCTAAAAAAGCTCCAAGGCAAATCATAGAATAGCTTGGGTTGAAAGGGATCTTACAGATCATCCAGTTCCAACCCCTAAAATGAAGTGGATAGGATTTTTTTATCTCTTTCCTCAGTTGTTGAGGTAAGTCACTGCTATCTGCTAAGAGGCAATTGACTACTCAAACTGCTGTTGAAATGAGGGTCAGAACAATGAGAGTCAGAACAAGGACACTTGGAGCTGTTAACTCCCAGTAGCTTTCCTATACACATTTTTTAGTTCTTTGATTTCATTAGTTCTAAGTTGACACAGTACAACTTGACACAGTGCTTACAGACAGCAGTCGGAGGATCTACCACTCATCCTTTGTCTCCTGTATCTCAGAACAGTCCGTAACAGAGCCTGTGCAGGCTGTTGTTAGATCCAAGTAAAGATATTCCTGAGTTCATGAAACAGGCATCTTTAATCTGTGATTACCAACATTTGGCTGCAGACTGTCAGCTGGATTTCCTCAGACTCATTAGTGAGCCCAGCACCGCCAGTGACTGCCATCATAGAGCACAATGGGAAAGGCTTTTAAGCCCTAATTTATATTTCATATAGGTGTCTCTCTATCCTGTGCTTGCTGCTAATGGACCCCCATTATGTGACTGGAAATGTCAATTCATTCTGTTTGGAGGAGCTGGCTGTCTCCCTATCAGTGCCTCAGGCCTACCTAGCATTTTGCTGAAATTCCCCTAGAGACAGCAGGATAGTTTTATTTTCACTGAGAGATAGGATTGTCCTGAGAACCAGCATAGCAAAGTAAGTGCTCTTGTGTATACTTATTATCTGAAACTAGCCACCTGGGGAACATTAACAAGGCTGCATTTGCAAACGTGTTTGTTTAAATAGAGGAGCATGAACATTCACAGCAGAATTCCACAGCTCCCTGATCGTCTGTAATGCTTCTGCATGGCTCACGGATGTCTTCAGGCAGTTTGACTCGCGCAAGATGCTGAGGGAACTCACAGCTAGGCTTGCAGTCGGCAGGAATTTCCACACCTCTCCTAGGCCAGGAGCCAGTGTCCCTGCTGACCGTGTGGTCCCCATCCCTCGGGGTTCTCTTCTGACAGAAGAAGCACCTGTAAAACGCTGTGTGACCAAACTGAGCGAGCGCTCGCTGCCACCACAGGCAGGAGGGCTCCTCACCCGCCCGTGCCTTGATCTGCTCTGGGGCAAATGCCTCCATCTGCTGTGGCAGGAACACCAAAGTTAGAGGGTTACCGTTCATTCTTTGGATAGTTCAGCCTGTGATGGCTTGCACTGTGATTTTGCTTGGAAAAATGACTGCCTTTAGGTGGATGTTAAGGCTTTTGTGTATGTAACAAAGACCCAGCCCAGTCACACCAAAACCTGTGGGATGCTTTTCATTGATTTTAAAGGGACACAGCAGCTACTTTGCATTCAGCATTTATTATTACTCAAGCCAGGTAAAAGCTCATTAATTTTGGTTGAAAAAAGAATACCAGACTCTTGTCTTGTCCCCTTTACTGTACCTCACCCCAGTGGTGCACAGTAAGGTAAAATAAATATATCTCGTTCACTTATAATTAGCACAACATGGAGATTACAATGTAGAACACTAAACAGGTATGTGTGACCTTTTGCTTTTATTTATACAGACATCCTTGGCTCTAGTGGGGCTAGTTTATGAAAGCAGCTTGGCTGTGTTCAGTTTTCTACCGTAGTCAGTTCCTCGCAGGATCAGGCTGTTCAAAAACTGAAAATACCTGTGATGTGGATTTCACATGCCTCATTTGGGTATTTCTATTCTTTGTTCCTATTTATTCTGTCTTTTGAATCTTTTTGTCTTGCATTTGCACGTGTTCACTTCACAGTTTTGTTCAGTGGAGCCCCAGTTCTGCAGGTCCTCTCCGAATCATAACTCACATTGTTCAAATAAGAATGGCTTTCTAAGGCAGATCTAATCAGTGTTTCTCTTGGGAACAAACCAAATAAGCTTTTCTAAGGTTGGCAATTCAGTCCAATTATTTCACAGACCTTTGTTCATTTAATTCCTCTGAAGTGGAACAATCAGAAGAAACTGAGCTACAGATGCAGAGCTACAATGCAAACAGGAAATTATGATTTCTCAATTTGAAGAAAATGAGATTTTATAACACATTCCTTTATTTATTTATTTAGCCTTATTCTTTTGTCAGGCATCTTGGCAGTGCTTTATTGCAGAGCACAGCAGTCTTGACAGAATTATCAGAATAATGTCAGTGCCCCTAAAAATGGAGCTGTGTAGACAAAGCCACAGGTACTGTAAATAAGCTCAACTCCGTTGATTACCTGGGACCTATACCAGTTTAGAACAACTGAGAACTTGCAGTTTACTGCAGTGAAAGGATGCTTTTTTCACTCCTTATATAACATCATTATATAGAATCATAAAATATCCTGAGCTGGAAGGCACCCACAAGGATCACTGAAGTCCAACTGTGCCGGAACTCCAGATTTTCCTTTTCTTATTAATTATAATTTCCAGTCACAAACTATTATGGAGGCTTTGCTTAATTGCAGGCATTGTGGCACAAAAATAATCTTTAGTTTGCATATAAAACTGAAAAATACTTTGTTGAAATTAGACATGGTAATTCATGGTTGTGTTTTAAGGAGGTGTCTATCTAAGGCCACTGAAATAAATCATCAGTAGTGCCTTGATGAACATAATTATTTTGATGGATATCTTGCACCTATCAGCAGTTTGAACCTACTTGTTGATGGTTCTCAGGGGACTGGCTTAATGATTGTACAAATGAAGCAAGAACTAAACTTGGAAAGCAGATTTCATGGAAATTATGGAAATGTTGGAAAGAAACAATATTTGCTCCCTGAATAAGCATGCTTTAATTTATACATAACAATTCAGAAAATGACAAAGGAAAACAGAATTTTTTTTCCTGTAATCTTCAATTCTTAGGCAACTGGTTTTGAGGTACTGTGAAGATGTATTGCAACTTTAACGCAGTCTTTTCTGCAGAATTTCTTGCAGCAGTACCACTCAATGCAATGACAGACTTTGGAAAGCGATGCCATTCTGGATGTGGACATTCATTTTGGTTGATTCAGCCTGATTCCCTTACTGTCCAGATCTGGGACCTTCTGGAAGTCTCCACAGCTTTTTGCCTGTGTTCCATTCACAGGCTTTCTTCTCGTGGCAACCAGAACATAAGGGCAAGGTGTACAACCAGACCTTGGTTAAGGAGTGTGAAAAACAAAGTACCAGTTTCTGAGTTCAGTTGTATACTGTTTGCCTTGCCTGTGGTGAGGCTTTTCTCTGTCGGGTGCCCTTTGGCTCAGACCGATTGTTATTGTAACTAGAAATACCTTCCCTAAATGTTTTGTCTGTCAAATGTTAATTACCTGAAATGCCTTTCTTTGTAACTGTCCTCGAACTGCCCTTGCTGCCTCTCCCTGCCGCTTCCCCACATGGCAACAGGTGACACCACCCGACATGCAAACGAAAAAAACCTCAAGTGCTCATGGGACACCATTCGGACATAAAATCCCTAAGAGCAACGAGCCAACACCAAACCAAGAACTAAAAATAACCATTCTAAGTCAGCAGAACCATGAAGAACCTCACACCAATCAGACCTGGGTTCCATCTTGTCACCATAGCTTAAAAAGTTATGGACTCCCCTAGACTTTCCAACGAGCCCGCAGTCTTCCAGGGACTCCTGCGAGAAGGAAGCCCCAGCTCTGCCATGTGGAAGAGCTGAATGTCTCCTCCCCTGCATCGTCCATCAGGAGCAGTGGTGGTGTGTGCAGCCCCTCGAGTCCCCACCTAGAGCTGATCTTAATAAAGGCATTAAAAAGGAGCGAGTCTCCTTGCCCATTCATTTCAGGAGGAAGCCAGGATCTGAAAGGGGCACGTAACTTCATGTAACACCTGGGAAGTGCAACCAGTGCTTGAACCTTGGGAGGGACAACAGCAGCCTGGCACTTGGTGCACACCTGGTTGGTTAGCTGTGGTCCCAGTGCTTCCAAAATGCTGCCTGGAGCACTCCTGAGGGGTCAGCTCAGCAGGAAAGGGCATGGAAAAGGATGATCTTCAAATGCTTTCTCCCTTCTGCTTTTCTGCCTAGGATTTCAATTCTGATCCTCAAAAACCCTGTTACTCTGAAGACTGGTGTGACAGCTACAGGAGACATACATCTTGAGTTTCTGATGGAGTTTTAAGAGTTTTAGCCATGGACTTTTCCTCTCCTCAGTCCTTTTTGTGCGATATGGTTCATCTTTCTTATGTAAAATAACCCGAGCACTTAGAATGCATTTCTAATGTTCCGCTGTGCTCAATCTAGCTCAATTGACATGCAGCAAAGTGCAGCAGCCTTTCAGTTAGGAATGACATGGCTTCTGCTGACATTTCCCAGCTGAAGAATCATTTTATGAATCATACACACTCTTTGTTTCCAGCTCTTCTGAACCCTGTGAAAAGCAGAATCAGAACTGAACAAGTGGAGGAATTCAGGGGAGTGTGAAAGCCTTGAGGGAGCTTCTGCACAGGAAAATGAGGGTCAGCACCCTCAAGAAGGTCAGGGAGTGAGGGCCAGAGCGCTGAAGAAGAAACCTATTCATCGGCACGGCGAGGAGAAGCGCCTCTCACGATGGAGAGAGTGTCTGCCCCAGCAGCAGTGCTGGGAGCGGCTGTGGGGTACAATCCCCCCGGGCACGACGCGCAGGGACGGCGGAGCCAGAGGCCCGGGAAATCCATTCCCCGACGGCTGCCGAGAGGGACGCGGTTCGAGCTGGCAGCGGCACGTCTCCTCCCGCCTTCCTGAGCATCCCCGCCGCCGCCGGCCCCTCGGGCAGCGGCAGATGAAGGAGCCGCGGGCTGTGTGTGCGAGGGGAGGGCGGCGGGGAGCCGACTCTCCCTGCCGGCCCCGAGCTCTCCTCCCGGTCCCGGCCGGGAACGCCGCCGATCCTCTACTCATCTAGGGAGTGATACCGT
>JANPWX010000052.1:3015697-3108598 GCA_024734555.1 Trochalopteron elliotii
CCCCGGGGCCCCGCGTCCAGGCAGGCGGACCGACGGACGGACGGAGCCAGCGCCAGAGTTCGGATGCTGCGGAAGAGAGCGTGGGCAGGTGAGTCCGAAGCAGGAGGCAGTACTCCTTCCTTTCTGTCGTGCCCGTGAGAGTGGCATCATCTCCTGCATCAGACTTCAATTCCAAGCCTTAGCTCAAAAGCTTGAAATGGAAACGGAAACTCTGTTTATTTATTTAATTTTAAGGAAAACTGTTAGTTTGATTAAATGATGCAGAGATCTGTGCACTTTCACTTAAATTGGATTCAGGGCACAAAGCTGAACAGAAGTGGGGCTGAGGGGACTTACTCCACTCCTGTTGACTGATGCTTAATTTTACTAGCTTGATCCATGTGTCTCTTAACTTCTCCACTGTCTGGTGCCTGTGGTGTAAGCATGAGGCTGTCAAATCCTATATAAAAAAAATGCTAGCAAATACTACAGGAAGTGAAAGGGAATAATTTTCCAGGGATTCCTGGTGCTTCAAATAAATTGACCTTGGTTCTAGAAATATGTCATCTTTCGCAAAAGTCCTGTAGGGTAATCCAGGCCATAGCCTGCCTAAGAATGTATGAGATACAATAATAACTATAATCAGTGTCCTTCTCTAATGCAAGGTTCCCTTATTTGCCAAGAGGAAGAGTCTAAAGAAGATAAGGAAAAATGATGTGAACATTGCTTTAGATCTCTGAAGAAATGCTGTTAAATGTAAATGTTGGTACCTGTTGATCTACCTGTTTAACTATATTTTGTTTCCTAGATTTGTAGTTGCTGCATTCAAAGCAAATACTTAAAGGATTGTTGTATTTAAGATCTGTAATTTTCATTTTTACAACTGAGTAAAACTACATCTGTAGTTTTAGATGTTACAGATTTTGAAATAGCATAACTGTGTGTCTGCAGGCAGCACAGTCTTTGGTTTTTTCCCCTCTGGTATTTTTCATGTTGTTTTCTTTGAGTATTCATGTTAAAACCATCTGATTAGAAAAATATATGTTGCAAATGAAAATGGGATTCAGGATGTTGAATCAGCAAGGGTAATCATGATAAACAAGTAGTGAATGACTTGAGGGAGGAACTCAACAGCTTTAAAAAATTATACATCATCCTTCCATATAAGCATGTTTCAGCTTTGCCTCCTGTGTATCCCAGCCTTTGTCATCCAATTTGCACCCAAGCTCAGTCATTTCGGTACAGCACGTTGTCCTGAAGCCTTCTCTGATGTTGCCTTCTGTTTTCATTAGCATCTCTTAAATCCTCTTCGGTAGGATGCCTCGTTACGGCTTGTGAAACGTGACACGATTTACCCCTCGTGTTTTCCTTCCCCAGCCAAATGGGATGGCTGCAATAGTTTGCATAAAGTGGGCAGGGAGTGAATTCAAGTGGGAAACTTTCACATGGATGCACGTGCACACATGCAGACATACATGTTTATTTTACAGGCACACATTCAGGAGTGTAAACCTGCTGTGTTTGTGCTGTATTCATGCCCCTGCTGTGTTCTCTTTTAAGAGTTACCTGGATACTTGAATTCACTGACAGGAGACATTGGCAGAACAGGTGAATTTTAGACAGTGGCTACAGAAGCCTTGCACAGAGCTTATCTGCTATATAGAAACATGGATACCTGCCCCATGTTAACCCATACTGGCAACAGAAACAACATGATGTGACTTGCTTGTCCAGTCAGCTGTAATTTATAATTTACCATGTTTTAATTTATAATGTTAAATTCAATATCCCCAGTTAGTTTCTCCTGAAAAGTTTCCAATCTAAAAAGAGAATTCATCTGCAGAAAATTATCTCTGCAGAAAACTTCAGTAAATCTTAGAAAGTTGAACTATGTTGCTAGTAGTTCATAGTTACAGAAGAGAAACTCAGTCCAAATAATTCAATTTATTTAAATGATTATTTTGGTACTACAAGGTGCCAGAGATTCAGCTGTCAAATAGATCAAAGGCAATCATGTGCATTTCATTCTAAAACTATAAATTATACATACATGAATAATGCAATGCTTTGTGAAGTGCATGCAAATCTAAAGTACCTGTGAAAGGTAGAGTATTTGACAACCTTGGTTGGTACAGAGGCTACCAGGCTATGCATATAAATTATGTGCATTCTCAGGAGATGTCAGTGTTCATAGACTGTAGAAAATGCAATATGTTGTAGCAGAGAGTAATAAATTTTGAAAAGTGTGCTTTCAAAAGAGGTCCTAGAATTTAAGAATTGTTGATTTAAACTGTAGTGAATTCGTGAGGGTAAATTGGTACTGCTGATTGTTCCTTGAACTCCCTGAGCTTGATCTAATAGCCTTCATACAAAGCTGATTTCCATAAGAGTGTGCCAGAGTCCAGTCTGCAGGTGAATTTACAAACTTCCAAATAATTGAAGAAAAGGTTATGCCTTGTCTTCAAATCATGTTGTTATTTCAAAGTTCCAGTCTCTGATGTCCATTTGTTGCCATTCCTGGTTGAATCATTGGAGCTGCAGCCTGTCACACAGAACACACACAAGATACATAATGCACAGCTGAGCTACAACTATTAGCAAGTGATATAACAAGGATCATGTAGGTGGAGGTCAAATCCCAGAATAAATCCCAAAGACTTATCAGGGTTGAACCTGAGAGGCTGTGTGAGGATTTGGAACATGTCTTAACTAAAATGATGTAAGTGATCCTATGCAGCTTATTACTGCTTCCATAGTAATAAATAAAATGCTGAAAGCTTCAAGAACAGCAGTATTCTACCAACTACACAAACACATAGGATGCATTATAAAATCATATGTAAAGTCGTCTTTTACTTTGTGGTGGTGAAACATATTTCACCTTGAAAAGCTCTTTTTTGAATTCTGCCAGATTTTCTTTCTGTAGTCCTTTTACTGTAAACAAATAAGCTTTAACAATACAAAGTGGTGGTATAAATAGCTTGATCTGTCGTTATTACTTGATAAACAATTACATTTACTTTGTATCAGGTGTATTAATTCTTAGTTGGTTAACAATTTTGAATTAAGTTAGGTTGGGTTACATATTCTTCCCCAAAAGGGAACTGCTGGAGTAGCCCAAATATGAACTCTCAGTGCTCTTGAGAGGGAGACTACAGTAATTCAAAGATCCCTCACAGATATTTGGTAGGCTGCAGAGCTCACTTTCATGGCTTAGCAGACAGCTATCAACTTCCTAAATTTGATATAATTTGTAATAATAAAGTGCATGCCTGTGTGTTGGGGGTTTTTTTCCTGCTGAAAAGGTGCAAAATTGTCTGAAACCCAGGCCACAAAGCTGCTCAGAGGCCTTGACTGTGTCCAGATTGCAGTGGGTGCTTAAAACAGATACTCCTGCTGCCATAGGTGTTCTCAGAGCACTGAAAACCCATGAGAAAGTTATTTGTATCCCATAATCTACTGGTAGCGGGCTCTGGAAAAAGGAGGAAAACTGGTCTTGTCCTGCTTAATTTGAAGCAGATTGGAAAGGTCTCTCATTTTTGAGGTGCAGCTGCTCAGCACAGTGCAATTTGCTTCAAACAGATTAATTGACTTGAGAAAGAGGAGAGTTATGGCTGTGAATTGGGTGCCACTCCTTTCAGCCTGGAGTTAGAAGCCCAGTTATTCTCAGTATCCCAGTTTAGTTTCAGTCATTTCACAACGTACCTTCCTCCTTAGTGCCTTATTCCTGCTTACCTGCATTTCTGAATTCCTGCTTCAGGGAATCCACTGGATGGCAGAGCTCCTAAAATCTACAGGCTGCAGCCTTTGTAGCTCTAGTGCTAGGTCTTTAATAATGCAGTTCTAAAGAGATAAATGGAACCTGATTTTAAAAATTAGGAAATACTTATGTGAATCCAAAATTATCATATGTTAATTGAACTCATATTTGTTGTCAAACAGTTGGCTGTCTTGTTAAAAATAGTTCTTTCTTACCAGACAGTGCCTTTAACATAGTTTGACACAAAGCCTCAGCTGCTATTGAATCCAAAAGGAAGAGGATAAAAGAGTCTGACCATTTGCATTCAAAGTCGGGAGTGCTATCACTAATGTACGTAGTTTGCTACATTTTTAGCAGGATAATACATCTGTCTCATTTAGCTGTAGTCTCAGTCTCAGTGACTTAGGCACTGAAAAGCAATATTCTTGAGTGTGGAATTATCAATCTCATTTAGGTAAGTACATTTGGTAGCAAGGCAGAAAAGACTAGGTGAGAGAGCATGTTAAAATTCTGCTTAAGGCATTGGTAAAGATGCCAATCTTGAAGAGCTAGGAGGAATTCAAGTTTTATTTTGTTGGGTGACTTGATTGAGGCTCAGAGGACTATGTGTCTGTCTGTCTGTCTGTTTCTCTTGTTAAAGCACTTGTGAGCTAAATACCTGTTCTAAGTGCCTAATGTGGATTTACTGGGCTTGTCAGCCTTTAGGTAATCAAGTTTTACCCTCAGTGTAATTATTAGCTTTAAACATTGAGAGCAGAGAGTGTAGGCAGGAGATATTATTTATAAAAGGCAGGTACCAGTGTGGGGTGGGTGCAGCCCCCAGGGGCTGGCAGGGGCTGTGGGGCCCGATGTGAGCAGCAGGCAGGGGCTTCCTGTGCTGGACACAGACTGCTCCAGCCAGCTCCAACTCATCCCCAGTGGCCTAGGTGGTGGCATTTAGGGAGAAAACACTTCAGAAAGAGTAGGATGCCACAGAGGCTGTGTGGGGCCTGAGGGGAAAAAAACAGGATGAAAACCATCTCTGCAGAAAGCAAGGTCAGAGAAGAAGAAGCTGAGGTGGTGTTGTGTGCACTGGAGCAGGATTCCCCTGTGACTCTTGGAGAGGACCATGATGGAGCAGACATCCACTGTAGAGGACCCTTTGGTGGAGCCAGGCATTTCCTGAAGCAGCCTGTAGCCAGTGAAGAGGAGCCTGTGCAGGAACAGGTTCTCCTGAAAAGAACTGTGGTCCATGGAGGACCCACACTGGAGCAAGCTTATCCTGCAGGACTGCAGCCTATGGAGTGGACCCACATTGGAGCCGTTTGTGAAGGACTGCAGCCTGCAGTAAGGACCCACACTGGATCAGGGGCACAGTGTGAGGAGGAAGGAGTGGCAAGGAGGAAACATTATGGACTGACTGCAGCCTCCCATTTCCCAGTCCCTGTGCTGCTGGGTAGGATAGAGGAGGTGGAGGAGTTGGGAATGTAGGGGTAAAGTTGAATCTGGGGAAAAATGAGTGGTAGAGGATTTTGTCTTTGTTTCTCACCATCCAACTCTATTTTAATTTGCACTAAATTGAATTTTCCCCAGTTTGAGCCCACTTTGCCTGTGATGACAGTTGGTCTCCCAATGTCCTTTTTCTTCCCTTTTCTCTTCCCTTCCTTCTGTTTCTTCTCTTGAACGATGATGAGCTTTCTCATCTTTCTTTCTCCCACTGGGCTGCTGAGGAGGGGATATGCAATAGCAGCTGGGTGGACATCTGGCAGCCTGCCAAGGCCAACCCACCACTCTACCATAACAATCCTGGTTTTAATTATGAAGCTGAGCTTTACTCATTTCTTAAAACTGCCATGTGAGAACCAATGTTTACTGGCAGTTTTGGGATTGCACATCCCAGATAGTTGGAGCCACCTCTGAGTGACCCTGCAGAAGGTGTTTGTGGAGCCTCATGACTCTTCAGGACTTCCCTGCTGGCTGGCTCCTCTTAAGCTACTCTTTAGTTGGTTACTTGCCATATTTTGGATCCAATGTTGAAATGCCAATCTCCTCCCTGGACTATTAAAAACATTTATCATTAGGGTTCTTAGAGGCCTGGAAGGAACAAATATTTTTTCTTCATTAAATAAATAGCTAGTAATTTGTCAGAACATTATGGGCTTTGTGCAGTGCCAAGCCATGTTGCTTCAGGAGGTCTCAGCACCTGCCCTGTACCCAAATTATCTCACTGCTTATTTTTATCAGTCCTGTGTTCAGTCTCTCTACCACAGCTGGCCACATGTAACATACTTTCATCCACTCTTCCTACCTCCTTCCAAATATATATTAATGTATTTTATTGCTTAACAGTAGGGTTGTATTTCTGTGAAATTCCTCCCCTTTTCCTCCAGTATAGTACAGAATAAGAGTTCAGACCACACTGTACATTGAACATGAATTTTACAGCTGAAGTGATTATAAGGGATCTGAAATGAGCTGAAATTTTACCTACATATATTTATTTTATAACTTTTTAGTCTTCAGCTTTCTAGGTGAAGACTTAAGTCCTCACCTTTCAAGGGTGAGCAGGCTTCATTCTCCTTTTTCTCCCTTTTCCATGTCTTTAATCCTTCTTGCCATGCTGTCATTCTGCTTTATCTTTCTGTTTAAGAGAAGGACTTAGAGTGTTCCAGATAAGTCTGCACTGTTGTTCCATGGAGCAGTTTTCGTGGTTTTTGTGTCATTAACACATTGCATACATTGTAAGCTGTTGTGTCAGCCAGCCTTCCCTGCAGTGAGGACGCTGTTTCACTGAGCTGTACCTATGTCATAAGTTCATAAATTGGTTTGGGCTGGAAGGGGCCATAAGAACCATGTAGTTCCAACTCCTCCTCCACTAGACCAGGTGGCTCAAAGCCTCATCCCACCTGGTCTTGAACACTTGCAGGGATGTGGCATCCACAGCTTCTCCAGGCAACATGGTCCAGTGTTTCAACACCATCATAGTGAAGAATTTCTTCCTAGTATTTAATCTAAAACTACCCTTTCAGGCTCCCTTTCTGAGAACACATGGTTCATTTGGAAGCATGTAGGGTACTAGCTTGCATGCTTTCCCCCTGTAATCATGGGTTTCCGTTTGTCTGTGTTGCACATCACATCATCAGATTGAGAAATTGCTGTAGTTGATGTTGGCCACCCTGAAGTTCCCTGCACTCCTTTTGTTTTTCTTGCCTGTACAATTTTTTGCTGTCCTGAGATCTTATTGTATCACCACTCCTTCTTTCCATCAGCATAATTAACAACAGTTTTTCCTATGGAGTCCTGAGGAATACTGTTATTAAACTTCTGCAGTGCTGAAGGTGACTATTTAGTCCTGTTCTTGCTTTCTATCTCCTCATTTCTTTTAATCCAAAATAGTGTTTGGCTTCATATGCTATTAGTTGGTTTTGCTTCTTTATGGCATAGCTTTTGAAAGTCTAAATAAGGTTTCCTGTATTCAGTGCTCCACTGGCACTCTCAAACCTAAAGGTTTGGAATATCTAATTCTAGTACCTATTAAAAGTGTTTAATTCCAGATTAGTAATATCCAATTTCAGCCATTTCCATTTTAGGTTTACAGAAATACTGTACTTGATGTTTTTAACCAAACTTTCAGGAACTGATGCACACATGTGTCTGAAAATCTATGTATCACACCTCCAGCATCTGAAACATGGAGAGGCATTGTTCACTAATCTCCAGTTTCAGAAGAAAAGTGTCTTCTCAGTGAGGGAATCCGTGGTGTTGGTAGCAAATTATCTACATCATCCCGAAACTTCAGAAAAGTTTTATTTTCTCATGCTTTTATTGTTGTAACAGTTTTATTTTTTTAACAGAGTTGCTTACTTTGTTGGATATTATAAACCAGGTGACCCTTGTTTTTAAGAAGTGCTGTAGGTAGACATCAATCCGATTGTGAATCACCAGAGCTGATAAGTATAACTGGTAAGAGTCAGAACTAGTCAGGAACTTAACTCAGTACTAAATTTGCTCTGAAATTACATATTTAGAAAAAAGGTTAATGCATTGTTACTTATCTAATGAATAATTCTTCCCACCATCAAGCTTTTAAAACTCTGAGTTATGTTTTTAACATAAATTATCTGCACTTTAGAAGTCAATTCTTCTGAGTGAACATTCCAATCTGAGAGTGGGTTGAAAGAATCAATTTTTTTTATATCAATCTGTAATAAAAATGTCCATTTTTTCCCCAGTAAAACTTCAGTTAATCAGCATAAATAAGGTTCAGTTTAAGGTGGGACACAGACATTAACTGATTTACACTGAGACAAAATTAGTAATGGAGAATACTAATAAAAATTTTGAATATTAAGTGATATTTAAGGCTGTAGAGTAATTTCATTATTTCTGGATTAAAATAAAACACTTTAAAAGACATGAAATAATTTTAAAGGTTGTATATTATTTTCTATGCATAATGTCCTAATCATGGATAGTGAGCTTTGTTTCTGGAGTAATTCAGGTCACAAAGTTAGTTTCTGAAAGATCTGTATTTCATTTGGTGTTGAAATTGGATCTTGTGTGGTTGGTGAGACAGAGGATTATGGGTGAAAAATGGACACTACATAGTGTGAGGGAGCTGATTGATCCTGAAAGAATTTCATTCTAGTCATATTTCAAACAAAAAAAGGTTCCTGAATGGAGTGTCAAATCCTTTTTTTTCCTTTTTTAAAAAATTCAAAGTTTTCACTGAAAGTCTTTCAGTTCTTCATTTGTAAGACACTTGTCTTGAGTCTTAAGACTAATTTTTTAAGTGGTAGATATGATTGAAATTTGGAAAGGCATTAAAGCTCAAATCTCGAAAGGAATTCAGATAATTTTTAAAAAATTTGTAGGAGATGAGCTGCTAAATATCTTAACAGAGGCTGTTTTGAAGCATTATACTAAAATCCCTTAGTGTGTGCTTAGTGCAGAGTGTTTTTAATAAAACAGAATTATAGCATGGCCTACATTAAACTAAGGGATAAATGTCATTATCTGCTTAGTTAATATGGATTTTTGGAATAAAAATCTTAATCATAAAATAGATAAAATTAGCACAGGGGAGTCAATGTAAAGTGGAATGGGTTGTCCTAGCACATGTATTACCTGGCTTTTTTTTGGTTGACTTTCTCACTAACCTTCTTTTAATGAGATTTTAAATGCAATTTCACTATGGATAATAGGTATGACAGTGTAGGTAGTCCATAAAGTCCAGAGACTAAAAGAGTATGGTGTCATGTAACCCTTTTTCTTTGGTCATGATAAATCTTTACTAACACTTTTTTTTTTTCTGTCTACTGCAAATAAATCAAGAAACACATGTCATGTGTGTGTGTAAATATCACTGACTGTTCTTCAAATGGTTGAAATTGCTTTTTGCTTTTTCCACTGTTTTAATAGAGAACTCTTTTTAAGTACTGAGCACATCCCTTTTGCAGCCTTCATAATTTTTTTCCCATTTCAGCTGTCATTTAGATGTTGATATGTAAAACAAAATGGCAAAAATCAACACCCAGCACTCCTACCCTGGTATGCACAGCCTGTCTGTCATAACTGCTGATGAAGATATCGAAAGGATTGAAAATGGCTATATCAGGTAATATTTTCCTTTCATCACAGTCAAGAGGACAGATTGCTTCATAATTTGTGGAACTCCTGTAGCTCTGGAAGTGGGAGGTAGAATTATGGCAATGTTGTGTCTTGATATTGTTGGCCCAGTGCACTTAACAGACTTGGCAACATCTATCCAAAGCACAGAAGAGTCAGACACAGGGAGGTTGTCATGGCTTGCAGTTTTGGAAGCAGGAGCTGCATTACCTCAGGAAAAAAGCCCATTTTCACATCAGTGGGAATTACACTAACTCATTAAAGAGAAACCTCTTTGTCAAGTCACCACACGGATAGCAGGGCCTGTGCTTCCAACAGAGTGTGTAGGATTTGGTGAAAAAAAGGATCCTTCCAGAACCATGCAGTGAAAAGCCTTGGGAAAGTTTTTTTTTTTTAAGCAGCCTCTGCAAATTGCCTAGTTCCTGTTATAGGAAAAATTTGCAGTGGATAAAGAATATCAGCATTTTTTTACTGGATTTTCAGAGTGTCTCACTGTACAGAGGAAATGTAATAGTTTCTTTACATTCACCTTTGTCTAGTTTTGATAGTTTTAAAGTGGCTGTTTGAAATTTGCCAATGAGCTTGCACTTACCTATTGCACAGTACCACTCATTCCTCTAGATTGGGCAAAGCCTGCTTGGCCTGTGGAAAGGTGCCTGATGATCCATAGCATCTGTAAAGGTGTCTTGGTTTGGAAAGACAGGTATCTGCTAGGGAAAGCTGGAGCTCCCCTTGGAATGGAGATGTAAACACCCTCCCTCCCCTCCAAATTATTATAATTTTGCAATTAGGGGCTTTCAGGCAAAGATACAGGAATAGGAATAACAGTTTTTTACTAGGAATATTAAAAATACAAATGTAGTAATACAAAAAAAACAAGCAAGCAAACAAACAAAAATCCTAGAAACTCTGACAGAGTCAGAGATAGGACCTGACACCCTGTTGGTCAGGATGTCGGAAACAGTCCAAATAAATTCTCCTGCAGTAACAGATGAGGTTCTGTTGGAGTAAATATGATCCTGTAGAAAGGGTCCAGTGTTGGTAAGATGAGTCTGGTCTTCTCTGGAAATGCAGTGGAAACAGGCTGCCTTGGTGCTTTTGATTCCCAATTTTTATGTAGGTAGGAATGCTTGGCTCCTCCCACTGGGTGGAGCATCTCACAGTGGGATGATATAATTGTATCAGTCATGTGGTGAGCCTTGATGGCCCATTAACAGAAGATACCCCCCTGGAGGGAGGATGGGTCCTGGAAGAGATAAAAAACACTGCCCCACCTGGTTTTAACAGCTGGCCCATTATCAGAAGGCACCTGCCCCCACCCCCCTGGAGTTATGAGGAATGGGTTATACAAGAGATAAAGAAAACACCTCTCCAACCAGTTTCAACAGATGGAAATAGAATACACATTTTTGGTTACATATTGCAACCCAAGACAAAAGGTTAGAATAAGTTTTCTGCTTTTGTCTTGTTATGGCCAACCCCCTCCTCTCTGCGGACCTTGTCAGGCTGTCTTTTGCTGTTCAAATGCACACCCAGACTGGAGTACGCAGAGTCCTGATGGGCTGATGGGACTCCCTGCATTGTGGTGATTTTTGGATTGCATGTCCATAGCAGCTGCTATGGATGCTCTGTTTGAATTGGTCCTTTTTTTTTTCCTTCTTGCTTTGCTTACATGATACCTTCTGTCACATAGATTTCACCTAGTAGTGAAAATCAATCTGGTTTGTTCTGCACAATAAGGCTTGCTCGTTGTAGTTACACTACCCCATGATCTCCTTAGGGAGATTCAATAGAGCCCTGTTTCTTTCTCTCCATTAACAGTGATGCGTTAGAAAAAGTGAAAACATAGATTGAAATGAGCCTCTTCTTTCCTTTTTTTCATATCCTATTTGTAGCAGATGTCAGTGATTGGCAGCTCAGAATGGAATTACTAGCAGGGATGTGAGAGTGGGGTTATAAAGGTTTAAATGTAGAATTAAATCCCTGTGGTTGTCCGCAATTTCAGAGGCAATGACTTTGACAGATAGAGAGACTGAAATATGAATTTCCCTTTATCATCATGGTGATGGTCTTGAAGAGGCATTTTTTGAAGGGAAGTTTGATATTATCAGCATTAATTGCAGGACTTTCATAGATGGGTAAGAAGATCCAGTCTTGCTCTGTAAAAGAGATCTCGCAGTTAAGATTTTTGGATTGTTGAAATGATTGCTGGTAAGTATATACAATATCTTGATAATACCATTCAAAAATTCTGCTTTTTTTTTCTTAAATTCAGATTTACTTTAGAAAATGTCTGTACCAAAAGATAGAAACCATCCAGGATTTTAGCTCTTCTCTATCTTGTATCAAAATATGCTACTATAGATATTGGGTAAAAAAGCACATTTGTTAGAGTAACAGCATTTCTTCTTTGCCTTTACCTTCCTCCAGCTCCTGTTGGCTATAGTTCAACAAAGCAATTAAACACATTACTTAGTTCTTATTAAAATCAGTGGGTGTTAAATTTATGCTTAATGCTAAGGATGTGCTTAAGCACTTTTCTGCTGTGAAATGAAGTGTAACCAAGAAAAACCTTTCACTGCAACAGTTAACAGAAAGCTGCTACTGATCTTTAAAATGCTGTGCTTCTTTATGCTGCAGTGATTCATGTGTCCATATTCTTACTCTGTAGCGTGTTATAAAGTTGGTTCATTTTGTTAAAACAAAAAATAAAAAAGCCCAAAAAATAAATGAATCTCCCTTTTTAAAACCCAGCCTCTTTACAGAAATAGCTCAAATAAGAGAGGCAGCACATCAGCTTATAGACACAGGCTGGCTATCTAAAGTTGAAAGTAGGATTCAGCTGTGCCCTATAGACATCTGGATTTCAGTCTTTATGTGAGTAGGTGCCTACGTTCCTGCTGTCCTGAGTGGAGTTGCCGTCAGTACTGATGGTCAGCAGCACCCAGGGAACTGCTCAGCTTACCCTCAAACTCAGTAACTCTTCTGGCTCCTTTGGCTCTTTTGATTATGAGAGGTATTTAGTTGCCTAAAATAGTCATCTAATGCTATTTGAGATACCATAGAGTATTTGAAGCGTTTAGCTGGCACTTATGGATGTGTGGAGAGATCTGTGTGTTCTGGAGAGGTCCAATAAAGTATTCTGAGGTGTTCCAAATTGTACCAGACTCCTATTCTGAAGCAGCTGAATGAAGCCCGGAGATGGCCATTGGCTCTAATAGGAACTTAGATATTTACTAGTCACTGCCATTAACAATATTAGAATTTATTGCTAAAATCACACAAAATGTGTATTTCTAGTAAACAGGAATAAAAATACTTAAAACCAGCCATGGTAGTGCAGTCTAAAACACTAACTAGTCCAGTATCATTTCCCCAGCAGGTCTGCAGGCAATTTCTCCAGGAAATACCAAAAAAGGTGGACAAACTCTACCATTCTCCCAGCACTCAGCTCAAGAGAGCTCCTGGGCTGAATGTGGGCTCTGTGTATCTGGTAGTCTGTGATGAATGTTGATTCCATAAGTTTGTTCATTGTGCCTTAGAAGGATGTTAACTTTGGCAACCACCATATTCTCAGCACTGGCAACATAAACTAGGTTATTCAATACTAAATGGCATTATGTTATTGGAAGAGAAGTAGAAAACAGTTGAGAATTCTGGGACCGTCAGGATCTATTTTAGCATTGTTCTTTGGATAGAAATAATGAAGTTTTAATTCTTTGTTTGTTAGTTTCTCAGTTGTGAGTGCACATAAAATTGAGCTGCTAATTGTCCTCTTGTGGGCATTCAGAATGTTGCTGCCAGCTCTTAGGAAGATACTGCAACTATTATTTTAGTCAGTGTTTTCCTGGCAATACCGATTAACAGACCCATGTGAGAGTTCTTGTTTGCATTACAAAGGGGGAAAAAAGTGATCCTTAATGGACATAACAAAGTCTTGTAAAAGTGAATACTAAAGACTGAAAAACTCAGAGAAAAACAAGGAGTACTATAAAAAAAATTCTGGAGTGAACCGTCACAGAGTCCAGGTTCCAGTGAAGTCAATTTCAAAACTCCATTACTGGAAGACAAGGCTAAAATTTAATCTATTTTTCTCAAATGCTATTTTTTTAAGTGCTAATAAGTAGTCTTTAGCTTCTGAGCTTGCTAGAATGTATGGCAGAGCCTCCACTGACTTCAGTTCATATTGGATGGCTCCAAAAGAATAGAAGCACAGGCTTAACAATATGGTTATCAAATATATGCTCTATTACAAGGGAGAGGACAATTTGCTGGACTGTCTACTAATGCGGTGGTGGAAACAACCAGATGGGGGAAAGTCTGGTGAAGGCTGCATGGAATTCCTTAAAAAAAAATTTTGTTTTTGCAGAACCCATTCACTGCCTGAGGATGCATCTTCAGAACTGCAGGGAGTAATTTCTGTGGAGGGAGGACATGTACCTGAATCCCAGGAAAGCTCCTTCAGTGGCAGGGGAGCAATGGCAAGGTAACATACTAACTAATACAATTTCCAATATTAAGTTCAGTTTGCTGGAAGAGACTGGTCACAATTTGGAGGCAAAGAAAGAAGACCCATCGCTTTCCAAAGGAAACGGATGGGGTCCAGCCAAAGAATGTCCATAAGAAGTACCAGAAGTTCCATTTGGCCTTGATTCATCACTTACTTATTGCTAATAAAAGTCTTGAAATCTGAGAGAGGCTGAATAAGCCCAAATAAATTTGTCAAATATAAAAAAATAAATTATTTTTACATAACTGTATCTGAAAATACATTGAATGCTGGGGAAATGCATGAAGTGAGGCAGACTGTAAAATAAATGGATATGTGTTTGGTTCTGGCTGATAGCTGATGAAGTGTTTGTTTCCTATCAAATAAAACATAATGATTGTTTTCTTTTGGTAGATGGCTCTGGAAAGGGAGGAGACAGGTGGTCTTTGTGTTTTGAGTGCAAGAATTCCTCTCAGTTTTTAGAATCCAGTTATGTTTATAGTGGATTTGGAGTCCTAGTCAGCAAAAGTGAAGCCAAACATTGTCTTAAGTTGTTTATGTTTCTGGGACTTTAAATTTAAACCTGAAGGGGAGCTTCAAAACCTTATTGTGTCTACTTTGCATCTGAGACTGCAGGGCTCTGCCTTCAGATACCACTGTTACACTCAACACAGACCATGGTCACTTTAAGCACAGTATATTTCAAAGAGCAAAGAAAAGCAATTGTTATAAAACTAGAGTAATTTAAAAAGTGTTGTTTAAACTTCAGCATTTTGGATAGTGGAAAATAAACTTGTATTTCCCTGCTTGGTTTTCAGATAATGACACCAGCAGATTTAGGTGACAAAATCTGCAAGAAGTTGAGTTTAGATGAAAAAAGATTATAAATGTGTGTTTTGAGTAAACATAATGTACATAAATATATAAATTCATACTGAGAACTTCCTTTTTAATCTTTTTTTATAGTTTCCTTTATCCTTTTTCAGGATAGTTTGAATTACGTGTGTGTGTAGATACAGTTATGTGTTCTCTGAATATACAAGGAAGTTTGTGACGTAAACATGAATGCCAGTAACATAACCTGACTCTTGAGGGGAAATTCTGAAGGATCTAAGACAACTGCATCTGATGGACTTCACTGAGTATCTCACTTAGAGATGTAAAGAATCAGCAAGAATATTCTGTTGCTCCTGCAGTGGTGATACATTAGAATAGCAGCTGATGTGTGAGGTATTTTCCTGATCCACTGCAGAAGGTGATCTATGAAACTGTGGCAAGTGATTGGGTTCACACAGTTACTCCATCAAGTTTAATTTCATGGCAGGTGGAGATGTGGAGAAAAATCCTCCTGGGCTGGTGTTTGTGCAGATGTTTTAAGCCACCTCACGTTTCTGTCTGCTTCAGTCAATTTTGTGTGCGTGTTCCATGCAGGCTGTCACGATTTGTCTTATCCGTGAGGTCATGGGCCACCAGACACTCACACCATGAGGACCAAAGGCCTGATTCCTTCTTGGAACGTATCAGAGGGCCGGAGCTCGTAGAGGTGTCCACCAGGCAGAGCAACATCCGCTCCTTCCTGGGCACCCGGGAGCGGGCTGGGGGAGCAAACAGGTAAGGAGACGTGTTTGTACTTCAAGTGAAGATGACTGAGGTTATCATGTTTCACTGGTAAGTAGGACGTAAGTTGTATTTTAAGAAGAGGGTAAGAAGCTTAGCGTGGGAGATGAACAGAGTATTCAATGCTACCCAGGAATCTTCACATAACTAAAGTGTTGCACTTTCAACAGACTTTCTCCTTCCTCCTCAAACACACTGTGACCAAGTAAAGTATTTTGAAGTAAAGGATTTTGGTTGTCCTGCTTCAGGTGGAATGATTTCTTGGAAATGGAATTTTATTATACGCAACTTGATGTTGCTAAACTGCTCTCTTCTGAGGAGAATGCAATTTCTATTTCAAGAATCTAGGATGTTTCTGCTTTTGGCTTTGCAGGATATTAATGTGCATTATCTGCAAGTGTTAAGAAACTCTAAAGAAGGAGTTGTGCAAAACTTGTCATTGTTTTGTTATTTCTACTCAGAAGTCCATCTGATAACATTACAGAAGGTTTCTGATGCAGAAATGACAAAATCATTTGGATGCTGACTTCACTTATTAGCACATATGCAGTATTTGGTATGAAAGGCAGGTTCAGTCTTAATTTTTTTCCAATAAAACAAAAGAGAAACCTTTATGTGTTTACAGTTCCTTGACTGATGAATTATTATTACTTTATAAATATATGATATGGTGTTTTAAGTTTAACTCCAGCTAAAATGGGAAAATAAATTTGTTGGCATTAGGCTTTGAAGCAGAGACTCCTATATTTTATTGCATAATTAAATTGTGGTAGGTAAGCAAGTAATTAGTTTCAAAAATCTCAGCAAGCAATTCAGATTAAAGCAAAAACCTTTGAAGGTCTGTGCATTATGCAGGTTACTTTGATTTGTTGTAATCCAGCACAGCCTTTTTATCTTCACTTGATCTGCTTCTTAGAAATTAATCTCAAGAACATTTTATTGAATTAGCCAGACAGTTGCCTGATTTCTCAGGCGTCTGGATCAGTAGCAACTGCAGATGGGAAGTAATTAGAGAGAACAACATTGATCATGGGCCAGCAAACCTCTGTACAAGGCTATTTGGAGTGAGTTTAATAGCACCCATCCTTGCCTTCTCAGTTTTATGCTGTTGTTGGTTGACAGTAACTCTCAGTGGTTGTATCATGAAGGCTTAATTCTGCAGCAGTGGTAGGTATGCTCATTACTTATCCACAAGCCTTGACACTGCATCTGTGAAGAGGTCTTGAAAGGATTGAAGAAAGCTTAAAATAGAAGTCCAATGAGTACAGGGCTAAAAATAGTGAGGTGCATCTTGCCATGCACTAATACGCCTAAGAACAGGCTTCAGACATCAGATGTGGTCACAAATGTGTATGCCAGGCACATGACAGAAAGGAACTGGTGCCTTGAAGCAGTTATGCAAAGGGGCTTATCACAACAGTCAAAATTGACCTTGCTAATCTTATCAGTGCATATGTGAGAAGCTCGTGAGTCAGTCTGTAGTGTAAACACGTGTGTGAAATACCAGCAGTCTTTACACTCTTTAATGTGTTTTATTTAACTTGATTGCAGTCACTGGCCCTTGGCCAGGTTCAATGTCAACTTCAGCAACAACACCAATGAAGAGTAAGTACTGTTAACTTCCAAAGACCTTTCTACTACCAGCACCTTCTATTTTTCCCTATCCAGCCTAGTAACATCTGTAGTATAAACTCCTTAGTTCCTCCTAAGCCTTTCCTAAGAGTATAGTTTTATTATAGAGAAAGGTCTAATTTTCTTAGTATAAAAAACATCTTTTGTGCTCCCTGTGAACTTCTTTTTGTCTAAAGTCACCCCTTCCTCTCAAAGGGTATTGAATTTGACTAAGCATTTAGTCCCCTGTAGTTCAGCTGGCTGATTTTACTGCATTACCAATTGATGCATTCATTGTTCAGTTTTTAAATGAGATTCATGTATTAATTTTCTAATAGTGATTTTCCTCTTTTAACACACTGTTCTGTTTTTGCAAATCAAGTCCCCCAAAAATTCCAGGTTGTCAAATGAGAAGTGGATACTGATGAGGGCACCAAAAGCCATTTATATGTCCATTGTTTAAAAGTGTGTGTTTCAGTTCAGCAGGTACTGTTGTTTGAGAGAGTGACAGGCACCATAATTAGGCTGGTATTGCCACAGAATGTCTGACAGAAGCTGTCTTTTTGAGTCTATTTTATATCATTGACAAGCTCTTTCACAGTGTTACACCAAAGAGAAATTCATTAAACAATGTGAAGAGCTCTTGTAATTTAAAATCACCCAGCATCAATGTTTGTTGCTTGTCTTAGACCACAGCAATCTGAAGACATATCAGCTCTTTAGTATCCAGCTGCAGATCAGTTCCATGCATAATAATAGTAGGTTTTTTTCATTGCTTTTCAAATGAAAACAAAAAAAATTAAAAGTAATCATTACATTTTCTGATTCTGTCAGAAATTTATACTTCTAGAAAACTCTTGGGTTCTTTTTCCTCCAAATAATTCTATCATAGGCAAGTTTAAACTGTACATTTTAAATGATGCTGCAAAACCTTTGTGCACACAGCTGAAGAAGAGATCTTCCAGGTCCTAAAGCAACTTTTTGGTTTGCTTTGCACAACTTTTATTCAAAAGGAAACTCTGTGTGCAGTGAACAGTAACAGAAATATCCAAACTTTTATTTAGACTGATATAAAAGAAGTGCTGTAATCTTGGAGCTGAGCCTGCCAGACGGAGCCCAAAGGACTGGTTAGGACAGAAATACTTCTACCTCACTCTGTTTCTGACAGTGACTCATGTACCTTGGGCAAAACTTTCATCCTTTTAATGTTTTATTATTTTAACTGGAGACAAGACCTGTCTGTCTACCAGCCCAACAGTCTGAAATCTTCTTGATTTGCAAAGTACTTGACAGATGAGAAATACAAATATTGGAGTAATTCAAAGACTATAACAGTGTTTTTATAAGGGCTGGTGAAGTAGATTTCTAAGTCTAAAGCTGCACACAGCTTAGAGACAGCAGGGATGCTGCTGTACTGGGGTCAAGGAGGACAGATGCAAACTGTTTCATTAGTTACTGGATTCTAGTTTACTCAGTGTTACTGGTAAAGAAAAAGAAATGTGGACTTCTCATTATGTTAAAGATCTAAGTGTGCCAAGTCTTGGCACATGATGCTTTCAAGTCTTTGATTATGGCCAGCCTTTTCCTCTGAGCAACTTTCACTGCCAGACTGCAAGTAGATGGGAGTATGATAAGTTGGGAGTTACCACGATAGAAAGATGAACAGAGGCAACATAAATGGAAGAAACTCACTTACAAAAGGTACCTGTAGTTGACTGATGAGTTTGTAGGAGATCTCAGGCCAGAGAAAAATTAAGTATTTGCATTAGATGCTGTGTGAAATGAAGTTTTCTCACTTTTAAAAAATAAAACGCAAACATAGGAGGGAGGTGGGATTGTCAAATTATTCCCTCCAAAGTTTACCACCACTGAGACTTTTTGACTGATTCTCGATCTCAACCTACTTTTCCCTGAATAAGATCCTCAAATGTACAGTGGCCCTACCCTTTAAAATTCTGCTTACTCGTAACTCTTCCTTTCTGGTAAGAATGCCAGGCATTTGAAGTATTGAGGAGCTACATTTATGCCAACAACAGCAACTGTGCATTTGCCTTTAGATCAGACATCATGCATAGTAATCTGCAGTGAAAACCTGACATGTTTTTTAAACAGGAAGGAGTTTTGGGGGCAGATTGGAAGATGAAACAGTGAAGTTCTGGACAGTCAGTCCAGAGAAATAAATTAATTCCTGAGAAGCAGTTCCCACTGCTGTGTAGGAATCTGCCTTAGTAAATGCAAAACTCGTTCTTTGATATGAGGTGCAAATAGAAATAGAAGATCAGTCAAGCCAAAGGTTCTTCTCTCCTCCAGTTCTGCTCTCTTGTACTGTGTAATTTTGAACGTTCAGTGGTGTTGGTCAGCTTGGTAGGTATTTCCCTGGATGTGGCAGAGTGTGGGATCTCGGCATTTTTAAGCAAATGAGTCTTGGCTTTCCAAAGTACACTGTGATGGTGCATCACTGTGGGAATGTCTAAATGTAAGAACTGGAACAGGTGCTCATTTCTGATTTGTGAAAGCTGCTACTATCTCAAAATGGGTGGCTGTCATCTCCTTTGGAGTGCTTCTTTCTCCCTGTAACAAGCACATTCCTAGATGGGACTGCCATTTCTGGCCTGAGCAATATGAGCAAGTGTGCATGGAAAGCACAAGTTCTGTAATCAGCATTATTACATATTTTGTCCTTGCTGTGGGATGCTGCTGTCATTAAACTCATTTGCCCTTTCTTGACACCAGTGGAAAGGGAGACTCACACCCAGTCTTAGCAGTTCAGAGAAGACAAAGCTCCCATGGGAGCAGGAATCCATGGCTTTCAATCAAACCAGACATTATGTGCGGGGAGTTTTGTTATCCACATATACTGTAGTGTAAGGAACACTCTTTGGCTTTTCTGTCTAAGTGGAACACTTTCTGCTTCAAGGACTAGACAAATTTCAAATAAAAAAGGAGATCTCAGATGATGAATTTCTGCTTGTACTAATGAGCACCGTTCTTCACATCACATTGCGTGATTCTTGACCAAAGCATGTAGCAAATCTAGCTTTAAGATTAAGTATTGTCAGAATCTCAAGAAAGACATTAGCTTTTCCTGTAGATTTGAAAAGCATTTGTGAGCCTGTCTGCATAAGTTAACATATTTCAAGACTCTTTTGTTCAGACAAATACAAGAATGGGGCAATTCTGATCCAGAGGCAACTAATTAATTAAAATTTTGCTGGTTTTAAAGAACCATGAGAGGAGATTCATCCTTATTTTTTATAATTGCTATGAAAGCTTCAGACAGTCACATTGAGGTTTTGGCTGTGCAAAGAATGTTGACAGTTTGTTAAGTTATTTCACATTCTGTCATCATTTAAAAGGTTTCTTTTTAAATGCCTGTGTTCTTAAGAGTCAATCAAACTGAAAGCATTTACTTAAAATCATCCTGGTACACTTGTGTCTGAAATGGTCAAGAAGGTGTGGGTGACTAAGGCAGAGAATCAGCCAGCTGATGTGATAGTGTGGTGGTGTCAGAGTGAGAGGTCTCAGCCTGTAAACTCTTTTTTCCGGTTGGATCCCTGTCCTACTCTGTCTGGAGTCTAGTCTTGTTTCCCAAACCTCCACCCTCTCCCTGAACTGCTCAGTATTGGTAATATTGCTAAGCCTTACATTATGTTGTTCAGCAAAAAGGAAGAAAAGAAAGAGGTTAAAGAGGAGAAAAAGGAGGAGAAAAAGGAGGAGAAAAAAGAGGAAAAGAAAGAGGAAAAGAAAGAGGAAAAGAAAGATGACAAAAAAGATGACAAAAAAGATGATAAAAAAAAGGAAGAGTAAGTATAAATAATGAATGTGTGATTGTAACATGTCTCCTACACTACAAAACATGGTACAGCATTTCATTGTAACACTTACTGTTGTTCTGTAGACTGCAGATTCTTAGCCTGTCAAATCTTTAATACATTTTCCCCTTTGTGGTGGTTTCAACTGCTCAGCAAAGTTGTTGTATCTTGAAGACCTGTGTTTAGATCTTTCTGAACAGCTTCCTGTGTCAGTAAAGGGGAATTGAGCTATCTCTGGTCACTTTGAGTTGAAGATCACTTTTTAATTATAACAGCACTTCAGGACAGCAGCCTGCTTTGCAGAGCTGCACAGACTTGTCATTGTTCCAGAATTTCCATAACAATTCAGACCAGATGAACCAAAAATCTGGTTTATCTTGCCATGTAGAAGTATCTTACATGTAGAAAATTAAGTTTGCTATGTTTGCACACATAACTGGTGTATGCTAGTGTGCAGGTATGGATTTAAGTTCACAGCAATTTTACATTTCAATCATTGTGTTTCCTAAGTTTAGTTATTTCACTGACTATTATATTTAATTACTTGATATGGTGCAGTTTATTGCTAATGATCACTAAAATTTGCTTCTGTTGGTTAGGGGATGGTTTATTTCTGCAACAAAATGAGGTAATCTGAATGCTTTTGGCAGAAATGGATCCTGTTCTTGCTTTGTTCCCATAAAACTGACCCAAATATAACACAATTTAATATTACCAGTGATTAAAAGTAATGATGATGACAGATAAAAAGAGAATGCATTCGGGTGGCCTTCACAGTTAAGGAGTATGTTAGAGTAAAATACTGTAGGTTTATATGTATGTATATGGTGGCACCTGCTATATAGACATAAGGGCATTCCAAATGGAATCTGATTGATCTCAGGATCGTTATTAATCAAAGCTTTTAATTGTTTCTTTCCAATTAGAAAGCCTTTGTTCAAAGCGCTCTCTTTTGGTTTTAATTACTGTAGAGTGAAGGCCTGAGCTTTGTAGTATCCAAGAGTGTTTTGAAACATTTTGTCAAAGAAAATTAATGTTTTAATGTCTACAAGGTAGTATACTCTGATATATAATGACCATATTTATGGTCACCAGTTTTGAGGTGGTGACCAGTTTTCTAGAAGAAATGGTTTAAAGCCAGTAGTGAAGATGGGTAAGTAAACACTTTTTAGATTAAAGCTGCTTCCTTTACTCACATTGCATGGACATTCAGCTTACAGCAATGGTAATGCCAGAAATACACACAGATTTTAAATAAATTATCATTACATTTTAATATATTTGCATTCTTGGAGATTAGGAAACATCGCACAAATACATACTCAAGCATTGCCTGGTTACATATTCTGCACACTATTATACAGTCCACAGATCACACTTCTGCTGTTGAATTTTGCAGCTGTGGACCTCAAATCCACTAATATATATTTCCTCTGATTACATGTCTAATTGCTCTCTATTCCATATCAACCTTTCTCATGCTGGAGACGGGCACTTCTGAGCATACCCTGTGCCATTATCCATGCTGTTCTTTAAATCTTTACATCCCCGGCCTGTATGCTTCCTTTAGCATCACTTGTTGTGAGGCCTAAGGAACCAGGACTGTGAATGTGTGAAATGTGCCTTTACATAATAAGACATGTTTCAGCTCTCATTACACACACTGTATGTGCATATGCTCACAGAGATTCTTACTTGTACAGACATGTATTTGAATACATACATGTTTTACTTGTTCAAATGCATGCTTATACAGTCATTTCCATAATAGCATTTGCTAAAGATCAATAATTAGCCTGCAAAGGAAGGCTCTTTCTCTAGCAATGAAATGTAACCTTCTAACTGGAGTCATAATAAAAAACATAGAATAATTAACTTTTTTTTCAGTTTGCGGCTGATTACAGAAGGCTGTGGGTTTCAGCCTGGGAGATAGGAATGTCTGTGTTTTTCTTTCCACTCTTACTTACTTTTCCCAAAGTTGGGTCAAACAAAGAAATTGAGCTTGTCAGATGGGATACCTGGTATCTCATCTGCACTGCCTGCATGGATACTTTCTCTTCTCAGGCAGCTGTGAATTTATGGTGAAATGAGCAGCCTCCAGAAGAGGGAAATCCAGCAGGTTGCTTGCTTACATTTCCAGTGTAAATCTGCATGTTTTATTTTCCAGGCAGAAAAAGGAGGTCTTTGTGATAGATCCTTCAAGCAATCTGTACTACAACTGGCTGACCGTAATTGCAGCGCCCGTGTTCTATAACTGGTGTATGCTAGTGTGCAGGTATGGATTTAAGTTCATAGCAATTTTACATTTCAGTCATTGTGTTTCCTATGTAAATCACCCTCTTATCTCCCTGCAGTATCTTTTGGGTGACTTACCTGGGTTTACAGTTCATATGTCCTTAGGGATGTATGATGTGAGTACCACTGGGAATAGATTGCCAGTGTTTCTTTTTTTTTTTTCCTTTTTGTCTAGAAGAAGGTGGATGTGACTTGCAGTGGGTGTCCTCATGAGCACTGGTGTGGCCTTCGTGTGCCACCTGCCGGCTGGCGGCTGAGCCGTGTCCTGGCCACTGCATCCCTAAGCACTGCCAGGGATGAGGCCTTCCCACCACCCAGGAGAGAACAGAAAGGAGGGGTGTGGGCAGTGGTGGGGCCTCTTAAACTCATATAATGCATCTTTTGGATGCTCGAAGAGCAGGAAGATTTAACTCAAGTATTTCTTTTCCATGGTAGAATGTAGAAATCAGTTTCAGTCAAAGTAAGGGAGGGATGTAGAAACGGTTTCCTTACACTGTGTAAGATGGTGGGCAGAAATGCGGATGGCTTGCCACTGAGAAACAAATCTTTTATTTGGGAATTATGTTCGTGGAGATGTCTATCCCGTGGAATCTGATGCACTTTAAATTGTAGGGATATGTGTAATCCTCCTTAAGTGCATTCGGGTGGCATTTATGTGTTTGAGTTTTATTCCTGTCCAGAACACCTTTGAATTCTGAAAAATCCTGGTGTCTGTTTGGACATAGCTCTAGTGTGCATCTCATGTCTGGACATGGAGATATGCTGCCTGTAGTATTTCTGTTCCAGAAATGTGCACTAACATGCTGCTAGGGCATGTAATGCAAGTACTCAGCTTATGCATTTCGCCTAATTTATTTTTTAAAAATCTTTGTTTCTTTAGAGCCTGCTTTGATGAGCTACAAATGGACCACATTAAAATGTGGCTGTTCTTGGATTATCTCTCTGATATTATCTATGTTATTGATATGTTTGTCAGGTTCAGAACAGGTAAGTCTTTCTGGGATTTTATTGTGTTTTCAAAGACAGCATGTATATAAAGGATGGAAACAAAAATTCCCCTGTGGGGTGTGACCACTGTCAGAACGCAACAGTGGAGGCTTTCAGAAGATGAAGTGTCTGACCAATTTGGATTTTTTAAGGCCATACATTCCAACGTTTGCTCTTCACTTGTCTCTAAATTCCGTTCTGTCAGTAATAGGTGTGCCAGGTGCTGAGTGCACAGCCACTCTAACAGGATGTGTGGGGAAGGGACAGTAGGGCACTTGGGGCAGGAAACCAACTCCACCCTACAAATGCTATTTTCTTAACCAAGCTGTGCAGCATCCTGGTCAGAAGTGGTTACTGAGTTGGCCAAGTGCAAGACCTGGCACCTGCCTCAGCTTTCAGTCTGTGGTCCTAGGCCTGGAACAGGCAGTGCAGCCCCTCTGCCACCATCTGTGCCTCCTGCAGCCTCTACGAGGTCCTGGCTGGTTTCTCACTGCCTGGTGATGGGATGGGTTAACCCAGGAACCTCTGCTCAAGTCCTGCCTTCCTGAAGTGTGAATCCAGAGGATCTTTGAGGGCTGTGCCATGCTATGCATGAAGTGGTTCTCTTCAGCTTCGTGTCCCTGTTTCTGTAATCCAGGCAGGCTGAGATTCCAGACTCAAAGTGGTATCTTTTTTAAACTGAACAAAGTCATAATATAGGCCTAAGCAGTGATGTACTGTGACCCATATCACCAAGTCACTGAATAGCCCTTGATGCGCTTTGGTCCATGCCAGCGAGCACCCAGTGTCTGGGGACAGCTAGGAGGACAGCAGAGGTTGGGTGTTGTTCATGGTGGTGTTTTTGTAGGGAAGTAATTATAATTGAGTAGAAGCTGTCATGGTAGCTGGCCTTGAGCCAGGAAACATCTCCTGTCTTACTCTCTTCACTGGTACAGACACAGCTTCAAAATGTCCCTTGAAAGAGTCCAAAACAACACTGATCATTTAAAAAAAATGAGAGTGATTTTAAGTCTTTCATTTTAACATCTTATCTATTTTTATCTATTTATTTATTTAAAGTCGTGCTGACAGCTTGATGTTAATTATGGCCTGTGACAAGTTGTAGCATAATTACAAGATGGGCTAAAAATGCTGTCATGTGGGAAGCACACAACCCAGGGCAAGCCAAATTCTTAAACTTAGCAAGTACCTTGTTCAGCAGGAAAGTCAGTTTCAGGTACCAGCCTAAATCACAAGAGTGCTGTATTTGGGGCAGGATGGGAGGAGGGGGGTGTACATCTTCTTTGTGTAGTTAAAATGTCAACTGTGCCAACTAAATTTACCTTCTGCAGTTACATCTGTTAATTAAATGGGAAAGAACAGAGCAGAAATTAGGCATATCCAGGCAAAGCAAGTTATAAATTTCCATGGGCTGCCCTGATAATGATTATATGGCTGTTAAAGCCTGACTGGAATTTGAATTTTCAGGCCTGCCTTGCAACTGCAGAATTGCTGGAGCTGTCTCCCAAATACTTCAGTGGAGGTGTCTGCTGTAGTTCCAGGCACTCCAAGAAAGAAGTAGTTTCTTTTAGGTGTAAAATCTTTGTCAACTCTTTTAACAGTCCCTCCTGGCTCTGCCTTTGCCTGCTGCCTTTTCCTGTGAGTCCACAAGGTCCATCTGCCCTGGGGACAGAGGTCCTGGAAACTTTTGGGGAAGAGTCAGACTTTCTGCTGTCTGAGGGCACAGTCTGCCTTCAAACTGAGATCTAGGCAGCCCCACAACTACTCTGATCATCAGCTTCTCCATGGTGCATTTCTGTTCAGCTGCAGGGCCAGTTGGACTGCATCTCACCTATTGGGTGACTGTGTACTGTGAAATACAAAGGATTCATGTCTCAGCAGCTGGTCATGTTTAGCATGCCCTGTGTTCTAATGCTTTTGAAAGATTTTACTATAAGACTTTAGGGAATAAAGGGAATAAAAAGCTGAGAAATTTTATCTCCTTTCAGGAGGAAGGTGTTTTCAAAGTTTTTTTTTCATAACTGTGTATCAGAAATTCATCAGTCTTGCTGCTTTTCTGTTCAGTTGTATAACTAAAGGGAATATTTGACCAGCTTTTACAACAGTTTTCTGGGAGGCAACACATGCATGGCACAGGAACTACTTCCATTTGTAGTCGCTGTCAGTTTGCAGATCCAAAGCCAGATACATACACAGATGAAGCAAATAAACAAATAGATGAGGCGTTTACAGATGCACCACACATTCCAGAAATACAGCTGTGCTGTGTAGGGCACAAAGAAATGCAGCTTGCTGTTCCTCAGCAGATGCTTCCCTGAGAAAGCTATAGATGGCTTGTAAGTTGCTAAGGGGTTAGTAAAATGTGACAATCCCAAATACACTGGGAATGTTTCGGTTTTTTCTCCATGGACATTTTCTCCTGAGTGGCCGGGCTGACAGTTGGATATCTCCACTGCAATTGCAGCAAGTATTTTGTAGTGCATAGGCTGTTTCCTATGGAATATTTTTAATGCTCTCAGAGGCAAAAAGAGCACTGTGGCTGTACTGTCTGCAGTAAAGGTCTCCCACTGGAGTTTATATCTACTCGTAAATTTTTAAAATCTAATACTTTTCAAAGTCTTTGGAAAGAAGAACTATTGATGTGCAAAAGTCTGCTTAATAGTTCTCTCTCTAGAAACACAAAGTGCAAACCAAGGAAAATCATGTCAGTTTTAACACTGGACATAAGAGGAAAAACATGACTTAAGTGGGGGGCGGGGGTAACTGCATTTCTTTATCTCAAGGTTATCTGTATTGTTTGGGAAAAGTTTCCAAAAATACCTACTTATTCCTGGTGTTTATTTTAAAATATTCCACTCCTATTTTATACACAAGTGTTTAACACTTGCTTAACTATATGACTCATGCCCATGATTCATGAAAAATTAGACACTTGAATCTCCCTATTTTTTTTCAAATATACTTAAAAGAAAAAGATTCAGATGTCACAGAATAGAGCAGAAAACCTCAGGGAGCACTGTGGTGATAATAGAGTCATTGTTCTTAGTCATTATGTATGAGCTTTGAAACTTGATTGAAATACTTAAATATGCAATTAAATGACCTCAATATCTGTAGGCATAACAGTACAAATTTTAACATTCTTAGGCCTGAAATGTAAGTCACTCACTGCTGTGGATGGTATTTTTATTCTAACAAGTAAAATCTTTTTATTCTCTGAAGGCTTCCTTGAACAAGGCTTGCTAGTTAAGGATGAGAAGAAATTACGAGAACATTATACCAAAACTATTCAGTTCAAACTGGATGTGCTGTCTCTTGTGCCAACAGACCTGGCATATTTTAAGCTTGGTTTGAACTACCCCGAGCTCCGATTTAACCGCTTGTTGAGGATCGCTCGGCTCTTTGAGTTTTTTGACCGTACCGAGACCAGGACAAATTATCCAAACATGTTCCGTATTGGCAATCTTGTGTTATACATCCTTATCATCATCCACTGGAACGCGTGCATATACTTTGCGATATCGAAGGTGATCGGGTTCGGAACCGACTCCTGGGTGTATCCCAACGTGTCCGTTCCGGAGTACGCGCGCCTGTCCAGGAAGTACATTTACAGTCTGTACTGGTCGACACTCACACTGACAACCATTGGAGAAACGCCGCCCCCGGTGAAAGATGAGGAGTATCTCTTTGTGGTCATTGACTTCCTGGTGGGCGTGCTCATCTTTGCTACCATTGTCGGTAACGTCGGCTCCATGATTTCCAACATGAATGCTTCCAGGGCAGAGTTCCAGGCCAAAGTGGATTCCATTAAGCAGTACATGCAATTCCGAAAAGTGACTAAGGATTTGGAAGCCAGGGTTATTAAGTGGTTTGATTACCTGTGGACCAACAAGAAAACAGTGGATGAGAAGGAAGTTCTCAAAAATCTGCCTGACAAGTTGAAGGCTGAAATTGCCATCAATGTCCATTTGGACACACTGAGGAAAGTGCGTATATTCCAGGATTGTGAAGCTGGACTTCTCATTGAGCTGGTGCTGAAACTGAAACCTACGGTCTTCAGTCCTGGTGACTACATTTGCAAAAAAGGAGATATTGGAAGAGAAATGTACATTATTAAAGAGGGAAAATTGGCTGTGGTGGCGGATGATGGTATAACCCAATTTGTAGTCCTGAGCGATGGCAGCTACTTCGGTGAAATCAGCATCCTAAACATCAAAGGTAGCAAATCTGGCAACAGGAGGACAGCCAACATTAGGAGTATTGGTTATTCTGATTTGTTCTGCTTGTCTAAGGATGATTTAATGGAAGCCCTCACAGAATATCCAGAAGCCAAAAAGGCTCTGGAAGAGAAAGGACGTCAAATTCTGATGAAAGACAATTTAATAGATGAGGAGGCAGCAAAAGCAGGAGCTGACCCAAAAGACTTGGAAGAAAAAATAGGGCGACTTGAAGTAGCTCTGGATACGCTGCAGACTAGGTTTGCGAGGCTCTTGGCAGAATACACCGCATCTCAACAAAAGGTGAAACAGAGACTTGCCAGAGTAGAAACCCGAGTGAAAAAATATGGTAGTGGCAGCTTATCAGTCGCAGAAGGAGAGGCTGAAAAACCTGAGGAGGAGAAAAAGCAGTAATGGAGTATTTTTATTTCCTCATTTATTGGAGAAAGTTGAAGCACTGAAAGCCATAAATGTATGTAAATATGTGTGTGCATACATAGACATAATTATTTTTATATGAACTCAAGAGAATGGTTTTAAGCATTTTTAACTGAAGCAGTATTTTCTTGTAAATAGAACACTGTCACCTTCTTCTTGGGGGGAGATTTGGTCCAGCACTTGGTGCTTTTTCGTACTGAGAGTGGGTTTCTTACAAGTCATGCTCAGAATGTCTCTTGTGTTTGGTACCTGTAGGTCTTGACGCATTGTCTCTTCCTGTGCATCATGCATTAAGAAGGCTTTGAGGGTACCTGAAGTAGAAGGGATTATTTTTTTTCCTTTTTAAGAGCTTAAAAAATATTTATAGGGTACCCTGCTTTAACTTGCTACTTTAGTAGCTGATTAAATGCATGGATGGATGTTTGGGTTTCTCAAAATCTTTGTTCTTTCACATCTGTGCAAACAGTTGCATGACAGCTAAGCAGTGTCAGGTCATTGCAGTGCACCCTGCACATGTCTGAAATAGCCATACATTCAGATGCTTTAGTCTGATTCTCTCTAATAAGCTGGGCTCTGAACAAAGGACCATGCTGACAGAGTAGCAGTGCTCATTCACGTCCCTTCTGGTAGGGTCTGTGACAGCCTTTGCTGCTTTGCAACTGCTTCACCAGGGAAGAGCGCAGGGGACCCTCCCTTGTTTTTTTTAGCCCAGTTCCATCCTCACTGGTAAAACCCTCACTTGGAAAGGAGTTCCCTAAAGGTCTCGGGTGGAAGGGAAGGTTTGGCTTCACTGAACCTGGAAAGAGAAAAGAGAGCCCTGGTATGCAACTCCCATATGCAGAGCACTGAGTGAACTCCCTGGCAAGTGGCAGTCCCAAGGTAGCCTACTGAGAAACCTCATGGGCTGGCAGGGCAGGCTGTCTTTGCCTGCCACAGAGCTTGCACCCACAACAGGGTTTCTGCAAGGCAGGGAAAACAAGCCCTGTGTTGCAAAGTCATTCCAGTCACTTAGGCTTATGTTTTCTTCCTTTATTTCTTCTAAGGATGTCTACTCCATCTCCCTTTGCTGTTTACTGCCATCTTTTCTCCAAAGTAGTTGTCACATTACCTTGTTTCCATTAGTTAGGGAGAATGCAGAAGATACTAGCTTTCTTTTTTTGGTTGTGTAGTATTTTGCTGTCCTGCAACTCTCCCTGTTACTTTCATCCTCCCGTATCTCATTGGCTATTGAAAAGTACGGAGTAGCAGAGGCTGCTCAGCATGTATGGCATGGGATCTTCCAGTGGCATTAGGTATTACTATTGGCAGTGTTCTGACTTTAGTTGCCCTCAACCCTGACTTATGACAGCATCTGGGACTGATGGCCTGTTGGAAAATTGGTGAGAAACCCACTTAGGGTGGTTTAACTGGGTGGTAGTGGAATGAAAAGAGACAGTTTTGCTAAACAGCATACTTAGTACTCTGCTAAACACAGTAACCCCTCGTCTCCAGGCAAGCAGCTGGTCCCTTCTATTGACACTTCTGAGCCTGGTGAGGGAGACAAATCTGTCTGTGATTAAGGAATGGGGCTTTGCCAGCAACACTGGCAAAGGGACAGCTGGGTAGTAATGTCCACACATGGCCCTCGTGTGAACTCCTGTTATTGTTAGCCTAGAAGCCAACTCACTTAGCGGTCTTCCCTAGATTAGGTTTAACCTCTTTTATCAAAATAACCACTCATTGTAACAAGTGGTTTGGAAAGTTGCCAAGATCTGTTTGTGGCCAGTGGTCCTCAGGAGTATTGGCTTGAGAGAAATGGGGGAACTCCGAGAAGCTGTTTTTGGTAGGGGTGTAGTGCCCTTGGTCCCACTCAGGCAGGCAGGGCTGAGGTGGAGCTGGGCTCACTGCAGGGTACCCCTGTGAGCGTAGAAGTTGCTGTCACAGGCTGCTCAACTTGCAGCTTTCATCTCCTGACAGAGGTGGGTACCATACCTGCCTTGGCTGACATTCACTGCTGTGTGACTCAAACCCACTGTGTCTGGTAGGGGTTTTGTGCATATTGACATGTTCTCCATCAGTCATCATTTTCTGTAAATAACCTATGTACCCAACATAGCACAGCTGTTCCAGCCCACTAGGTACATATGAGTAAAACTGTTTGAAATACTCTTTATACCAAATTTATACCTGTTTAAAAACCCTTAAAAACACAGGACTGCTTCTTCACCTGATGGGTCAGAACAGCCTAATCTATCAGTTAAATACATATTTGCTCTTCCCTTTCTGTGCCTCTTGATCTGGTTTTCATATGCCAGAAAAAGAGCATTTTGATGCTATTGGCTTCAGTCACTTTGAAACATACAGCTTCTGGCATGATGAAATCACATCCTTTAAAGTCTTTCATCTCCGTAAGATGTTTTTTCCTCTTCTTTAATGTGGCCGCAGCATGTACATTAAAATATTTTGAGTAATGTTCAAGCAACTCTTGTGTTTTCTCTTATCCATATCCCTCTAGATTTTAGTGTTTCATGACAGACTTTGATCACATCAACATTATGTAGTTCAGAAAATTGTTAGCTGGAACAGAGATCTGAAGGGACAAAAGACTAAGTGGGGATGGTGGTCTTCCCTCACTGCAAGGCAGCTGGCACTCAGCTTTGGTCCTGGGCCCAGTTTTGACAACATCCCTGCATTTGCAGATACCACACAGGCACAAGAGCCTGACCATTATCCCATTGCCCAAGCAGTGCCAGGTCCCATGGGGCACAGAGCCTGCCAGGCTCTTCATGCTGCTGTTACTTGTCTCTCCTGTCTTCCCCTTCCCAGGTCCAGGCAGGGTGGCACAGCAGAGACAGTGGCTTGTCTAGCAGAAATAAGTGTGTGCAGCTTTCTGCTACTCACAGACAGGTCACCTACCAAAAATTGCCTGGCACAGACTGGGCTGGGCTGGTCCTTCAACCCTGTCACAAGAGAAAGCAAGGCACAGGGCAGTTCTTACAGAACATTTGAACATAGGCCCTGAATCTAGAAATAGGTTTAGTGGCCACAGGACTCATTTCACACGGGCCTAAGCAAGTAGCCATGGGTTGGCACTGCTGCTCCAAACTGCCTGTGCTGAGTGAGGTCTGAGAGGTTTGAACATCTGCTCCACATGCAAAAGGAGAGGAGAGGTGGTGGAGTGGCACACCATGCTCTAGCTGCTGCTCGGAGTCAGCTTTTCCAAGGAAAGGGCCTATGGACCCTGTACCCTGACAGCAAATGATTTCAGCCTTGCTCCACTCTGAAGTGCTCTCAGTGCTCTCCCCATCCTTTTACACTAATCCTCTACTATTATTTTACATTGTAGTTTTTACAGCAGAAAATTGCCCTGGCAAATTCAACGAACTGGATTTCAGAAGCAGCAATGACAGCAAAACAGCTCATGTATTTGTACAGCCAAGGGTGGGGTTTTCTTGACAGCACAGCTCTTTCTTCAGAAACAGCCCAGGGAAGGTACACTTGTGCTTTTAAAACTCTTTTCTCCAAGGCATCAGCTTTAGAGTTTCATTCCTGCCAAATATTTATTAATGTACAATATGAGGGCTCTACTTTACATTAAAAACCAAACTGCTCATTGTCCTTTCCCCCACAAAAGCATTAGTGCTTTCTCTGAGCTGGTCCATGTGTTGCTGGCTTTGGAAGACACACTCGTGTCTGTATTATTGCTGACACTAAGGATGAGACAGTCACAGGCCAAACCTAGGCCAGGTTGTCCAGTGAGGTGACAGAGGTGGACTAAAGGAGAGCCACACTTCAACCTCAAGATTTCCAAGATGACAGCATTTGCACTTGGCTTCAAGGTCCCCCAGCTCTTCTATCAATGTTTTCAACCTGGAACAAACAGAAAGAGGGTCTTGAACCCTTGTCTACGTAATTCAGCATTTGCAAAAACCTCTCATGTATCCCTGAGAGCAAAAAGAATTATGCACTAAATGGATCTGGCAACTGTACAGGCTGTTAAAGTGCAAGATTACAGTTGTGGCTTCCCTCCTCTCCTGAGGGAAGCCATCAATCTGGGACTCCCCTCTCCTCCCCAGCCCCATTCATAGCCCAGAGCATGAGAGGGGTGCCTAAGGGGGGAAAACCACACAAGCTCTGAGGAACAAGCTCTAGGGCTGAAGATGGTGAGGCCTTTTGTTTCTGAAATTCAGATTTTGCAATCATTTCCAGCTCACAAGGGCTGAGGCTTACTGCTGCCAACTGCCCTTGCAGCTCCACTGCGGCAAATACAGTTCTGCTGTTCTGTGTTTGCAATCCTCCCCCTTCCACGCCCTAGGAGCAAAGGGAGGAGGACAGGCTTGCACTCTTTAAGCAGTTATTTACGGATGAACACAAACATTAGCTTTACTTCAGAAGCAGCAGCATTTCTCACAGATTTCCTTCCTCAGAAGCTGGGAGGTCACCTGGACTCCTGCAAGGAGAATGCAGGTTTTAGTGCCAATGGCTCAGCTTCCATGGGTTGTCTTCCCAAGAGGCTGAGGACACTATCCAGCTCTAACAGAGACCTGTCTTATTTGTACAGGTAAATCAGGGGTAGAGTACTAAAACCAGAAGTGCAGAAACATGGAAGGAATTTACTAATGGATACTATTCCATTTTTCTTTAGCATTTGTGATGCCTGGTACCAACCTTTCTGTAAGACTGCAACTGAAGAACACTAACATAGAAAATCAGGAAAGCACAGCTGTATTCTAGAGTGATGGGCAGCTTGATGAATAGCTATTAATTTCTTAGGTTTTTGTGTGTTCTAATATGTCATTTCTTTACCTTTCTGACAAGGAAAAAACCCCACACCAATTCTGTTTTTATTGACAAGTTATATCCCCTCATTGCCCTGGAAGGGGAACCACCCCAAATCAGTCACACTCAAGCCCCTTCAGGTGAGTAACACAGCAAGAACCCACGGGCAGTACCTGCCTTTCCAGAGGAAACAGAGAAGCACAAAACCTTGTTTTTTTTGTGTGGCCTGCCTCCAGGGCTGATGAATCAAACCAATCGTGCTGTAAAGATCTCTTCTTTAGGAGAACCAATTGCCAGTTTCTCCTCAAAGTACAAATATTTTACTTGCAGAATAGTGCAGATAATTAATCCAACTTCCTGCAGTGGGATTCCCACTGTTTTCAGATTACTTGTAGATTTAGGCTGTTTAAAGCAAGTCCTCAGGCTACTTGTTCACAGGCTCAAAGCTTGGCACAGGACAGCCTCTCTTACAGCAGCAGCTTTGGGTGTTATCAGTGAACAAAATGATCCAGAAGTGGTAATTTTAAATTCTGACTACTGAAAACCCAATGCCTCATCTTCTTGCAATAACAGCTGCCTCTGACCACACTTGCATCAAGGTTAAGAAAACAGCTTATGTCTAGCAGCACAAAGCTGCAGAGCTTTTCTAGCAAAGCACCTCATGCCTTTCCAAACACATTGGTTTCCTCCACAGTTCATTTATCCTGTCAGCCACAGCCAGGTTTCTCCATGCATGGTTCAACCTGAGCACTGACAGCACAGGGAAGGCTCATGGCTCAAGGCAGATTGACAGAGGAACTGCCCCAAGCAGAAACAGTTTCAATTCAGGCCTTCAAGGCTGACAGTTTCATTGCTACAACCTGACTACACCAAGCACTGGCAGCCCAAGAAGGATGATTGTGGTGAGGAACGAGAGGACCAAGAAAAGAGCTGCGCAGCACCTCTGGGCAGCTGGTGGCAGTTCAAAACCACAGCCAAGAGCAGGGGTGACAGATGTGCTGGGCAAGGGAGACACCCCAAGCTGCTCAGCTTCCTGTCACCAAGGAAGGCAGGCTGGTACAGAAGGGATGCTGCAGTCTGGAGCCAGAGAGAGAAAGCAGAGAGGGGTAGTTTTCTAAACTGATTTACACTTTGGTGGCCAGAAGGGGCCCAAGCCAGACCAATGGGTGACAGAATGGGCACGTTTCCCTTCCCCACCACTGCCAGTGCTGAGGGCAAAGCTGTTGTGCAGCACAGCAGAGCTGCCTACTCTATAAGGGGTGTAGTTGTACACAGAGTCACTCTCATGTGGGCAGGGCAAAGGCAAAATTTCAGAGCAAACTCAGGAGGTGCTGAGACCAACTGATGCTGCCACTGGCCACTAGGAGACCCAGAGGCTGCAATCATCCTCAGGATCCAAGATTCCCAGAGGAAAGGTAAAAACCAGCAGAGTATGGCTGCTAGAGGCTCCCACCTTGCAGATGCTGGGAAGAACCTGCTGGAAGAGCCTGTTTTTACCACCCACAGCCCTGCAGCAGTGAGGCTTGGAGGCAGCAGGCAAATCATTGCAGCTGTCCCCAGTACCACTGCTGGACTGCAGCAGGACACGGTGTCCAAAAGCACTGGGTCCAGGCCAGCCCTTCTAGAGGAGAAGCCAAGAGCACAAAAGAAGGGACGAATCCATCCTCTGAAGGTGGCAACAGAGGGCAGGGGTGGTCACAGAGCCCCAAACCCAGAAAACCTTTCTTAAGACTTAAACACTGAGAAATCCCCCTCCAAAATCAAAGTTATCAAGAAAACTGTTTTGTATGTCAAAACTGCTTGTCCCAACTGCTGCAAGTCTGGAGCAGGATTGCTTCTGAAAGGCCTGAGGACGTTGTCTGGAACAACTCCTGGCACAGGAGCAATGCTCTCACTCAGGCTGGCTGCTGGCAACTACAGCTAGGGCAGAAAGCAGAGGCTGGTGGCTCCAGCCCTATACCAAATGAGCCACACAGGAATTTTGTTAGAAAGAATACCCTCCTGGGGATTTTAGTTTGGGAATGGGACCCTCCCCAAAGAGATTCAAGGTGTAAAATCAGTGCAAGAGTAACCCTTACCAGATGGTCACAGAGAGGTCTGCATTGTACTTTAAAAGGAAAGTACCCATACTGGCGAAACCAAAATGTCATTTATTTCAGGTGGCTTGCTACAAAATTCATAGTATTCTTCATGCATAGATAACAAAAATTAAAAATCAGTGTGCATGGCAGAAGGGAGATTTTTCTTTTGAAAATGTCCTCTCATCTAAAAAACATTTCTTGTGCTGAGTTTCCCATTTTTATTAAAATCAGTTACATTAGGAAACAAAACCCCTTCAACTGTAACATATTGGCTTACCTGATCTTTAGCCCTTGCTGCTTAAACAGAGTGCTTGCAAAGGGAAATATTAAATCAAAGGTACCAACACATGATGCACAGCAGCTCAAAATCTGGAACAGTGAAGTTCAACTAGTTGCTATTTCATAGTCAGTTACTGCTGAGCACTGTTACTCCCTCTACTGTCCTACACAGGTCTGGAAGCAGAAGGATGCAGTGGGAAGACAGTTTTAAGGGATTTTCTCCATACATGATCCCAGTGGCACAGCAGACACACCAGAGCCTCTGGGGATATTAAGAAAGGCTTCATGTCAGCTTTGCATGTAGCAGCTGAGCCACAAAACTCTGCAGTTTTTATCTTCACTTGACATTGGTCAGTCCAAGCTGTGAGCCACGGCCGCAGGAACAGCAGGATTCCTGCACATGCAGTTGTTTGTAGTTGAGCTGTGCTGCTTGTCCTTTGAAGGGCAGAAGTCTAACTCCAGCAATTACTGTCTGACTTTCTCAGTTAGCTCTGGTCTCAATTTTTAAGTCTCAAAACTATGCACAAACCTACCCAGCAAAAAAATAATGTAGGAGCTCCTAATGCAATCTTATTGTCCTAAAAATAGAATGACTCCCACCCTCCACTTGCATCTCCACTGTCTTTGTCTCTTAGACATTTCTCCACACAGAAATCCCAACACAGGATCTATATTGAGCAAGACATCCATAAACACAAGTACACTAGGCAAACTTCAGCTATTTATCAGAATCGCTCTCTCGATGCATCCACAAATACTGCAGAACAGAACAAAACTATACTTGTTTATCTGCAATTAAAACCACCTTCCCACACACTTTTTAATTGGGTTAATGAAGAACAATAAAAATCAACAGCTGAAGACATCTTCAGATGGAGCGCTAGAGAAAAATACAAGGACATTTCATCGGTTTTCCAAATGAATCCATCTGGGTAAGAAATGACCTGTCTAAAGACTAATGCCAGTATCAACTCTTATTTCTGCAGCAGTGTCCCTTCCATGATTCAGTATAAATCTGAATTTTTAAAAATTTATTTTATTAAGTCCCCAATGGTCTTATGAATTTTATGACAATTTAATTAAACTTTCAAGTATGAACAAGAACGGTAAGTAACTTATCACAAACACTTGTGACTCAGACTAAGCATAATAAACTCAGCTCTTGTTAGGAAAGGCTTGATTTTGAATAGCTTAACTTGGAAGAAATTCCTGCTCCATCTTGCATGCTGAAATGGTAAGAGTTTTTCTGTGTAATAAATAAGGCTCAAACATTTCACCCAATTCATATTCATCTTGAGGCAACTAGGAAATTTTTAATCCTGTGAGATTAGAAGTTTACCTGGAGGTAACTGGCTACAATGGTGCGATGGAAACACCTTAAAGCTGATGATGTGGGGGTTGTCCTCTTCCAAAACATCAGCAGCATGGAAATCTGTGTCCAATTCCCTGCTTCACACAGCAGAGGCCCAGGCAGGCACCTGGGCAGCTCATGCTGCAGACCTGGGAGGCTAAGCCCACCAGGTTCATCACACCCATGTGGTATCAGATGTGATAGGAAGCTCCTGCTTCAGCAGTGAAGCCACTGTTGGATGAGAGGCGTGGACTGACTATTTTAACAGAGTTCCTTGGAGCCCTGGGCCCATTCCAGTATCAGCTTTCCTCAGAATGCAGGGTTGGAGGGGGTCCCCTTGGCTGCCACCATCCTGTCTCAGGCTGCTGCCTGCCAAATGGAAGACAAGCCCAGTGAGAAGTTCACAAAACACTATTTCTTTGTTAACTGAACTATGTTCACTCCTGACAGCTGTTCCTGAAATCTTTTTAGCAAGAAGCAAAAACTCTGATCTTTTTAAAGGTGATGCTCTGTTTACACAGCATTATGTGCTAACACAACTCCAGAGCTAAACAAAACCATTTCTTCACTCCTAATTAAATCTGAAACAGTGCCACATTAAGATGATTCTTTTCAAGGCATTACTTCTCTTGCACTACTATTGTTTTTGAAGCACGAGATTGTACAACACACAGAAGCTTGATGGCCCCTTTGCACTGAGGCTGGAAACATCCAGGCAGTCTGTTAGGGTGCAGGAGACACTTGAAGAGGTATTTTTCACTTGTCAAATGAGGCAGTGCTGAGATGTCCAAACTGTTTTCTTGTCAACATATTGAAGACACCCTGTGGAGAGAGCACCATCACACTGGCATCAGACTACTGCCTTGGAAGAGGAATCTTCTGTCTCACTCAAGAGAGGTATTTCCATGACACATAAGTACACTTAAGTCTCCAAGTTTTGTACACCTAAACTTTGCTAGACACAATGAAAGACATTCCAGGTGTGCCTGGAGCCCAGAAAAAGCCCCCAATCAAACCCAACTTAAAATGACATTTTCTCCTTCAAACAACAGAACACTGGCTGAAACTTCTGTAGGACAGGAATGCAGCCTTGCAGCTGTAAGACTTCAAGATTTATTTATTTTAAACCTTATCAGCTGGTGCTGCTGAACACAACTAGTGCACTTACACCAGTGCAAAGGAGATAAGGTTTCAGTACAGTGGTATTTGGGGGAGGCAGTATATATTTACATGAGAAATCAGTCAAATTTAAAGTACTTATATCTTACCTGAAAATGATTCCTTGAAAAACAACTTATGCTTTTGAAGGCCAATACAGTTAGGTATTACTTTAATCTTAATGCTAAAGGAAAACAGAGCATATTTACAATGTCAACAGTTAAGTTAAGAGAACTTTGTATTGCTATCCAGTTATGCTGTCTGCACAGCTTTTAGACCTATATAAAAAAACCCAACATGAATCATATAGACCTGTCAGCTGGGTGTAACCACAAACCACAGCTGAATGAGTGTAAGAGTTACAGGGATAGAGCTTAACAGCACTGGACTGTGAACACAGTACATACATACCACACTGCAGTATCATGATGCTTGTAGTGAAGCACCTCAAGGCACTCGGCAAATGTTCTTACCACCTACAGTAAGAGTTGCTCCAAACTTGAAGGGCTCAGCAGGCACTGCTGTCAACCACTCTACACTGAGAGGTAGAGTATCTGGTGTTTTCCTCCTCTGGGACATACAACAGGGTGGACAAACAAGAGGGAAGGCCCTGAGGGCCACCTCTGAGATCAGGGGCCAGAAGACAGACAGCACCTCACCCTCCCCAGTAAGTTTCAGTCCCACATGTCCAGGCCATCTGGCATTGGCTTGAATTTGAGAGGGGAACACCGCTGGACCCCACATCACTACAGTTCACTCATGGAGAGTTTTCCATACCTGCAACCCTCAAATTATGCAGTACTACAACAATTTCTAATCAAACAATTTAATATCTAATTTATCAAAGTAAGAAAGTAACTTGTTTTCTTTTTCACTGAACCATGGTGAAAAAAGGTCATTGTTTTATTCAGCATCATAGTTACATAACAGTTGTCTGTTTCTATTACTAGAAAGAATTTATTAAAATAGTCCTGAAAGACATCTTTTCTTTTTCCAATGATTTCAAAACTAAGCCTTTTAATGCCAATTCCACACAGTCACGGGTTTGATCGGTAGTAGCCAGTTATAGCAATTGTCAAGGCACAAGCTCAGCTCTGCACACCCGCTGCAGCTTGTATTGGAAAAGAGATATGCCAATTACATCTGCACTTACAAATGCATAATCCCTTCATCGTATATTGCAACAGGAGAAATTAACATTAAACACAGACTAAGAAAGGTAAAGGATTTATTTCTGATATGATTCGTAGAGTTAAATTAAAAACCTACTGAATACTTTATGTAGTAGATGAACATAACCTTAGTACTTACTTTCTAACAGTTTATTTAATGGCTGGAAGTGTACAACATGAAGTAGGCCTCACGTTTAATATTGTTCAATTTTGCTTATTGTTAGATGAGATTAAAATACAGTAGCCATCCCTTTAGACTATGGTGCAACACTGATCATGTGCCTTGATTGGTAGGAAAAAAGATTCATTAAATAAATGATGATGACATAACATGTAGGGAAGACTTTGGATTGTCTATTTTAAATGTCAACATAATAGGCAATTAAGAATAGAACTTCATTTTAAGTGCACTTCCACATGCTTTGTTTATAATATAGCAAAAACTTCCTATCTCTTTTCCAGACACTTCACTCCCTACTCTAAAGCTGTTCAGTTGAAAATGCACTTTCCCCAGTAAACTTCTTTTTTAAAAAAAGAAACTAAAATTTCTACCCTTTCATATGCTAAGAAATGTTTCCTAATTAAAAACACAGTTTATTACAAGACATGTGAAGACAACATATAGTGAAATGAATTTTAATTGTTGTGCTGTGACTAAAGTAAAGTTCTCAAGGCTGCAATTTAACATTCCAAGTTCTCCCTTCCATCTTTATTGATTCTTAAGATTTTGCACAGAAACTCTTTGGGGGCTAGAACAGCAGTAATTGCATCACACTGTTTTTCAAGACTTCAAGTTTCAAAAGCAAACTCTTCAAAAAGTACAGTTCTTGATTTGATTAGATACAGGGACAAAAATATAGCACATACTTGAAGGTTACATGGTCTACAAATGATGGCAATATTTTCCTTGGGAGAGTACAGTTTGTTTTCTTGTAAATACTCAAAAAGGCTCAACTTCAAGCAGTAATAAACACAAGCAAAAGTGATTTAACCCTTAAAATAAATATTCAGGAAAACCTCTCTGTACATACAAGTGAAAGAATATGTAACACTTTCACGCTAAAAGAAAAAATAAAGATTTTGTTCATATAAGCAGCTGAAATCTGCTGTTCCAGCCCAATGTCCCCGGTAAAGAAGGGAGGCACAAACACAGGTGACTACTGTAGCTCACTATCTTATGGCCTTTTTGGACAGGGACATGATCACCATCATTTTTTAATCCCTTTTGTTATACTTATTACAGCATGCCAAATCCTTTGGCATATGTGATGGCCTTCAATAATCTTTCTTTAAGCTTTTCTTTGCTTGAGTACTCCGGAAGCAAAAGTACATTAAAGCATGTGTGAGATGTAGGTAACCTGTGGGACAAAAAATACAAAAATTCAGATCTTGGAACACGCGAAAGAAACACACCTCTATTTTACAAGTCCAAAAATAATGAATTTGAAGAAAATAAACTTCCCTTATAGATTCAACTTTCAGATTTAACTAGGTAAATAATTTAAAAGCACAGGATTCACTTCCATTTATAAAAAAACCATGGAAAATGCAGAATTCCTTTTTTTTACCTCTCTGTATCTGGGCCATTTTTGGCTATGATCATCTTTAACTTTCCAAGTCCTCCCACAGGGGCTCTGTCTGTGCCTGTTGTAAACTGTAAGAATAGTCTTTTCTGTTCATCTGTAAATGAATGGACTATTTCCCAGAATTCCCTGTCAAAGAAGAAATCAAGAAGCAAATAAACTGTAAACTTTCTTTGTTATAAATAAGAATTTCCAAAGGAATTATCTTTGAAGGTGCAATAATTCTAATCGGTTAACATCAAGTTTACAAGTTGCATTCACAAACCAAAACTCTCAGCATGTATTTACCTATAAATGAGATTCAGAAATAGAAATCAGAAATATTACTAAACACTGCAGCTTAACTGTCTTGAAACATTGATTTGGCTGTATTCTGCAGATATTTTACATTATTTCTATTTCCTAAGGAATTATACTGATTCAACAATGCTTATACCATCTCCTCTTCTCTACTGACAAGACTTGAGAAAACTGAAATTACGCGTAAGACATTTGCATCTCCAGTACTACAAAAATACCAAATCTTACAATATTGCATTCATTATGAAGAAACAAGCAGATGAAGTGCTTTTTATCTTTACAAAATCAGAAAAAATTACCTAATAATAAGAGAGTCTCTTGTATAGCCACCATCATATTCTGTAGTTTCTTCTAGTGCTTGAAAATCTAAATTCTGTAAGAAGATGATATTTTTAAAGACGACCACTAATTATATACTCAGGAACAAAAAAACCCCTCCAATCCCTAGTGTATATTCAAAATTCTTACCCTACTTCCACAAATAAGTAGTTCAATTTCCTCTGGTCTAAATAAATATTTCAACGGAGATTCATTGGTCACCATGTGGAATCCTCTCCGAAAGGCCTTGAACTGCTTTTCTACTGATTTATTGAGTATGTAGTCAGCATAGAGATTGACAAATTCCTGCAAGGAAATAAATGCCAAAAAACCTTAGTGCTTCAACACACGCCACTTGAAGTACCTCCCAAAAACACAAGACTCCAAAATACATAATTCTGCAATTCTACACAAATTATCCAAGCTCAGCTTTTATTCAGCAACACAAAAGAACAAGTCTCAAATACTGCTCAAACAGGTCAAACATCCCACCCAGAAGCTACGTATCCATGTATCAATGCTTTCCTTAAGAGAAGCCTTTTCTGTTCACCACCACACTGTGCTACAGCAGCTTTAAAAGCCTTTTAAACTTAAAAATTTTAAGTGACACCAAACCTTTGTAGGGTTCTACATAATTCTACATACAGTATATCAAAGAACTACAGACTCTGTTCAAAAAGCTGAGTGTACCTTTCTGTTTTCATTCGTAATAGGAATTTTATCACCGTTTTCCTTTAAATCATGCATCATTGGATTGCCAAAGAGATCCGTGTGAGATATTTGAAACGTTATCATCATATCATCTTCCACACTTCCTTCATACTCTAGTAAGTCTCTCAAACTCTGATACAGAACCTAACAGAATAGGAAATACATGTCTGTCAAAATAAGCTTCAATAGATTCCACTGAATAATACAAGACATGAGACCACCCGCCTTGAAAAAGGGATGTTATATTCTATGACACAAATCACCTAAAAATCTCCCTCAGCAGTCCAAACAATTGTTTATTAAGCTCAGTATCTGTAAAGAGAAACAATGGAAGATATTAAGATAAAAAAGAAATATGGCAATCAGTGATAACTCCCTTAAAACAGCCTTTTAGTACCCACCAATCTTCCAAAATGCAATGGTCAAACCTGCAGTTTAAGAGCCTTTAAAAACCTCTTCTTCTTTTAAGTCTTTTGAACCTGTCTTTAGTTAAGACATGCAGAATATGTTACATTAGTAAAGGGAACAATTATGAATTAAAAATCAAAGAATCCCTTGTCTTTTGTATCAGATAAAATTCAGACAGTAAGCTTTTATCTTCTTATTTAACACCCAAACCAACTAGGAAGCAATCCTGAAGCAACACAGATGGGGCAGTCTTTAACGTATGAAGACATTTATGCACCAAAAATAAAAATTTACAAGTTAGGTCAGAATTTACCAAGTGGAATCTGAAATTACCTGCAGGAGTTTGCTCTATTCAAAGGAGCAACCAGCCTTCCTCCCTGCTATGTCTCAGGAAAAGCCCAAGACTTGGAAACCAAAGACTATGCAGCAAAGGAACAATTATTTGGCTGCAATAGAGGTGTAGGGGTTAAAGAACACAAAGCAAAGGTGAAAGTGACAACTGTATGCAACTGTATGTTTACAGTGAAGCAGAAAAAATAAACTTCCCCTTGATGTTTTAATCGAAACATGAAAATTAACATGTAAGCCTCCAACCTCTCACTATCTGTGTGGTTTTGACTCTTTCACAGGACCTTTAAAAAGGACCTTGCACTGAAAATCACTGGACTTGGAACCATTGGTGAGGGCTGGTGAACATCCTATTCTCCATGCTGTACAGCATTAGAAAAATCTTTGGGAGGCTTGACTACTGTGAATTTCATTCTGGGTTTGAGAAGTGAAAACTCAAAGCTCTGAAGTGTTTAAGTCATATGAGAACGCAAAGAGTTAAAAAAGGATTATTTTAAAAGAAATAAGTGTAGGTGTTAGAAGAGAAATGTAAGAGCAGGGGAGAAAAATTAGGAAATGCCCAGACTATCCTGTTCCATACAAACACATTCACTTTTTTTGGTCACAGAAAGTTTTGAGTATGTAACAAAAGTAAGAGGAAACTCGAGGCACTATTTCTCAACATCATTATACAGAGAAACTGGTTGAATCTGGCATGCTGCTGTATGTAGCCATCCAAAGCAGACCAGATAATACTTTTTGATTTACACACACCCCATTTTCAAAAATGAAAGCCAAGTTCTTTCTAGACAGTATTGTTTTACTAATCTTTTTTGAAAATATGAAGATTTTGTGTAACTGCTTATAAAAGTGAAGTGTCCCATCATTTGAAATAAAATGAAGCTTGGTAACAACTCCTACCATGAAACATGAGGGAAAGCCACTGGTGATCTCTGCAGGTGGAGCAGGGCCAAGACATCCTGCTCACACACTTGGTGTGCTCTGTCTAGTAAAGCACATGTACAGCTCAGTGCTTGCAAACAGCCATTGGCTGGGAATGGGTCTGGGAAGATGGACACTGATCACTGCTCTGATAGGAATATTCGTTAACTGTAGGGATATTCATAAACTGCCTGATCTGTCTCTTGCTTTAGACAAAAACCAGGAAGAACATCACACCTTTGCATGTTTACTCTTACTTGCACTTTTTTTTTGTAGAAATTTACTCCTACAAATAGCTATAAACAGCCCAATTTTAGAAGTCTCTTTGGGAAGAGACATGCTTGTTTATGCTTAATAATTCTTAGTAACATTTAAGAGTTTATGTAGTAAAAAAATAAAGCTTTATTGATACTGTGCCCTATTCATTGACATTACAATTTTGCCTCCTCCAAACCAAATGCAGCAAGAAGTTTTATTGCTTATGGATTTATTTTAACTAATACAGACTCAATGCAAGTCACTGGTTATTTTACTTTCACTTCTGACAGTGATCTCATGTTTAACTGAAATACAGATTAAATGATGGCATGGAAAATGCACTATTAAACTCAAAGAACATAATGAACTTACAGGATGAGAGTCTGCCAGATCACGGAAAGTTCCTTTTTTGCCCATTAGCTTTCTGTAGACAACCATGGGGAAATGTACATCCAGTATACAGTTGTTGTAAATAGCCAGGCCCAGTACTATGCCAATCAGGGTAAACTGACCCTCAGTTTCAAAAGAGGATGGATTAAACCAAAACAGTTTTGTAGACTCGTCATATGTGAACATCCCTGGGAAAAAAAAAATATGGTTACAATTCAATAAAAGTGGCACACAAAACATACCATTATAAACCCATTTGCACTAGCCTTTAAGACATGCTTAACATTACACTGAATGGCAAAGAGAAACTACTTACCTTAGGGTGATTGGAACTGCTCAAAACACTGTTACTCACATCATCACCAAAAGTGTGCATGAGAACTATGATACAACATCCTGCAAAACTCACTGAAGCTGCATGTACACAAGCTTTCATCCCTTCCACTACTGAGGAACCAGCAGCACACTGACAACAGTGATTGTGACTGATAAATACAGCAGTACAAGAAAAGAACACAGTCAAAACCACAGATGAAACAATCCTGAAGGACTCAAATTACTAAAAAGTGACAGCCTTTCCTCAAAGGCCACTTCGAGCAAAGGAATAGGATAAGATGAAGCCCTACTACCTAATTAGAAGCTATGATGATGGAACAGGGACTGACCATCACACATGATTTTAGAGTTAGATACCCAACAGATTTGTTTGCTTGTTTCAAGGACCATTGTTACTGCAGCTATTACACACATCTTAACTTGAGGGGAAAATGGACCACGGCTTCAGAAGAAGGAGTTGGAATTTTAACAGCTTGTCACTGTCTTAAAGGAGTGGTTTAGCTTCTCTCATTCAGTTCACTATTTCAGGTGACCAATTTCCTGCCCAGCTCACAAGCTGAGCACTGAAGACTTCAACAAATGCTGAACTGGCACATGCAAGAAGCTGTAGGGAGAAAATGTGAAGACAAGAGACAGGCAGAGTTCCTTACCCTTTTAGCTACAGCAAGACACAACACAGCTCTTGTTTATGAAACTGGAGTGTATGGGCTAAAAATTATTTAAATGAAATCCACAATTATCCACAATAAGTCCACAATTTATCTTGCTTCAGTATCTAGTCAGGCAAGCAATGGAATCCATTCCTTACCTCACGAAATACTGAAGCAAGATAAATGCAAACCCCATAAACTTAAGATGAGAGAGACCACCCTGGACAGGTACAGTCCCAAGCACCTGTTGCTTGTACAGCTGTCACGATTTTCCAGCAGAGCCTAAGAAAAACTTATTCTCAACACATCATAAGTCAGATCCATATGGTAAAGAATATCAACTACATTTGCCACAAGCATTTATTTTGTCAGGTCTTAAAAGATATGCTTTGTTTACAGCCTATGCAGATGTACGAACTGATTACAAAGCCACATGAACACAAGCTTACTCTTAAGACTGAAAAGATCATCTTCAGTCAAGAGATAAAGACTCCTTCCTCATTCCATGTAAGGCAATAAACTGCAAGCTCATTCAAAGACTGGCTATTTCCCACAATGGATTATGTATCTCAGTAAGTGACTAGGGCTGGGTCAGCCATCAGGGGAGCACACAAATAACAAACTGACCCATCAGATAAGGCAACTGGAAATCAGAACTGGATGAGCAACTCAGGCATATAGAGGCCAAACATTATATAGAATCCTGAATGCCATTTTCTGAACTGACTGACGTAACTTCTGGATTACTGGTACATAAAGCAATGACTTGAAGTTTTTGGAATATGATGTAAAAGTTAAACTGTCAAAACAAACAACTCCAGCAAATGTCTAATAATGAAGGATCAACAGTTTACCCAGATCCACATCTGGAAACACTTTAACATGAAATACAGTATTTTACTCCCTCACCAAAATTAAGACTAACAGTACATTAAAACCATAATGAAACTCCAGAAAAAGAGGAAAACAATTGCCCTTGAAGTTATATGAAGTTATCACTTCTTCCCCTTTACCACGGAATACCTTTACCAGTATTTTTTCTGAGTTATTGCCGCCTTTGAGTAAAACTTTAAGGCAATTTAATATAGAAATACTCAAAATGTCAAAGAAACTCCTAATATCAATATATATCTCTCCAAATACACCTATTAGAGGACAGACATTTTAAATTCCACCTAAAGGATCTCCTTTGTTTTCTCAGATAAAGAAGGCATTTATAAAACAACAGAAGTCACACTTGGCATATCTGGTGCATACATGAACTGCTATACTGCAATGCATATATATACATATTTATACACACATCGAATGCAAGCTACATTTTCTGCTTTTACATATTTATGCCAAAAGCCAATAAAAACCTTTTTTTCCCCCCAGAGTTACTATGAATATAAAACGTGTATATACTTTTTTATATTTTTAATACAGAAGCAAAACTTTAAACATGCATGCACATCTAATCTATTACCTATCTTTAAATGCAGGGAGTATATACACAGTCCTTGGATCTTAGCTCAGGCACACTTTAGCATCACTAAATGAAGAGTATTTCAATACACCCACACAGCTTCTGTTTAGATAAACTCAAGTTGAGAATGTATTTGTTTAGCCTTGAAAATAAAATTTCATCAATCAAAGTACTAGGAGTTCTTCATTTTGCCTTACTTCAAAGTAAGCTAATTCAGATTCCACATCTCTCCAAGTTAACAGCATTTTTCAGAGTGAGTAAGACTTGCCTATGGTTCTGTACCACTTGTTATAATAACAGGCTTGCATATGATGAAGGGCAAGTGCCAAGGTTCAGATTTTTGCTACTGATTCTGGGTACTTGATACTGACACCTTCCCTCTAATCCAGTCAAAATAGATTTCTGTGCATTTTCACCAATTTTCTAAGCTACAAAACCAAGAACAGCAGCTTTCTCTTTTAAAATAGTCCAGTGAAACCAAATTAACAGTCATGAGCTGTTAGGCTTCTTTAATGGAAGCCATTACAGAAAGTACAATGCAACATCATCTTTCACATAAAATGCGAAATTAGTATAGGAACCTGGCAGGTCTCATTTCTATTCTAACAAGAACTATTCTTATCATTTTATAACATTTTCATCTTTCCAGAGTAGCAGACAAGCTGTACACTAAAAGAAACAAGTCCTTGCATAAATGATTGGTGCAGGGAGCAAGGGAAAAAAAGAATATTATGGAAGTATGACTGCTGAAACACAAATGTAAAATTTTGGCTCTAATATATCAAATTACTCTTGGTTCTTTAACTATAATCAAATTTGACATTGCTGTGACACTTTGGATCTGTAGAACTGAGACTATCAGATTTATTAAGCTGGAGGAAGTGGAGGAAATAACTCAAAAACTCACCATAGTCCTACTCTTGCTTTATTGCAGAAGCTCCTTCCTCTTTGGTTTGATTACTAATTCTAGAAGCTAATCACAAAAGCAGAGTGAGGAGAAAGGTAAGAGAACAAAGGAATCCTGCAAAGAAACCCTGTACTACTGACTTGTATCCAAACGAGTAATGATGGTTCTCACTAAAAATACACAGTTACTCCTTCCATCATTCCTCCTTTAGGAGGATGACTGCTGACAACAGTGAGCCTCAATGTGTGTCAGATACTCCCCTAACCATCAATGAATCTGGAGAGCTTCGGAGAGAAGTAGCAGTGGATATAGAAAGCATAAACATAGAACAATCCAGTTTGGAAGATCATCCAGGCCAACCTTTTGTGAGAAAAATCTGTTACAGCAATAAATTATTAGAACACATACCGATATCTGGATTGAAGATTTCTTCCACAACCAGTTGAAAAAATTCTTTGGAAACACCTCCTTCATCTACCCCTTGCTCTCCTTCAAATTCAACATACAATTGCTTCTTCAAGTCTGCAGGATTTTCCATGGCAATCATCTCTAGCTATTGAGTGAAGAGACAGAAATATTTCATTAGTAAATATGTTTACTAGAATAGTTTAGTACCAAATAATGAAATCAAAAGTACCCTCCAAAATTAAGAAGAAAGCAAGAACAAATCACAACAGTAAAATAAGAGAAACAGTAATGCCAAACCATTCTAAACATGTTTCAGAATCTGAATCTGGGGATTAACAGCAAGAAACTTACCACAGAACTGATCTGTCAGTCCATTAAAGCTCACTGGCTGTTAGCATTCTCTATTTCTATTCTTTTAAGCACTTATTTAAAACAAGTTATCATTGTGTTGCACACAATTCACAGAAAAAGGAAGAAAACAGGATGTATTACTGGGGTAATTAAATTCATCTGACAATGAAGATTCTGCAAGATGATCTACATGTTTGACAATAAACGGCTTTGTGAAGGGATTACTCAGATATGTTTTCGGAGTGGGAGACAGAAAACAAGCCTTTGATGAGTAGTTGCATCTCTCAAACAAAGAGCTGGGGAAAAAACCTAAAAACAAAAAAGACATTAATATCACAGTCAAATCAACCCCCTCTCCTTGACCCTAATGAGGAAGTCTCAAAACTCTCTTGCTCTTATTTCTTCAGTGCCTTTAAACAGATCTACTGCACTGCTGCTATGAAAGTGAAAATTCAGTTAAGGCCAAATGAAAAGTCTGACATTTATAAGAAAGGGTTTCAAGTCTACATAAAGGCCATCAGAGGCCAAAGAATCACAAAATAGTTTGGGCTGGAAGGGACCTGGAAAGATCCTGTAATTCCAACCCTTTTCCCACGGGCTGGGACACATTCCAGTAGACCAGCTTGCTGAAAGCCCCATCTAGCATGGCCTTAAACAGTTCCAGGGACAGGACATTCCCAACTTTCCCGGGCAACATGATGCAGTGCCTCACTACCTTCACAGTAAATAACTTCTTCTGAATATCTAATCTAAACCTCTCCTTTATCGCTTGAGGTCATTTGCCCTTGTCCCATCATTACATGCCCCTGTAAAAACTTCCTCTCCAATTCTTATCAGTCCCCTTTTAGGTGCTGGAAGTTTCTATAAGGTCTCCCAGGAGCCTTCTCTTCTCTGGCTCAGCAACCCCAACTCTCTGAGCCTGTCTTTACAGGAGAGGTGCTCCAGCCCTCTGATCATTCTTGCATCCCTCCTCTGGACTCAACCCAACAGGTCCACATACACCTTATGTTGGGGACCCAGAGCTGGATGCAGCACTCCAGGGGGGAGTGTCACAAGAGTAGAAGGGGACAGTCACCCAGTCACCTCCCTTGACCTGCCGGCCGTGCTGCTCTTGATGCAGCCCAGGGTATGTTTGGATTTCTGGGCTTTGATTGCACATTGCCAGGTCCTTCACTTGCTTACACCAAAAATGTATCCTTTTCAGTAAATCAGAAGTCAAGCAAGAATGTTTTGCAGCTGATAAGAAAGACGCTACTTAAAAGCACAAACACACTGGTTACACTTACGCAGCACAATTAGACTACACATACCTACGTGGCAAAGAAAACTCAACTGCAGTAAATTAAGGCACACATGGACCTGTATACTCCTCTACCAAGACCATATTACTTGTGAGATTTGCCTCTGATTTGAGCTACTGCAAATGGTACTTACCAGCAGGGGTCCTTAACACGCTAAACCTTACTTTTTATTTCACTACCCTTCCTGATCCACATGTCAACACTCTCTACAGCCCAGAGTTTTACTACAGAACTGTAAAGTAAAACAGGAAGAGAACAGAGAAGGTAAAGGCAGCAGTAATGACACCACTGACTCACAAAATCACACCACCAGCAAGACATCCTTTCTCCTGCTAACTGCCAAGTCAGCCAGACATGATCCAAGCAGTGCAGCAGGGCAGGATGGGTGACAGAGTTAGGGGGGTTATCATAATGGGTTTGAAGGCTTTGAAGCACCCCATGCAAAAGGAGCATGTGGAGAAAAAATTGCACAACTTGGCAGTGAAAACTAAACTTGAAAAGAGAGAGTGTAACTTCATAGCATATAAATCTCAGTTAAAAAATCATGAAGGCAAGTCATGAAGATCCCAATAATGACAGCAAATGAGATTAGTCTATATTTCAATCAGCAAACTACAACGTTTTCTGAAAAACTTAGTTATGCGTTTGTCTAAGCCATTTGTGTAAAAAATTATTTTCCTATGACAACAATGGAGCTTAAGCCATGTTCCAAGTACAACTTCCAACTTTTGAAAAACAGAGAACTAGTATCTATTTTAAAAGTGTAAATACAGGTTAAACATTCAAGCTGGACAGACACAAATTCTCCTATTTGGATCCGTTCCACTTACAACTGACAGCAATAAAGCTGTGGGGTTTTCCTCCCCTGTCATGACTTTGTTGGCTTTGTAGTCTTTACCACCAGTAAATTACTATATTGCATGATTTATGAATTCTGAGAAAGCATACGTTGTCCCTGCATTTCTTTTGGGACAGCAACCCTATGTAATAATGTGAAGACTCTCTTGTGTCATGGAAATGCACTAAGGAATTGCTCATATTTTACATATAGAGCAGTTACAGAAATTTCAAAATGATTTTTTGGCTGACAAAAACAGCCAAAAAAAAAAAAAAAAGAGGAAGGAAGCAGTCCTAGCTGAGCAATGCTGGCTAGGCAGATGAGAACAGTACACTGGATGTCTGCAAGGGAGTCAGAAAAAGGATTACCCAAAAGCCAGTATTTTGAGCAAAGCCTGATGCTCCTTGAAGTAGATTCTATAAGCAGGAAAATGCTGCTAAGCTGCTCAACTCAAAATTGTGGGTTTAGCTGCTCCTTTGAGTATCTGTGTCAACACTGATGCTTCACAAAAACTGAATGCAGTGGGCAACAGTAGCAAACACAGAAACAGTAAGGAGGCACTGGATTTTAGCAGAACTGCAGCAGTGTTTCTATAGCAGGGAACTATGAACTTCAGTTATTGCTGTCTAGTTCTTGGGTTTTTGGGGGCCTTTCTTTGTTTGTTTTTAATAATCACAGCTACTTCAACCTTGTCAACATAGATGCTGCTCGATAAACACAATCCAACTGCGTGAATTATCGAAGTTTTAGAAGTTGTTTTCTGTCATGATGATTTGACTGGCCATGTAATTGAAATAATTAGATTTTCCAGGGACTTCCTAAAAAAGAGGTGTGTAGCATGTCTGAAGCAGCAGAAGAATGAATGAATTGAAAAGCTGAAAGATGACATCATAAAGAATATCAGCATTTTGTTTGCTGAAACACAACGTACCACAGCTTAAGACATTGGGTGATTTTACTTTGCTTCCAGAATAACACTGCTTTCCTGAAAGACAGGAATGTTCACTGAACAACAGAAACCAGTTTGGTGACCTGCTTAAAGTAGATACCAACCAAACTAATTTCTATTCAGTTAAAAATGATCACAAACCACCTTAAGTTCTAACATAATATAAAAGTTCTCTTTAAGGCAGAGGCAGGAATACTCCACACTGGACAGCAAAAATGACAGAACACAGCTAATTTAGGCTTGGAAGTACCAGTGACACATCATGACATAAGATGGCCAACACATTTTTCTAAAAACAGGCATGGAAAGTAGTTACAGTGACAAAGCAGCCTCTTCTCCAGCTGTACTTTACAGTTCATGCATTTGGAGCTTGCACTCATCAACAGGCACATGCTCTGCATCCAACCAAGGCATACCACTGCTGACATTTTCACCTGAATACACAAAACTTCAACTTGGTGTGAAACAACGTCAAATCTCCAGAAGTACCTAGCTGCTAATATAGGAGAGAATCTCCCTGCTTGGGTTCAGGTGTCACAGAAGAGTTTTGGTCATCAATACACTCAGCAGTCATTTACAAGCAGGAGAGGGCTGCTGCCCACTAGCTGTCTGCATTCCATGTGAAATTTGTCAAAGTTTCTAATTTGCAAGCAAGTACAAGCCTGATTCTGCTGAAGGAATGCACCACGTTTTCACTTGCAAAAGTTGTGTGTCATAACTCACACCCTTTAAATTATTGCTACCTGAGGAGAATGCCACATTTAACCTGGGCCATGGGGGTGGGGGAAGAGTAAACTCAGAAGAAGGGGATAAAAGAAATAGCTCTTGGGGAATGAAAAGGCAGAAGAGAGGATTTAAGGATATATTTCCTTTCATTACTACCACACTCACACAACATGACTCAGCAGTACAGCTAACCTATTAAACCTGCTAGACAGAAAAAAGCATGTTAATTGCTTCCAGGAACTGCAAACTCAGATACCAATTCCCAAATACAAGGGTTTCTTAAAAACGCAGGGACTAAAGTGTTACAAATTCTAACATTCCACCCTTGTCCCCAGGTGACTTTTCAGACTAACATACATACAAATAAGTATACAATAAGTATATAATACAAAGAAAGATATTTCATTAAATAATTTCCAGTAAAAAAGGAAAAAAATGTTTCTGAGGCAAGTTTCATACACGCAAAGAAATTAAACAAGGAATTTGTAAATAAAATTTTTCCTTATATGTATGTGTTTTAGGGAACTAAGATTCTCTCAATAAGCAACTTTAAACAAGATAATACCTTAAAGGTATTAAAAAGTACTGCTTCAAATTCTTAGTAAAAGGAAAAAAGTCCTATATTAATAATAGTAACAAAAAAACCCCCACCAGTGTTCATATTTGCTTTAATGAAATCCATGAAGTGAGAATATATACATATTGAATTATAAAAACTAAAATACTAAGTATTGATAGGAGAAAACCAGCTTGGTAATCACCTCATCAGCTCAACTAATTAGCAGAAAGCCAGTATTTAGTGTGTTTGCAAGAAATTGTGAAGGCTTATCAATATATTTGTTTGAAAAATATTCAACATTAATAAGGAAAATACGAGTAAGACCATCTCAACCTCATTTTAGTCAATATTCTTGAAAATGATTTTATTAGGAAGTCATCAGTTATTCCGTAGATACTCAAAATTTAATCTTCACTGACTTTTCTGTGAAGACACAGGTCTAGTGACATAAATAGTAGTTACAATTCAAAAAAGTCTGTAAACATTCAAATCTCTAAAGTCAAAAAAAAAATAAATTCAAGGGTAAATGTGTTGGTACTCATAATCATAATCATGTATATTAAGCATGTTCAGAAACATTTTGTCATTGAACAGATCTAAGAACATTCTTTCACTACTGAAGATTATTATCTTTGAAGGGTTTTTCTGGTATTTTTCAGTGAGATCATTTCTAAGTTCAATTCTGTATACCCAAAACTGCAGTCATCCCTGTTGCAAAGTCATGCAGTGCAGCTTTCACTTAGGTCTGATGCTGTCAGTGTTGTTACAGAAGCTCATGGTACCCATCTTAGATTCCCATCAGAGACAGAGCAAACTGTTTTAAAGCTTAGGACATGAGACTGAAGAGCTGCCTCCGGACCTGTTTCAGACCAGTTAGAAAGTAATTATGAAAATTACTAAAATCGCTTCTCAACCAGTTACAGAGAGCACCAGAAACTGCAGCATGCAATGCTTCAACAGATCAGGCACTCTCTGATGAAAGCTGACAGTGTGGAACAGTATGTCCCCTGGAATAGCTTCCCAGCTACCAGAACAGTTGCAGCTTAGAGATTTCCTGAGGTCTGTGTGTGGCTCACACCAAAATGTCTGCAATGTCCATTAGTTTTTGACGAATCTTTCTTTCATGAAGAGTTACAGGTCCTGGGCAAACACACCCACCATCTTAAGGTACACAGTGTGGAAAACAAAATGTTATTTTGCTTATGTTAACCCTGATTCCTGATAATAAAACTAGGGGTTACCAATTGAGAAAACCAGTATTTCTCATTCAACATCTCCATCCATCTTTTATATCCTCTCCATCATCTTTTTTACCCTTAAGGGAACTTTAAAGTTTCTTTGAAAAGACTCTGAGCTTTCCAAATGTATTCCTACTGCATCCTTTCTGATATTAAAATGAGAAGAAACAAATGAAAGAGAATAGGTACACTGTAGTCAACAGTGACATTAGAGCATTCCAGTCACTAACACTTCCTGGGGAATATTTAAAATATATTCCTTGAGCAATGGTACTTTGTATCAGTTAAAACATATCAACAATTAAAAGGTGGATTCTGTACCCGCTTCATACAATACAATACAATTTTCCCTAAGTCCACACCATTCCACAACAGCTACCTTGTATCATCTGTTTGAAACAGCACATACTCCCTTCCTCCACTTAGGATGGCTTGTCTATGTTCATCTCCATTTTACTGAATATAATCCATTTTCCACTTCTGAGAAATGCCTGGGCTGCACTTGGTCTTGTTGGCTACCACTACAGTTTAGTTCTGACTATCTGAATTTAGAACAATTTTATCTTTTCCCTTTATTTTCTGTCCCAAAATAAACAGTTAAAATCCTTACTTTCCTCTGACAGTCAGGTCACCATAATTTAGTATCTCTGATAGCTTAAATTAACAGCCATAGGAGGAACCATAGCAACTGCCCAGGCATGTTACCCAGGCTGCCAGGCTGAGCAAGGGCTGCTGCAAGTGCATCACCATTTAGATTAATATGTTTGAGCTTAATCTGATTTAAATTTCCTGAACTTCCTACGGGCCAAGAGTGTGCACAGCAGTGACTGCTCTGGCTCCATTGCAACTTGATGCTGCCCACAAGCTTTTTAACCTACACTAAACTTTTTTTTTTGGTCCTCAAATGTTTCAACTTCCACAAGCAGTATGTGAAAGAATGCCTTTTCTCATATTTATGGACTTTCCTTCTTATTATTAGCATAAAGAGGAAGGTTTGCTTTTGCTCTGCAGGAATTGACATTGAAAAGAACATCCTAAAACTAGCTCTGATGCTCTTTTAGCTCATCCTCTCCTAAAGAGAAAGGATTATCCTTCCCTTTTTTCCAGTATTTATGTTCCCAAAGCTGAACATTCAGGGAATAAACTCCATTACAATAATATGATAAAACATAACTGGACAGAACTCTAAATCTGATAGGTAGTGAAATTACAAAGAGACTTAAAAAAACTGCTACACAGTATTTTTATATTTATTTGCCTAAGATAAAGTTGAGTTTACAGACAGAAGCCATTTCTGCACTGCAATTTCATTTTTTCTTTTGGTACTGAAGACAAATATTTTCCCTGACAAGTCGTAATATCAGCAATTCCCATGAAGCAGCTAACCCAGCTGGAAATTCCAAGGCATACAGAAAAATCAAGGCAGGAGGTCACTCACGGTTCTCACAATTGACCTTCACTGGCAGTTAAAGTAATCAAATTTAACTACAAGTAACAGCTGGTCTGAGAAGCAAAATCAGGTAATTTCCCCAAAACCTCTCTGAACACTTCTCTGGAGTTTTAAAGCCATGGGTAAATTTAAAAATTTGCAAACCTTGTGCTTTAAATGACAGAACATGAGCAAATGAGTTTTTGAAAATTACCAGCCTAAAAAAACAAGGGAAGGGTCCTAAAATTAAAGAACATTAAGGACATATATGGACCTATTTACAGTAAAATGATTTATATTCGGTATGATTTCCCTCTTCCAAAAATGCATGAAGAAATGGCATTAAGTTTTAATTTAAGAAGTCAGCATATTCAGAAACAGGCTGCTCTCACACTTCTCTGGTATTAACAGGTTTGTCTTCCTTTCTCAGTCGTATCAGTATTGCCACCAAATAAAAATCATGCTTTATTTCTAGAAATTTTTAAGTGCACAAGAAGAGTACATGACTAAAATGTTTTAATTCTAACTTCCATCTGAAAAATCCCTACCATCAAAAGATGATCCAGGACAGTGCAGAGGACAAAGAAACAGAAGTTGGTCACTCTCACCATCAAGATCTGTGCAGAATCTGATAATGGGGGAATAAGAGCTACTTGACACTTTAAAACATCTAAATCTGCAACCACTCTGAGCAGAAGCAGCTTTGCTGAGCATAGAAATCTTCAGCATCATGCTTAGAATTCAAACAATAAAGCTATTTGCCACTCTTCTAGAGGAAATCTAGTGTGCATGCACGCACTCCCACAGAGCCCTTTTCAGTTACTCCAAGCCCATGTAGTCTGCCCTGTCAGAACCAACCAACCCAAGGCCCGTGCTGCTGCAGGACTCACCCGGACGAGCGCATCATCGATGATGTGATCGCGTCTCACTTTCAGCCGCAGATACGGGTTGAGCTGCTGCCCTTGGACTAAGCTGTAGAGCACAGTTATGCGTCTTTCACTGTACATCCGGATCCTATTGTCATAATACAATCCCAGGTTCTTGGTAACAGCATTCAATATGAAGGGACAGGTCATAAATGAGAATTTATTCTCTGTTTCTACTTTGAAGAAAGTGTAGTCTTTGTCCATTTCTAGAACATCATTCAGTGGTTCATTAATAAATTCTTCAAAAGGGATAAGTGGTTTTCTGCAATCTATAGTTTTAACACCAAGTTCAGTTTCCAGTGGGTCCACTCGAGGACCTTTTTTATTTCTTCTTTCCTCACCTAACAGCTCTTGAAGAGTTAGTTCACTTGATTCTGGGATGGGTTCTTCATCTTCCTCTTCATTATGATCTGTATCCACATCCCCTCCTACTACATTTGCATAGTAAACCATTTTCAAGCACTTTGAAGCAGCAACAACAGCATCATCATCATTCACTAGGTTACGACTATTGAACTCGTTGCTTATGACTTTGTAAGTAATAAGCTGCTGAAATGTTTCCATCATTCTCCGAATTTGATCTGCTCTGTACTTAGACCACAATCTGACCAGTTTTGCTTGAGCTGCAAGGGGTAGTTTGCTCATTGCTTTGCAAAACAACGGTAGAGCCATTTCCAGATATTCTGGGCTATGAAGATTTCCATTCTCCATAACGATAATAAACAAATTCAGATAGTTAGGATCCCGAGAGTACACATTATGGTAAGTCAAGTCACATTCCACATTAGGTGACAAGTACACAAGTGCATTTAAAAAGGCAGTTTCTATTTTTTCATTAGAAAGTAACCTATCATAGACCCGTCTGACTGCTTCAATATCTACAGACACTTCATCTGGGCCTAGTTTTTGGAGGTTATTATCTCCCTGTGTGTTATCACCTATTCTTGATGACGAAGATGATGATGCACCAGAATCCTCTTCCATAGCAGCAGCCGAACAGGCAGCTTTTTCCTTTTCATCTTCATCTTTGTCTTCATCCTTTCCTTGAAGAGACTTGAGCTCCTCCTTGGTGTGCTGCTTGGTTTTTCGGAAACTCTGTACCAGTGCTTCAGCACTAGAAAACACTCTCCCAATCACCCGGATTAAAGGGGAATAATCCTCTTTTTCTCGACATAGTTCAAGAATTTCATATATCTTGTCTTCTGTTAGAAAAGTCACATCTATAAAAAGATGAAGATATTAGTTTTATTCAGATAAAAATCAAAAAGATAAAATACTTCTAGTTTTCCCTACCCAAGAAATCTGTGTGTCATATCATCATTAAAACTGCAAAAACAGCATAAGTGCTGAATGTCAAGACGGATCATGATTTCATTCACTGACTTTGTAAAATATTTTATTCATGGATGTCAATCAGAGAATGTGCACAATGGTGAAACTGTTTTGCAGCCAATTAATTATATTTGGTAGTTAACAGCACTGTATTGTCTAAGCAAGTGCAATCAGTAAGAGGTTTAAACCTTAAAAGACTTAATGAATAAGGCTGTGACAATACAGTCTTCTGGTAAATCTGCACAGTTAATGTGTAAGTCATTAAACTAAACAAAGTAGACAGTATTAACCTTTTTCAAACCAGACCTTGAAGAAAAGACTCAACCACTTGTTTTGTTGTATGTTAACAGGAATATAAGATTTCTTATTTCTCTTTTTAATGCTTTCTGCAACTGTTTTTAGACTAAATTGATGACTGAAAACCCTCCCAAAACCCTCAATATATGCTCTGAAATTTATGCTGCCTTCTAAATTACACATACAGCGTGGCATGTAGATTATCTCTTTGTATGTTAGGCCTCACTAAGATAAGCAACTTGGGTAAACTCATCAACATGCTATTCAGATGAACAAGATGGTTTACATTCATCATCTGCTCCAAATACCTGTCTGTTCTCCCTCTCCCCAAACTCCTGATACAAAATAAGTCATTTGAAGGGTCCATTTGTTATTTGAAATCTTCCTTTTTCTTTAGAAAAAAGAAAGAAAACATTATTTATAGCTTTCTATGTTACTTTTCAAACAGAACCCACAGATGCTTTCACATCAAGTGATGATTTACAGTAGAATTACCGCAAGATCAGATCCTGAAGATATTTTAGTTTAAGCAGAATCTTCTGAACTGACACGTAATTTAGAACTAAAACAGAATCTCTAGAGAGATTTTACAGCAGATGTTTAACAGCATCTCTAGAGATCTAGAAAACATCTCAGAACTGTATTTACCAACCATGCTAGAACTACCTTCCTCTGCAGAAAATGTATCATTTTAATAAATACATTTAATAAAATTATTAATAAAAATGTTGTACACTAAAATATTTTGAAATGCAACTACCTACACTGATACTCATTCCAAGAAGTCATTAAATTAAAAATACAAACTAGATGATGCAAAGAGAGACAGCCTATTGACTTTCACAGAACCCCAAGCTACTCTTAGAGCACATATAACACAGGAAAGGGTTAAGTTTATCTAAGCTTAGACTGACTTCCAATCTGAAGACATTGACAAGCTCAAAACTAAAATCTGTCCTGTTAAAAAAACAGCTCTACTGAAAACATTATGAAAGGATTCAAGCTTAGCACAACATCTATTTTTACCTGCTTCAGTGCAAGCTCAGGAAGCAAAACTTGTCCTAAAAGAAGTCTTTAATTTTCTTGTGTTAAGGGAAATTCATCTGATACAGATGATGTTCCATGACACGGCTCCTCAAAGTGAGGACCACAGTCTCGATTTCATTGACTCTGGACCACAGACATTATTCATACCATAAAAATCATCAGCACAAGTTGACAATTTAGCAATATAACAAATTTCAGATTTCCATACTTAAACAGGAATTCCTCATTCACTCTTTTAAAGGTTTTACTATTTCAGCAACTCCAAAAAAGTAATTTAAGCAATTATTTCTGAAGGATATTTAGTTCAATTTATTTAGAACTTTCAATCCTATGTCAAGCATGAAAGCAAGCTACAATCCTTTTCCTTGGTTTTGCTAAACTTTGCTGCAGATTTCCCAGTAACTGTTGTAGCAGATAGACCTTAAAAAGATTCAGAGTGCTAGATTCCTTAGACATCACCCAATTCCAAAGGTAACTAAGCCTCAGATGAGATTTTAGAATGCATTAAAGCCCTCTGTCTATACAGCTACAAAGAAAGGTCAATCCTTGTGATGCTCCAAGAGACAAAGTCTGAGTCACTGCTGTAGCCAACAGAGTGTCTCTGGAGGTAGGCTGAGAAGATTCTTATGTATCTGCCTTGGGGAGAGGGCATGGTTAGACAGAATAAGGAAAATTCTGTATCTGAAAAGTTCCATGAAAAATAAAAAAAAAATAAATCAAGAGACAAATCACAAAACAGACTTAATGTGCCTCTCGCTCATCTAATGCTACATTGGCTTCCATTTCCCCTTCCTAGCATTTGCCTCTCTGCTTATTCAGATCATAAATAATTTGGGTACAAATTTATCCTTGCATCAGATAAAAAAGGAACTGATGCTGCTATTGACTGGAACATCTTGGGTTGCTTATAACACAGCACTATGTTTTACTGTGAATTTGGCAGGGTTTTTTAAATCTTTGCTGTAAACAATTTCACCTTCTTTAGCTAAAATAAATGAATCTGGACTTGTATTTATACCACTTTTTGCTAGAATACTCAAAGGTGGTCTGCTCAAAGGTTAATGGCTTTAAAAACCATTTGGCCCAGTTTCTGGACATGTCTGCATCATGGGTTTTGGTGACAACTAATGTTTTCCTATTAGTATGTATTTACTGTTGGAGATAGTTTGAGAAGCTAAACAGAAGTTAGAAAACATATACAGAACAGTATTTTATTTTACTCTGGCTTAAAAATAACTGTGCTTAAACATTTTTTAGCTTAGCGGATGTATTGCCTAACACCCACTGCATCATTTTTTTCACCTGTTAAGTTTCTCAATGGAGAATCTGGAATTAGTTAGAAGTATAACTTTTGTAATTTATTAACTACAGAATAATTACAAAACTAGCAAAACTAAAACAGCCATACAACAGCATTTCAAGCTTTTCCATATTTGCAAAAATCATTTTTCTTGTAAGACAATAAATGCATGTCGATTTTAACAGAGATGTGGTCAAGATCCAGATTTGGACTCCACGTTCAGCATTAAATCACCCATTTTTCTGAATCCATGGTAAAATACTCAATTGTCTAACAGTGTATTTTACTGAAGTCAGCAGAACACCACCAGAGTGAATTCTGTTGGCTTGTAGTCGTGCATATGAAATGTGTTTTATTTCAGGAAAACTGTAAACATCTTACCTTTAAAGTCATCTCTCGGGCCTTGCATTTCCTTCTTGTTCATTTTTCTGTCAGTGCAGGAATTGTTATGGGCACCTTTGGAATTGTTTTCTAGGTAAGCTGAGCTCGTTCCTTTCTTGGAGGGATGAGGATCACAGAGTTTTGCATTAATCTTATAAAGCTCGAGGGCCTTAATGGCTGCTGCATTGTTATCCATACGGAGAAAAGTTGGACAGGAAGCACAAAATTCATTCGTGCAGGCTTCATTTCCACAGCCCTCGGTTAACTGGTGGTAGTAGCGCTCTATTAGATGCTTTGCAGCTGCTCGCTTCCTGTAGCAAACATTCAAACAGTAAGTACAAGGATTAGTGGAGCTTTCACATACAAAGCTCATTCAATAGCATCAGCAAGGCAGAGATTAGTCAGGCACTGAAACACAAGATTTCTGTCAGAGAGAACGAACGCATCAGAAGATTTTTTTAAATGAAGGATTCTCATCTTGACAAATGCAAATATATTTAACACACAATTTAATTTGTGGGTTCTATGGCAGTAAAAGATAAACCCTGTTTATGCACGGTTTTCAGCTTTACATAGTAGTGCTACAGTGTAGACAATCTTGTACAGTTCTGAACAATCTCAACTGTCGCTAAAAAAGAGAGCAATTTGGATGCAAAAAGGCTGCAACTGAAACAGAACTGCATGTTGTACAGGTGTTCAATCTAATATATAGTACTGAGGCATGATAGATGAAAGAGGCATGAAACACAAACAATTCAGACATTTATTTAGCAGTGCTATCAATACTACACTATTTTACCCATTTTAACAAGATTCCAGATCATTAAATTAACATATTTAGTCTATTTAAATCCATAAAAAATATACCTTGATTAATTAAACTGATGATAAAAACACAATTACAGATGAGCACAAGGCTGGATTATTTCTCAGCTTAAATAAATCATATGGTTGTCTAAATAAAAGAAAAAAAACACCCCAAAAAGCACTATCTGCCAAATCCTTCCATTTCTCCTGCCATTACAGGTGGCAAGTATGCATTCTGAAAAATCACAGCTGTATTGCTGTACAAGTCTAGTGCTCAGTACTATATATAAGCACAAAAGAAAATGTAACTGCTTTATTAAAAGGGTCACAGACTTCTACAGAAGCATGCAAATAGTAAAGGAATCACTGGAAAGCTGTAGGTAACCAGGACAGAAGCAGCAGCATGCAGCACCAAGAGCACCATGTTTGACCACATTTCAGAAAGAAACCCCCAAGCCTCAACTTCATTTAAGATAGTAAGTTAGTAAGTTATTAATAAGAACTATCAACTATGAAAGATTTCAAACATTCTGACTAGGTTTAACACGCAGACCTTTTACAGAACTTCAGTGATACAGTACTATAAAGATTAGAGCATCATAAATTGTGATATTAACTTAAAACTGCCTTTCCTGATGTCGATGCATGCACAGACTCTGCATAGAACAAGTACTTCAGAACTGAAGTGCTAGACCCACTGGTACTACTCAGCACTTGCTGCACCCTCCTGTTAATAATGGCTGGTTAAAGAGTAGTTTCAATGCAGCTATTTAAAAGCAAAAATGTTCTGAGAGTGACTACTGAGGTGTGTATTACTCAGCAATAATATCTCTGCTTCTTTCTTTTCACCCTTCAAGATCTCATGATCCCAGAGAAGAAAACATCTTACAAGGAACACAATTACTTTGATGTCTACCAGAGCTTTCAAATGCCCCAGTATGTTCCAAGGAAAATAAAACAAAGAAAAAACCAACTGAGGAGAAAGGTTTCCCTGGCACTTTGAGATGGATGTGGAAGGAAGAAGGAGCATGAGCAATACCATTAAAACTGTTACTGTGTTACAGGGAATAGCTATATTCTAATCTAAGGGAAGAGTTCTGGTCTCTCACATTTTTTATATGGAGACTTAGGAAAATCTGCTTCTCTCCATGTACATCTAAAAATAAATGTTTTTTTTTAATCTCGTCTTTCATACTTCAGTCATTAGTATAGAGGCTTTAAGAAAAACCACCCAACCCACCCCCCAAGCAACAGCATTTTTAATAGAACTTGGACCAGTAAATGACTTCAGAGACAACTATTTCTGAACACAAAATTTTGTGCTTTGATCATACTTGACCTTCAATCATTCCAGACCTCCAGATTTAGAGTGTGAAATATTGTCACTTGTAAGCAAGTTAAGTATTTAATATGAAAAAGCCAAATTTTTACACCTGAGCTGTGGCCACCAACATGCACATCCTTCTAGGTCACATATTTAGTTTGCATAAAGTTATATCAATGTATAAACACTGATACATTAACAACACATTTTATAATTTTAAACAACACTCCACTTCAATCAGGTGATGTCTGAGGTGGCCGCAGATAAAGCTAAAACTTGTAAGACAAACAAGCTTAGACTTGCCTCTAACAGTTAACTTCTGAAGGATTCACTCTTTTTTTTGCTTTTAGTTTTTAGCTATGAATTACTTCTCAAATTTTGCCATGCCTACAACAAGGCTGTTTGTACAAATACTTTCATTTTGACTCGTGTTTGGAGATTTGCCGACTCAAGTTCTCTGCAACTCTATTAGAGACAAAGGTCTGACTGAAGGTTGTATTTTTATTTTTTTATTAATCAAGTATAAAAGCAAACAACATGGTGTACAACAGTACTAGATACAGCAATATTAGAATTTCATTGAATATCCTTAGTTGAAAGTGACCCACAAGGATAATCAAAGTTCAACTTCTGGCCCTGCACAGAACCATCATCAAAAATTACACCACGTGCCTAACAAACGCTTCTTGAACTCAGGCCTGGTGCTGTGACCACTTCCCTGGGGAGCCTGTTCCAGTGCCCAACCACCCTCTAGGTGAAGAACTTTCTCCTCATATCCGACCTAAACCTTCCCTGACAGTTTCATACCATTTCCCTGGGTCCTGTCACCACAGAGAAGAGATCAGTGTCAGCCCCTCTGCTTCCCATCAGGAAGCTGTAGGCCTCGATGAGGTCTTCCCACAGTGTCCCTTTCCAGGCTGAATAGACCAAGTGGCCTCAGCCACTCCTCCTATGGCTTCCCCTCACAGCCCTTCACCATATCTCCACAGCCCTCCTTCAGATGTTCTCTAATAGCTCCGTATCTTTCTCATATTGCAATACCCAGAACTGCACACAGTATTCAAGGTGAGGCCACCCCAGTGCCGAGCAGAGCAGGACAATCCCCTCCCTTGCCCAGCTGGTGATGCTGGGCCTGATGCACCCCAGGGCAGGGCTGGCCCTCCTGGCTGCCAGGGCACTGAGTCAGGTTCAACTTGCCACTAACCAGGAACCCCAACAGCCTTTGTGTGATGCAGGTCTCAGGAGCACTTGTATTTGCTGAACTTCACGTGGCTGCTGACTGCCCAACCCTCTAATTTGATGAGGTCTCTCAGCATGACCTGGCTGCCTTCCAGGGAGTCAACAACACCTCCCAGTTTAGTATCACTGGCAAACCTTTGTACACCTTCCAGACCTGTGTCCAAGTCCTTTATGAAGATGCTGAGGAGGGACAAGGATGGAGCCCTGTGGAACTCCACTAGTGACAGGCCACCAGTCCAATGTTGCCCCATTTACTGTAACCCCGTGTGCCTGACTTGTGAGCAAGTTGCTCACCCCTCACATGATGTATTTATCCAGCTGTGTGCTGGATATTTTGTCCAGAAGGATACTGTGAGACAGCATCGAAAGCTTTATGGAAATTCAAAAAGATGACATCAACTGGCTTCCCTTGATCAACTAGATGGGTTACCCTGACATAAAAAGAAATCAGGTTTGACATGAGCCCATGCTGGCTGTGACTGATGTCTGCAGTGTTTTTCAGTATGAAAAACATGTTTTTCATTATGTCCTTCAGATGTTTTTCAGTAACTCCCAGAACAGTCTTGTCCATAATGTCACCAGGCACTGAGACTGACAGTCCTGTAGTTTTCAGGGCCATTCTTCCTGCCCTTCTTGAATATTGGGCTAACATCAGCCAGTGTCCAGTTGACTGAGACCTCTCCAGATTCCCAAGATCATTGAAAAATCCTTGAGATAGGCCTTGTGATGACATCAGATATCTCTCTGAGTATTCTTGTATGTGTTCTGTAAGGAACTCATAAACTTACAGGGATCCAGCTGAATCCTCCCCCCTCTCCCTGGCAGCTACTCCACAGGCTTTTCACATTACCTCAGATGAATGATTTAAGTAAATAAACAAAATAAATAAATTTAAGTGAGGATACAGACCTCAGAAGGCAGAAGAGAATTTACCAAGCCTTCCACAAGAGCTACCCTTACTGAGGTTCATCGATACAAGGACTTACAGAAAATGCTATTCTCAGTACGTCAGTGTGTTTTTACAAAACAGACATTCCATGCCACATTCCCACTGGTGTACTTCAGGTATTATTATCACTGTTCATTGCCAAAAGGCCACATTTTCTGTTTCTATGTTATGCAGCAAAAGAACTTGTAGCATACTCTCTGCATTGTCCAAAAGTGAAAACTTTATCTCTTTCTAATTCCCCTGCTCATTTAGTATGGTGAAAACTAAAGTTCTTGGCCTGAGGCATTAAAACTGGTTCATCAAGCAAAGTAACATAAAACCACCCTCTATTCTTAGCTCACACTACACCCGTGAAGACCGCAGCTCTCTTTCAGTTCCTATAAAGGGATCTGGCGAAGAGCAACTGGCCCCTTAGAAAACTCAAGGCCTAGTTCACTGTACACACAGTTACTGCTGTAGCTTAGGCTGTAGTGACTGACTTGCATATACATTTCCAAATACTCATCGTTGTTGCACATCCACCTAGGAAAATGCACTGGTGTGGCCACAGTTGTAAACATTTCACAGACATTATACAGGCATATCCTTATGACTGAAGGATAACTTCCCACTCAGCGGGCCTTGTATAACCTCCACAAGCACTATGCATTGCTTCAGTGAGGAGAACAGGCACCTAAAATAGACACCAAACTTCCTTCCTAAAGTCCAATGATTTCACAAGCACACTTTTGTTAAACGAAATCAGCATTCACTGACTTAGTTTGTAGCAGTTACAGAAAAAAGAATTGCCTTTAGGCTTTCCATATATTCTTTAGCTAATAAAAAGACAGATAATAAGTACTCTGCATTTGTAATTTAAATGGTGCCAAAACTGTGGAGAATCACAAGAAACATGTACCACCAAGGCAAAGGTGAACTGGGTTGCATTTTCTGTAGTAATTTTTGAATGTCTAAAACCTGTAAAAAATAAGGATTGAGTGTATTGGTTTGAAAGTTCCTATGAAACAGAATGTAATTTGTGCTTCTAAAACACCTTAAACTAAATACAGAGAAATACCATGTAAAGGAGTCTCTTCCCACAGAGAAAATAAGAAGTTTACACATTAAAGGAATTTTTGAAAGATTTGAAGCATGTAATAAATTAAAATTCACCTAAAAGGAACTTACATTCAAGTTTATTCACATTTACACTCAAAACGTGCCTGAAGTTTAAAATACCTGCACAACTGCATCATTTTTGCTCAAAGTTTACCTAAATTTTAGAAATACACATGGATGTTTCATACTTTTCTGGAAATACCAGCATGAAATAACACGCTTCTGAATGGTATCTGCTTAGGACACAATAATTGTTATATTATTTTTACACATAAATCTCACATTGGACAGGAGTGTTGATCTGCTGGAGGGCAGGAAGGGATCTGGACAGGCTGGATTGATTGGGCCAAGGCCAGAAGCATGAGGTTTAACAATGTGAAGTGTCAGGTCCTGCACTTGGGTCACAATAACCCAGTGCAGTGCTACAAGCTGGAGCAGCGTGGCTGGAAAGCTGCCCAGTGGAAAAGGACCTGGGGGTGCTGGTCCACAGCAGCTGAACATGAGCCAGTGTGTGCCCAGGTGGCCAAGAAAGCCAAAGGTGACCTGGCCTGGATCAGCAATGGTGTGGTCAGCAAGATGAGGCTGTGATCTCCCTGTTCTTGGACCTTGAAACCCATGTCCACTTTTGGGCCACTCACTGAAGGAAGACATTGATGTGCTGGACTGTGTCCAGAATAGGGCAATGGAGCTGTTGAAGGGTCTGGAGCACAAGTCTTACAAAGAGCAGCTGATGGAGCTGGGAGTGTTTAGCCTGGACAAAAGGAGGATCAAAACTGACTTTATCACTCTCTAAAACCACCTGAAAGGAGGCTGTAGCCAGGTGAGGGTTGGTCTCTTTTCCTAGGCAACCAATGACAGGACAAGAAGAAAATGGCATCAAGCTGTGCCAGGGGAAGTTCAGTCTGAACATCAGAAAAAATTTCTTCACTGAAAGGGCTGTGAAGCTTTGGAATGGGCACCCACAGAGGTGGTGGAGTCACTACCTCTGCCTGGAAGTGCTCAAGAAATGACTGAACTTGGCACTTGGTGCGATAGTCTAGTTGATAAGGTGGTGATTGGTCAAGGGTTGGACTCAATGATCTTGGAGTTTTTTTCCAGCCTTGATGATTCTATGATTGCTCCAAGATGGCTAATTTTATTAAATGGAAACATAGAACAGCCTGTTTTGCAGTGGCTATTAGAAATTTAGAAGTGCCAAAATGTTCATAGGGAATTTTCTTAACACACATACACAAAAAACCCCCAAACCCCAAAAAAGAAAAAAAGAAAAAAAAAAAACCCAAAACCCCAACAACCAAAAAAGCATTAATATGCACGGAAACTATGTCTTTTGGGTAAGAAAAAAACACAAGAAACATTCTTTTTAGTACTAATAGCAACACAGGCATAAAGAGACACATCTGTAACTTTGGAAATGATGACCGGCATATCAAAAACTGTTAAAGAAGGTGTTGCAGATAGTCATCTTTATAAAGTTAAATATTACATTGTGCACGTTTCAGCTTCAAGTCTTGCACACTGGTTTTCCTGCTTCTGTTTAGTTGAGTAAGAACAGCAGTGCTAGAAAAGACAAGTTTCCAGTAATAGCACTACCCACACAGAGCCTTTTGAAGAGCCCTGCACGCTAAACTGCCAAACACTCCACCCACAGCTGGAGCCCAACCCTTTGTTCCAGCAGTGCTGTAACACCTTTGCCTGCCTCAGCCTCTGGCACCACAGCAAATGTGCACCTGGCAAATGTGCGTTTGCATGGAGCTCACATTTTCCCAACTCCATTCTTTCCAGTGTGGCGGACACCAATAGCAGAGGTGGATTGTGAGCCCCCCTTGGACCATACTGGCTTAACCCAAGGGACCTGCCTTCCCACCGTGTATTCTAGATCCACTGTGCCTCTGGGAAAACCATGTACTGACAAAGGCATGGCACTTCCTCAGGAAGGGCAGCCCTGAGAACAGAAGGTCTGTCCTGGCTATATGAAGCAATACAGGAAGACAGAGAGAGGGAGTGAAGCATACGGTCAGCATCTGTTTTGCAATCTTGTCTCAGAAAAATTGCCTTGCTACAGTCCTATTAAAAAAAACAGAGAAGGGTTTCAAAATTGCAAAGAATCCAATCCTCAAAAGCAGAGAGAAGGAAAGATGAATGCATAGAAAGCTGTATGAAGGCAGCGATATCTTTGCCTTGATATGTGACACCATAAAACAGTGAAAACACATGAACAGATAAGTTACTGTTAAACAATCAAGTTATGTAATTTAGTGCTAAAGAGGTTTTAAGAAAGTTATACTAATTGAAGCTGAAAGTCAATGGAGATGTGTGACAGAAGCAGACAGAAGATGCTGACCTTAACAATTCTAAGACCTGAATGAATGCTAAGATAAAAAGATGTAGAGCTAACTCCTAACTTTGAGCTAGCACCAAGATGTTCATCACATGGAGACCCAGAATTTGAAAAGCCTGGGATAAGCAAGACTTACACATGGAAGATTTAGCTGTGTAAGAATCTGAATATTTTCTTTAAATTTCTTTTCATTCACAAATGTGAAACATACAGCACTATGCTCTTGGTATAAAGCTTTTCAATTCTAAACATGGAAATAAATAAAGCAATTATATTAGCCAACCAGAGCAAAACCAATCATTCACTGTGCAAACAAAAAACCATTTGCTTTAGTCCCTGCATTTACTAATGAATTTCAGGCATGTAAATAACACAGTAACTATTTTAGCAACGCAGCAGGCTTGCAGGTTACAAGTCTACCACTCAACCTGCCATTCCACCTGATGTGGCAAGAGCAGCTATGCAGCAGGATTGCAAAAATTCTCTGTAACAGATGTAGTACACATCACATTGTGATACAGTTTAAAAAACATTTAGTTTTGCAAATACACTATATAAGTCAAATACACTATACTAGTCATATATGTGAATTCCTACAGCTTGACTGGCTCACATTTATTTTAGACAGACAGCCAAAATTTATGAAGTCAGGGCCACTCTGATCACTGGTCTACATAAAAAAGAAAAAGCACTCAGCTATAACACAGAGAAGCTTACTATTCTAAATTATTTTTTTTATGTTCAGTTCTAAGGAAGATAAATTACACACACACAAGAATTGTCAAACTTCTAGAAGGAAAAAAGTTTTACTGCATTTTCCTTCTGATTTATCCTAGGTCCTTAAAGTATTTGTTTCACACCATCTAGGTGAATGCTGCTGATATATCTTTGCTTAAAATGCATAAAAACCAGTAATCCAACTGATAACATCCAGAGTGGACTACAGCCAGGCTGCAGCCTTATTTCCCATTTGGCTAGGCCAGGGAAACAAAAGGACACAACTCAACTTGCTGCAGGAACAGTAAACTACAATGCAGCATGGGCCATTACTGGAGCAGGAATAAGAGACCATGGCAGGGCTTTTGCCCTGTGACCTCTAATGCAGCAACATGCAGAGTCCATGTAGCAACAGGCAGAGTCACCTCTCAGGTCAGGATCCCTGCAACCTTCACTCCTAAGAAAGCATCTGGACAGCACTTCTGTAGCAGATGGCATGAGTGAGGGAAAAGAAATCTGTCATACCAGGAGAACTGCTTCTCCTAGTGCAAGAAAAGGCTTCACTGCAGTGAATTGCTAATAACATCAGAAAAACCCTCACTGTTTCCTCCTCCTCATTTTTTAGGTACGCAGTCCAATGTGAGGGGGGCTCACTGCAGTTTTGCTCCTCTTTAAGTGGGGCAGCTACAGCAGAGAATCCTCAAGCAATTCCCACTATGTCCCTAGCCTGCAAAACATCCTGAAAATGGCATTCAGCCCACTGCATGTAAAATGCTGGACTGTTTGGGTGAAGGCGTGAAGGAAACAGTTTAAGGTCAGAGAAGAAGTTTGTGGCAGAAGAGAAATGAAGCCAGATCCTTTGAAGCCTCAGAGAGCACACCAACTACTGGGCTACATTCCCTCTATTATTTTAGAACTTGTGCTGTAAGCCAGAAGAGCAGTTGTGGTTTCCCTATTTGAGTTCTATGATGGGACAGTTTGAATAGCTAGAAAAGAATCCTTGTTTGCTAACTCACAGAAGAATAAAGCCTCAAATAACTTTTTTTCTAATGATCTTCTAATTCCTGCAATCCCTTTGAATTTGAAATTGAAATGAACGTTTCAGCCCACCACAATCTTGATTTTAGTTCATCTTGGCTTCTAACCTAATGAAGACAGACAAAAAAAGGTTCAGACCTGTCAGCAAGATGCTCTGTGAATACTGTTTAGTGAAAGAGAATTAGTTTTCTGTTTCGAGAAGTAACTGGCATATAAATTCACTGAATTAAATCACAATTTCTTTTTCTTAGTTCAACAATCCATCTGCCACAACAGATACCAGCAGGTATTGTGCCTCAGTACTGAAGTGTCTTCAAACCTATGCAAGATGTTAGTGAACAGCAGGCAGAAATTACATTCCTACTGTCAAGCCTGAATATAGGCCGTAAGATTTCTGACACTGTATTATGTCACCATCTACTGGCTCACATTAAAGTAAACCTCTGAACATTCCCTACAACTCATTCACCCTCCAAAAAAAAAAAAATCAGTTTCTACAGAGGCTTAAAATTGCAAAAAATTAATTTGATAATTTCTAAGGTAACTTCAGAGTTCTACTCAGCTTTTGTCTTCTTTTTACTAAGCAGATGCAAGAGTGAGCGTTATATATGTTCAGAACATTTTTAATCAAGATAATCCAAACTCATCGACTCATTTACTTACATTCGGCTAGTTTCAATGTTCTCAGAGTGTGGTTCTCCTGGTGATCTGCAAAACCAGATAGAAAACCTTAAGCATTGCTTGTTCTTTTAAGTCATTACAATATGAAATTATGAAAGATGGAATGCGATGAGTGTATTATTGCCACTAAAAGTATCAACTTTTTGTACTTGCAGATTTAATTTATCACACTCTAGAATACAGTTTATTACATAAAACATGATAGTGTAATTAAGCCAAATTTCCCTAAGAAGGAGAGCACTTTTTTCCCACCGCTTATGCAACAGGAGCTATTAGGGAAGAGATCTGCTGGCAGTACTTCTGCATTCGGACTGCATAGTGCTCATGTTCTGGGCTAATTCTTCACAACCACTTCTGTAACCAAAACGTGTACTCAAAGATTATCAGTGATTGATCATCTGCCACCAACAAATTCTCAACAGAGCTGGACTCTTAAGAAGTAGCAGCTCAGAAGCAGGGTCCAAAAGAATTTCAAAGCAAATCTTGCATCTCTCTCCATCTGAATTCATGGAGCTAATCTCACAGACAGCTTTCTGTTATCTTCAATCCAGCCAAGAGATCAGCCAGTAGTATTCAGAATTAGGTGTTACTGCCTGGCACAAGCAGCACCTGTGTTTAGCCTGGCAACCCCACTGACTTAATTTACAGAGTAATTCAAGGGGCACAGCTCAGTACTAACTTAAAGTAGATTAAATTATAGTTATTTAGCTCCTCCTTATTCCCATCTTCCTTAAGACAGCACTGATTCAACAGTTAACTTTTTTTTAGACAGTATTTTTTTTCTCTCTTTGAGGGAGAACTTCCCCCTAGCCAGTGAGTTTGTAGCCAGACAAGCCAGAAGACAAGGCAGTACAAATGTAGCAGTTTTGATTCCTGTCATCTTAGGATGCCTTAAAATTGGTCCTTATGGAACTTTTGCGTGGGTACAAACTCTGGTACAGTTGACCAGAACTGCCATGCTGGAAATACTGTGCAAGGAGTGGAAACAGAGAACAGCCATTACAGTAAAACTCTGCAGCTTAGATGAACAAAAATGTCTTTCATGACAGCTCTAAAAACAGAAGTGAGCTAAAATCTGCAAACAGAACTAACTTTGTAGGTTTCACCAGAATCTGCTGGGAGACTTCTGTCAGGACAGCTAAGCAGACTTTCCTGTAGCTTTACAAGGAAAAAAAAAAAATCTTTATCTGCAGGAATGCAATTTCTAAACTTGTCTATTTATTATGTAACTATCTATAATATTCTAAATGCTATTGGAAATCTCCACATGTAGTTTGATACACTCCTTTTTTTCCTGTTTCATTTTGCTATTTTACTGGATGGTCTCTCCTATTAAAGCTTGGACTGCTCTCCAAATTCCCTACTAAAATTTTAGTTCCTTTTCTGAAATACCAGATCTTAACAACTTTTTGGATTCTACTAAACAGACCCAGTGCCTAGAAGGCATTTCTGCCAGACAACTTTTAATTCCTAGGTGAGCTGGATACTGTGTGGCGACAGATGAGGCAGAACACAGGGAAATTATTTGTTTGTATTTCATTAACTTATAAAATTTAACAGACACTAGGGACAGAATTCTGAACTTCCTATCCAACTAACTTTATACTCATGCTTAAAATGTAAATACCCTTTAAGTGAAAAATAGCACAAAAACTGCCCAATCTCACAATTTGGCCTCTATTTATTACCTTCAATTTATGTTTTCCTTACTCATTAAATCCAAGACAGACAAGGCAGTTGCTGACAAAAATAATGCTCAGCAGCAAAACAAATAAAAATTTCCCTTTAACTCTCATGACCAAAGCAAGTCTCTAAATGCTCAATGAAAAGAATCTCAATTTTTTTTTTCCCCACTTATTCACCTGAGCATGTAAGTGTTAGAAGCTGGAATAGTAGAAAGATGCATGTTTATATTCATACTGGTTAGCTCCTCTATTTACTTCCAGGACTTCACAAAATGGTAGCAAAATGACTGGACATTTAAGGCCTTGCTCTCTTAATTCTAGTATTGGGACATACAACACATTGAAGCTTTGGAAAAGAGTAGTGCTTATAGTTGCTATGAAAATACAAAGTAAATAGTGATGTTAAAAGAAAAACATCAAGAATACTGATCACTTTAAGCCTTTAAAACAAACAGCAGTATGAAGAATTACAGAAAAAGAGCAGATGGCATCTAAACTCTGCATGTAAAAAAAAGTAGCCTGGTGATCTGCAATACAGATATGTAAACAGCTAGCAGTATACCCAAAATCTTTTCCTATCCTCATTATTTGTGAGAATATTGTCAGGGCTGTAAAGAGACAATACAGTTCAGTATATGTTACTTGAAAAAAAAAAAGGTTGCATCTACAAGATTAACAAGATAAGAAAAAATACCATCTAGCTGGGTCAAAAAAGGTTTGGTCCTCTAAGGTAAGTCGTTCTGCAGAACAAAGGGTGAAAATTCCTTCAGCTTATTGTTTTGTAAAACATGAGCAGACCTACTGTAACTATGATTTTGCAGAACTATTAATGGACATATTAACTTGATTTTAAAAGGTTTCAAATGACAATGTAAGCACCTAATAAAATGAGCTTGGAATACTCAGTAAAATGAAGTGGAAGATCAATCTAATTACAGGAATTGTACTTGTTTGCTGAGAAGCTATTTATTTTGCAATACCCAATTGTTTACAAACAAGATACCTTGTTATTTCCTGTGAGCAGGCAACAGTACTGAAAAACAACTATATAGTACGGCAAGACGTCCTTTCATCATGCTTAAAATCTGAAACAAGAGTTCTGTTCAGAGAAAATCTCAGAGCAAATGCTCTTAAAAATTTCAGCTTTGAATTCGATTGTAGATACTGATCACAAGACACCAACTAATCTGAATACTGCAAATTCAAATGGTGGCTCATTTCCAGTAACACAGGGAACAACTTCTGCATTCTAGAAGCCACTCCTTTTACCTCCAGTGTACCCCTCTAGATGAGAAAACTAATGGTACTCAAGCTTACACACACTTTAACATCATCAAGCCTCCCAGATAAATACTTGATAACAAAAACTGAACACATGCTTGAATAAGAACATTAAACAATTGATACAGAAATTCAGTATGACAGTAGAATTACCAGAGACTTTTAAGGGATAGTATTATTCTTAAGAGGAATATCATGGAGCACCACAGTGCTTGTATTTTAAAAAGCAGGTAAGGACAAATTAAGTGAGTTTTGAAATCACTGTTAGCAGGAGTGTAAGTCAACTTTGCCAGCTGACTTATCTTAAACATACAATGTAACAATATTATTACTAAAACTAATTTCAAGCCATACAAATTAAATACCTTAAAATATACATTATAGCAGAAAAACTCCTGAGAAGCAACCTGATATGCTTTATGCTTACCTTTTACAAGCTGTGGCCATTCGGTGACATCAGGGTGATCACAATTTTGAGTCACTGATCAAAACCGAGTTGTCGCACCAGTCCTGTATCACGCTGGGCTAAGCATAAGCTTAACAATTCTAAATAAGTAAAAAATAATTTAGTTAAAAGTCCTTAAAAATTATTTTCAGCCAATTCTCTAAATAAAAAAATAAAAGGAAGAAAAATATTGATGCTAAGCATTGCTTTATCTGTGAGATTAAGACTTATTACATTCATTTTTTGCATGGCATTCTAACTTTTAGAGTAACTGACTACAGTACAATCAACTGGTAAACTTGAAAATTCAGCAACTTATTTTCAGTCTTTCTAAAAAACCAAAAGCCATACCCATCTCTTGGACCAATGAAAAACACACAATATCAAGATAACAAACATTCAAAGATCTGGAAGTGTGTGCATAAACATGAACTGTAATTTCTAACTAAAATAAAATTCTGGTAGATGTACTGCTGCTACAACTCGGTTAATATTGTTTCCTAGCAAGGCTCTGTTCCCAGGGTAGCAACAAGTAACCTGAACTTTGTCGTGCGCCTCTCCCCAAAAAGAAGTAAGCTATAGCTATGTAAAAGTTTCAGAGGAGCAGCAACCTTTGTTATCTATGGCAAATCTTTTAAGTTCTTTGCTCCATTTATATCATGTCTCCTCTCTCCTCTCCCTTAAATTTTCAAAAGTATGTTTTACCTGTCAATTGTTTCCCGTGATCTGGCTCCACTGGTATAAATTGGAGGGTTGGTCCTTTACTTTGTCACGCAGGTGGCAGCCAATGATCACTCAGCAATACTCGTGCCCAGAGCGCCCTGGGACCACCCCAGCTGATTACTTCCATGGCTGAAAAGGAACCAGTTAGTCTCTTACCTACTGCTATTATCTACTCTAAACCAAAGTTAACGGATAAAATATTTCCAAACATAATCCTCAACACTCAATTCATCCCATTCTCTCTCCCCCACAAGCTCTTAAGTGCGCTGGAGAAAGCCAGAAAAGACAAAAGGCCTCTGAAGGAGAATCAGATGACAAACAGCATTTGCTTTCTGCTAATATAGTTTTGATAAAAATTGCAATGTTAATACTGTATTTAGTCAATAAAAAGTCATTTCACTTTCTCTTAAGAGCAGTAGCTATGAAGACAGACCTCTGTATAGTATCTTGAGAATTTTATTCCTGTGGTAACCCAGGTGAAACCCCACATTTGCAGGTTGCCATGCAGCAAAAGCCTCACACAGAATGAAGGTGCACAAAGCTATTGAAGGCACAACTGCAGCTCTCTGCAACGCCTGCAGACATAACAATCTGGTGCAAATACTAAGAGAGCACATCAGACAGCTTTAAATATTTAGTAAAAAACATTATTTCTTTTACTGCACCTTCTTTTGTGCTTCAGTCCAATCTATTACAACAGTATTGCAGTAAGATCTTAGCATGGCTCATGACTTTCTGAAGTCTGTCAGAAAAGCTGCCCAGTTTTGTCAATCTACTACAGTTTGCCATTCTGGCACAAACTCTGCACAGAACAAAATTTGTCTTAGTTTCAGAACGATGCTTATTAGTTTTATCATTCATTGCACCAGGTAAAGTTTCATCTGTTGATTTTAATGTCAGTGATATTTGAGTGTTCTCACCATAACACAAGTGCAGTTAACACAAGGAAAGTAAAAAAGAAGTAGGCTACCAAAAATCTCCAAAACTAAACAGAGGTTCTCCAGTACTTATGTTTCAAAGGTGTAAATTGTCAAAGTTTAACTGAGTCAATGCCAAGAACACAGAAGAATGATTAAAAGTCAGTTGGAAAGGTTCCTCATCTGTCAACATTACAGAACAGGGTAAAGATTTTCCATTTAATGTTTCCTGGCCATCAGCTGTACAGAAAGGCAACACCCAAGATACTGATGCAAAACTAAGAAGCTGTAAAACACTGCTCTGCTTATGACAATCTGATTAAGACCTGAAAACGTCCACTTTCAGGCAAGCCTTAATTTTGAGGAAACATGCCCATTCCAACACTGCTTATAGCACTTTGCCCAAGTAACTTCTAGTACACTGGTCAGAGGACAGTGGTATCACCTCCAAAGCCTCACTGGTAGGGAAACCTGCATTCTGTCTGACTACTGGAAGTACCAGCTCATGTTCTGGAGTGTGTCTGACCAATGACTCCCTACCTAGACTTGGTCCTATACCACCCAGACTACTGACAAAAGCTTATTACAGTAGTCTTCCATTCAAATGGAGGCATGCTGGAACATGGCTGCCATCAACCTTAGTAAAACAGTTTTTCTGAGGCTGTTTCATATGGGAGAAGCCATGAACACGACTTGGCTACAGTGTGCTCCTCATGTGCTCCTACAACAGTGAAGGAGCACATGAAGTGCTGGCACTGGATTCAAACACCACCAGATTTTGGAATGTTAAAAAATTACACATTAAGTTGGCAGCTCCACAGTCATAGTCAAGACAAGTTTGTGCCAAGGCCTGATGCAGATCCAACTCTGTTAGTCTGATTTACCACACCACCGAACATAGTATCTATAGCAGTTCTGTGATGGGAACAGTGTCTGAACTGTCACAAATCTCACTGAGCTGAAGTTAACTCATCAAGTTTTGTTGTGAAATTTGTATCTACAAACTGAATTTGTCATGGGTCAGAGTTCTGAGTCAGGTAGTTTCAGCATTTCTGATTTGTTGACCTTAAAACTAGACTAACTGTACTGTGGTCTAAAATTCTGATGCTTCTTTTCAGCAGTCTAGATGCAAAAAACCTTAATGAATCATTTTTCTCTTTTATTTCCTTCTCATCCTACCTTCCCCCACCTATTTTTGCTACCACTCCTGTGGGACAGAATATGACTGGCAAGGATTCCCTAGCACAGATGAAAGAATTAATTTTTCTAAAACCTTACTCATTCATGCATCAGCAGAGTAGTGTGTGCTGGCAAAGAGACCAGCATGTTGAAACACAGGGTGGGTGGTGAAGGAGACTGCCATCACAGATTTATTCTGAATATATTTCAAAGGACATTTTGACTGCTTGATACAAACAAGGCACAAAAGCCCCCAGCCTGGTTAAGAGAGTCAAAAGACACTACTTGATTAGGAAAGGAAAACCACACTGATGAATACAGTAAGATCTTGGAAAATGGTATTATGAATTGTCTAAATCAATTGTTTTTCTGTCACAGGAATTTCTCTACAAAAAAACTCCTCTGTTTGTAACTTAGCTTATAGAAGATAGAAGCAGTAGCCATGGAGCAGATATTTATTCATATCACTCAAACAAATTTCCCTGGTCTTCACTGTTATGATCAGCATAACAGACTTTTACAGACACACTGAGGAGCTGAAGGTAAGAAAGGAAGTTTGTGCCTGTGGAGTATGTCCATGGATGTCCAAGAAACCCAAGATGGCTGCCAGGCTCTTTGGGACTGGGGCAGGCTCCAGTACAGACACACCTGTGTCTGCCTAGTGACTATTTACTATGGGTAGAATCAACTAGGGCTGCAACAACCTCTACTACAGTTAGCATGACAATAAACAAGGATCCACGTCTTCAAACCATGTATCTGAAGAACTTTGTTACCTGAAATAGCCCTCATCAAAAATGACAGGATAAATAATGTTTACGCAGTGATTTGGAACAATATCTATTTCTCCAAGATGGTACAGGTGAATATTTTCTTAAAAGAAAAGAAGATGTTCCTATCAACTCAAGGAGTTAAACAATGAGTGAAAGAACAAGATGTCAGAAAGCAAGTTCAGACTAATCGAAAGGGGCTAAAAGCAACTTTGTTGCATAATTTGAAGAAAGATCTCAGCACATTTCCTTAAACCTTGAATATCTACAAGCATGAGGCAAGAAGAGGTCCCCAGCTTCAACATACAGACCCTAAAGCTGCACCCTGGAGATTGTAAGTACTTATTTTTCAGCAACAAAAAACCAGGCAAATAACTTCCAGGTACCAATCACTTTTACTTGTTACTTACATGCACTCCCTGAACCTATTACTATCCCTGGGTTATGTGATGGTCACCTTCAGTGAGAGCAATGCAATCTGGCAGCTGATACACAGTATCTGAGGTCTAGGAAGATCCCCTACAGGACGAACACTTTCCTTATTTAAACTGTAACTTCTGACTGATTTATTAAAGCAGTGGTACCTGTGGGAAGTCCCACTACTAAGAATTCAGGTTTCCTTTACAAAGGAATTTTAAGTATCTATCCAAGTAATCTCTGATCCAAATTTAAAATTCTCTTTTTGATCTATGATGAAAAACCAGACGATTCACTGTACAAGGAAGTACCATGATCTCCCTTAGAATTTGAGTTGTTTAATTAAATATAACCATCTTTTTCAATATACCACTATAGACAGCTTTTGAAGGTCTTCTGAGTGTGCCTCTGAATGCCCCAAGAATGAATTTTATATATTTCCAGAATGACTTTGAGTACCACAATGAAACAACCACCTACACACTAAGAAACTGACTCCTAATAGGAGAGTTGGCCTACTATAACTTGAGATTGAATCAAATGTCCTGAAGAATATTCACCAAACCCCTAAATTGAATCTTAACTGTCATATGCAGAAGAAGAAAAAAAGTAATGTAATAGGCACGTTTGAGCCTATATTTCTTCACAAAGTTTGAATTACAAATTACTTTTCTTGCCTGTATGCTATTTCTAATGCACAAAACGTAAAAAGATAAGTCTTCTTCATCTAATTAGTAGGCAAAATTATTACTGATTCTACAGTAAAATAAAACAGCCACTAATACAACCTGATCATATAAATCCTAATGCAGCCAAAAAAAGCCCCAACCAAACAGTAATAAGGCCTCTATATTAATTTTTTGCCCACTGTCTGGTACACCAAGCAATTCAACTAGTAACAACAATGCAAAATCACATTAGTTAGAAAACCAAAAGAACTGGGTTCTATCCTGGAAAATGCCAACCTAAGTGACTAAAGCAGTCACAACTGATGTACAAATGTACACATGCTCCCATGCATTACAAAAAGAATGATAGATATGACTCATGAAGGGTCCCTGGAAGAGTGTCTGTTCATCTGCATAAAGTACTTCACACATCTTCCAAACTTAAACCCAGTTCTCCAATTATTCAATATTCTTCAAAAGCGTTCCAGAAGTAGTAGAAGAGAGCCACAAAGACAGCATGAAGATTGAAGAAAATGCCTTGTGATCAGACAATGAAAAGAGTTCAAAGTTAATCAAGCCTATCAATACAGACACTGGAAGAAGCTAAGTCCTCTTACAGCACAAAAAGAATACATAAAGATCTTCCAACTGAAAGAATGCATATAAAATCCCCATGAATAGAAACTGGAGGCAGACAAATTCAAATTAGAGCGGGAACACAGCATGCAGGATAATGAGAACAATTAACACTTGAATAAATTATTTGGGATGGGAATCTGAATTTGCTACTACAAATAAAAGTTAGTGCTACTCTGGAATTTACATTTCAGTAAAAACACAAGTTACCGAGTTTCATAAAGGTAGACTTTTGTGCATCTCCATACAAAGAGATCAAACACAGATTTACATAAAAGATCCATCCTACAATATCTGTACACATGTTTTGCCTTGATGTCAGTACTCTCCACTGTATTGGTTCTGGCTGGAATAGAGCTAATTTTCTTCATAGTAGCTAGTGTGGGGCTGTGGTTTGGATTTTTGTTAACACAGAGATGATTTTGTGATTGCTGAGCAGTGCTTTCATAGATTCGAGGCCTTTTCTGCTCTTCACCCCACCAGAGAGGAGGCTGGGGGTGCACAGGGAGTGTGGAGGGTTCACAGCTGGGACAGCTGACCCCAGCTGACCATAGAGACATCCCATGTTATATGGCATCATGCTCAGCATATAAAGCTGGGGGAAGAAGTAAAAAGGGGGAGTGTTTGGAGTTAGGGTCTTCCCAAGTCGCTGTGACCTGTGATGGAGCCCTGCTTTTCTGGAGATGACAGAATATTTGCCTGTCCATGGGAAGTGGTGAATGAATTCCTTGTTTCACTTTGCTTGTGTTTGTAGCTTTTGCTTTACCTATTAAATTACCTTTATCTCAACCCATGAGTTTTCTCACTTTTACTCCCCCAATTCTCTCCCACATCCCACTGTGTGGGTAGGTGAGAGAGTGGCTGTTTGGTGTTTAGCTGCCAGCTGGGGTTAAACTGTGATATCCATAAATCAGAGAGTAACAGAAAAATATCTAATGTTTGCTCCCATTCCCTCCCCTCAGGCCAAAGCTAGAGACCTGTGTGTTATTCCCAATTTCTACAACTGCCCCTGCAACTTTGGACTCCAGATTTTGCCTTTGACATCTGGTTTTGGTTTAATATTTCAGTGAGATGATATATGTATTTTGTTCACCTTTGTAAAAGCAGGAAAGATCCAGAATTATCTTTAGCTTCTGTGTTTTACACTTAGACCACAGCTAATTTTTTTTCTTCCACTACACACACCTCCCTCTGATTTTTTTTACAGAAGAACCGTTTGTTTCTATTTCAGTTATATTTTACCTGTTACTTCAGGCTCCTTCCAAAATGATACACAGTCATGAATAAAAAGCCCCTTCTACAACAGTTGGTGAAATCCAATTACCTATTTAAATGTCTTTTAGTAACTCTCCTTTTATTGGCTACTCAACATGTTATTTTGCAGTCAGATAAGTTTTACAGCTTTGCTTCAGCTTTACTGCTTAAACTTTTATTCCATCTGTCCTTTTGCTTATGCTCTATTTTGATTTCTTTTGCCACTCATCTCTCATGCTGCCCTCTATTTAAAGCATCTTTCTGTTCACCAAGTTCTTCAGCATGTTTGTTTAAATATAATTGATATTAAAACCAAGCAACCATGCAATTCTGTAGCACAACACTGAGCTTTTCTGATGTTCCATTAGTATTTATTACTGACAATTTGTGGGGGATTAGAGGGGAATTCTTTCTTCATCAATTTATGAAGCACATACCATTACAAAGACTCTATGCATACATACAGTGGCAAGCAGTTAAACATCCAGAAGAAAAGCAGCCAGCAGGAATAATGGCAATAAAGAAATAATGGCTTAGGTTTGAAGAAGAGCCATCATACACAGAACTGGTATTGACACTGGAGAGCAAGAAGCAGGTGGGTGGTCCCAGTGGTGCTGTGGGTGCAAAAATGAATATACACTACCTGCCAGATGCCTGCTACAGTAAAGGACCAATCTATACAATTCTCTCAGGAACATCTGGATTGTGATAATGTAACATTGTAGCTTTTTGAGAGACTTAAAATTTTTAATCAGTACACACTACAGCTAAAGTTTCAGCTTAGAATTAACAGTTTTGTTAGAGCTTGTCTATAGCTTCCTATGAAACAGAACTTAAAAAGACATCAAACAACTCTCCTGTAAATTTGAGATTTCTAAACTTTAAGTATATTTCTAAGTTAATTATCTTGAAAAGAAAAATCCAGACATAAACCCATGGCACAGAAAACTCAGATTAGCTGTTACCTAGCTCTTCCCTGCAATTTAAGTGGTTAAAAGAGAAAGTACACACATGGCTTAGAAACTGTTATTGAAATAACTACATACAAATCTTGTATATGCATTAACAGACCTATTTAACACGGCAGAAAAATTAACTTAGTTGTTGTTTTCCTGAATGCAGTGATGATAAAAGCATCAAAAATTTTCTATGTACCAAGCTGTAGAACTACAGAACTTAAAGGGACACTATAAAGTGGTGCAGTAATACCCGCTATTACCAGAGAACTACACCAGAATAAAGTTAGGAAATGGCAATCAAAATAACTAAAAGTTCAAGTTCCAACCCTGCCACAATATACCTACATATTTTTAAGCTGGCTGGACATTTAAAAGCCTAGACAAAAAAGAGATACCATGTGCCATGGGCTTATGTTAACACTGCTAATGAAGATTATATTTCTGTATTTCCCACCGTTCCTGTCTGTAAACTTGACTTACACTGATGACTGCATAAATTTTCTGCAAGTTCTGAACTTATTCTTCAAGTCATATCCTCACTATAAATATGTTCAGTAGCAAATTAAAAAAACACATACAGCTTTCAGAAACACACCAGCTCTTATCCAATCCATGGAGAAATAAATGGATGGTAGCAGCATGATGATGAGCTTGTTAAATCAAAAGGGAATTCATCAATGTTATATCATCAGTATTTATCTTCCCCAAGAAAAACCAAATGAGTTAGTTTTCTAGAGAATTATGACTAATAGATATAATAGTTAAAAAAAGGGGAAAAATTAATGTGCGCTTCTTCCTGAATTAATTTTCAACCTTTTTTTAAATCTCAGCAAAGAAAAGTATATTTATTTGCTATTACAATTATTACCATACAAACAACATAAGTGGAAACATAAACATACCATATCTTTCCAGAGCTGCAGAATCTTGTTCTTTCAAATTCTAAAATGGACTTCTACAGTTCTTGTACCTATAATGCAAAACATTACAATTCAGTTCTTGCACTATGCTCCATACAAATCTGAAGTTCAATACAACTTCAAGACAACACATTCCAAAGTGTCCATTTGATTAGTCACAAGTCTGCAACTAAAGGAAACACAGAATCCAAGAATATGTCAAGTCAGAAGGGACCTACAAGGATCATCATACCCAACTCCACGCTCCTCACAGGACCACCTAAAACTAAAGCATATAAAACTAAATCACACTTATCATAAAAAAGTACAACAGAAAATAATTATTACGTTAGATAAACTACAAAAGCATGAAGTTCATACACACAGTGTTCCCTATTCTTTTCCCTGTAGTGATGCAATAGAGTTTTACAATTCCATTCATCCAGTTCATTACAAATACCAATTTCCTTTCTCCTTCCCATCCCTTAATTTGTGCTTTTTCTTTTTTCTTTTCTTTAAGAACTGGCACTTATAATAAGAAAAAAAATTAACACTCAAAAGAAGTCACAGATAGAACCAAATCTTTGTTCTGGGTGCATAAAACTGCTGGAGTTCAGTATGCTTTTCTATAAATTCATTTTCAGAGAAGTCATAATTAACAACAGCCTAAAACTTGAAATATTTTCAATAAACACCTAAAGCACAACCAGCTTCGAAGGAAAAGGTGACAGAAACAGACACATATGCATATAACTAAAGAAAGATATGCGCTGTGGATTCCCCATCACTGGAGGTGTTCAAAACCAAGCTGGATGGGCTTTCAGCAACCTCATCTACTGAAAGGTGTCCCTGCCCTTGGAGGGGGTTTGTAACTAGATTTTTCTTTAAGGTTCCCCTACCAACCCAAACCATTCCCTGAATCTATGAAAACTACTAATTACTTTCCAAAAAAGTTAGTAATTTGGCCCAGAATATAACATTTTCAGTACTGTGAAGATTTAATACATAATTGCTTGGCTTAAAACTCTATTAAGAACAAACAAATCCAACACAGCTGATTTAGGCTGATCTCCAATATAGATCAGGGTTCCAACACAGGAAACTCCGATCTGGTTACCTTAGTAGTACATTCAGTTTTATTTTAAAAGATGTCAAACCAGCAAAAAAGGATTTAGTGTCAGGGGCCAAACTCTTTATCAGGGAACTGAAATGGGGTGATCCTGGACCAGTTTTACCACTAAAGTTCTAAGCTCTTACAATGCAAGCACACTGTTTTGTATTTAAAAAAACATTAGTTATATAAGGTACCGTGCACGCTTTGTGAAAAGACTGCTATTTCAACAAACAATTCTACTAATTATGTAGCTTTCTGTACAGTTAGGATTACTGTGTTAACGACACGCAACTGTGTCAATAAAACTTCACTGCCATTCTTGAAAAAAGAAGAAAAATTTATCTGAACAACATAAGGCAGTAACTGATGATTTTCCTGCTTGCAAGTAGCACTTGCACTCCATATCCACAGCAGAAATCCAAAATACCTTATATTCTATTAGAGAATAATTCTTCATTCACAGTGGTGCCATTAGACAAACTCAGTTAAAAGTAGTCTGACAAATGCAACCAATATTTTCACACCTAGTGTTGCAGGACTTCCAGATTCAATGTATACATTTGCTCCTGTACAGACACAGAGCAGTGTCATCTGTATAAAATTCTCTCATTCTCTCTAAGATACAAAAGCACAAATTTTCAGTGGACAGAGTAGGAGGACAGCACCAAGTACAGCATGAAAGCATATTGCAAATGTATCTACCAGGGATCTTATGATTATTGCCCGGCAATAGAGACAAAAAAAAAAAGGTTCCCAACAGAACTGAAGCTGTGGAGTAGCACAGGACCATACAACTGACAGAGGAAACAAGACCACAAGGGAGGAGATGCAGACAGGTTATCTGCATAATAACACACAGCAAAAGAAGAGCAAATCCAACAACACAAAACTGAAGTTCCTGGACTTCCAGTTCTTCACCTTCAGTCTCTCCCCACCAGCTACCACTAAGGCAGAACAGAGTTCAGCAGTCTACTGAGTCTAAAGTCTACATTTGCTCCAAGGCTACATGACAACGCAAAAGGAAATAAGACTCTGTAACGTTCATCTAAAAGGAATGAAAATTATTTCATGAAGTCAGATGTACTTCAACATTCACCTTCAGTATACTTAATTAGCACTAAGCCACATCTGGCTAAAAAAATGCAAATAACAATGTGACTAAAAGCTTGGCCAACCTTATTGCTTCCACTCCACATTAAAAAAATCTTGATCAATCATGTGACCAGAGCCAACAAAGCTGCTTGTTTACAACTATGTCTTCAAGGCACACTGAATTATATCAACACAGAGTAAAGCACTGAATTAACCACACTGTAGCATATGCAATTACAAAATATTTAAGAAATTAATTATAAATTACAAAAAATATTCTTCAACTCTCGTGTGTGGCTTTATAAGAGATATCACAAAATTATCTCTATCAGGTGCCTAGATTATGTTTTCCACTTGTGGTTTTGAGTTGTTGCGTTTGTCTGGTTTTATCCAATAAATGCAGTACAACAGGAAAGGAAGAAAAAATTCTGAGAGCACTACCCTAAAGAAATAATACCTAGTATTATAAATTTTCTGACACAATTTCAAATATTGAAGTTCAATTAAGAGTAATTTTCTTCCACAGCTAACATTCTTAACAGTAAACAAAAATCACATTAGTCAAGTAAAAAACATCACATTCACAAACCTCCTTCTTTCAATCAGATATTCGAGCTATAGGAATTACGCAAATGGAGTATTTTTCACAACCTTACTATGGAAAGAGCTCAATCTTTGCAAACAAAAAATACCAGGGTTTCAGAGAAGTGATCCACTCTCTTGGGAGCCCCCGTGTCTTTGAAATCTGATGGGATTTGCAGGTTGCGTGGACTCTTCAGTATGCATTTCTATTGGCGACAATGAGCAAGTTTTGCTACACCAGCTGAAACACAAGGTGTTGCTACTCAGCCAGTGTACACTAGTATACCTTGGACTTTCTAAAAATAAACCTGGGTGTACACTCATAGTAAAACACAATATTCACCAGCAAGACTTTGGACATGAGATTTTACTATGAAAAAACAAACAATCGGAATATAGCGATACAAATAAGAAATATGAAAAACTGTACTGGAAACAGAAATTCTGAGGTAGTAGCAGACTTCCTCAGTATTATCTAGCTTTGCAGAAGTTTTTGATTTCTTTTAAGAAAATGGCAAATACCACATTGTAAAATAAAGCATTAGTTAGCTCAAACATACAACCAACCACAATGCAAAAGCAAAACCCATCTACAACTATGATAGCCTTTCTTGAAGTACTTTGACCTATGTCCCATTTGAGAAGTTCAGTTCCTTTAAGAGCCACTCCACCACCCGCTAACAGTCCAGGCCTGCTGAACTGCAGCTGCTCCAACCTGGGTCCCAGGGAGCATACCAGAGCAGGAGTACACAAGCAGTGCCAGACCCTGGCTGCCTGGACAAGCCTGGCCTCTCTCAGTGCCTTGCAAGCTTGGCAACACAAGACAGATCACTCTTGTGCCTCCCCAGCACACAGCTCCTAAGGGTGAGGGAGAGGTGTCTATCATCCTGATCTCATTTCATCAATTTCTTTGGTGTAATGATTATCAAGGAAGTATTAAAAAGTCCTAAAAATGGTCTGCCAAAGGAAGCAAAGAGCATGGTATTCTCTATGGAGAGATGAACTAGCTTCACACCTAGGACTCTAGCTTGGTCAGAAGTCCTGTCACAGTCCTCACACCACACCAGAATGAAATGCAAACTACGTGGACTAATCATTGTCAGACCATTATGCAACAACCACCAAACCCAAACAGACAATCTGTAATTTTCTGCTTGTGATCCTACCGATCCACAGGCCACCAAGATCCAATTTCCTTTGGGTTTCAAACCACTCTTTAGTTTTTGATACTTAAATTTTGTCTTTAGTTGTTTGGGTTGCAGCTTGGACATTCTGTCACATGAGGAAGGAACATGAAAGCAAACAGAGGACAGGAAGATTTGAGACTTGGCTTCACCAAGGGCAAGTCCTGCTGGACCAAACTAGTGGCCTCCTGTGATAGAGTGACTGCATCAGTGGACAAGGGAACAGCTACTGATGTCATCTATTTGGACTTCTGTAATGCTTTTGGTCCCCCACAACACCCTTCACCCTAAACTGGAGATATAATGGATGGACTCTTTGGTGGATGAGGAATTGGCTGGATGGTTGCACAGAGAGGGTAGTAGACAATGGTGGAATGTTCAGATGGACATCAGTGAAAAGCAGTATCCCTCAGGGGTCCATACTGACACTGTATTGTTTAGTAGATTCATCAGTGACAGACAGTGGGACTAAATGTACCCTCAGGAACCATGCAAACAATACCAAGCTGTGTGGTGTGGCTGATATGCCTGAGGAATGGAATGCCATCCAGAGGGACCCGGACAAGACTGAGAAGTGGGCACATGGGAACCTCATCCAATGAGGCCAAGTGCAAGATCATGAACCTGCGCTGGGACAACCCCTGGTTTCAATACAGGCTGAGGGGGATGAGGGAGTTGGCAGCAGAATTAATTACAGAAGAACTTGGAGATCCTGGTTATTGGAAGGCCAGCCTTGTCCCAGCAACGTGTGCTTGCAGCCCAGAACATGTCCTTGGCTGCACCAAGAGCAGCATGGCCGGCAGGCCAAGAGAGACCAACCAGTCTGCCCTTCTGCTCCTCTGAGAGCCCACCTGGAGTGCTGCATCCAGCTCTGGAGTCCTCAGCACACAACAGACACAGACCCCGTGGAGCAAGTCCAAAGGAGGGCCACAACAATGATCAGCGAGCTGGAGCAGCTCTCCTACGAAGAAAGGCTGAAAGAGTTGGCATTGTTCAGCCTGGAGAGGAGAAGGATCTGGAGAGACCTGTTTGCTTTTGTTTAATACTAAAGAGGAGCTTACAAGACAGAGGAGAACAAACTTTTTACAAGGGCCTGCTATGACAGGACGTAATGGCTTTTAACTAAAAGACAGTAGATTAAGACTAGATGTAAGAAAGTAATTTTTTACAATGAGGGTGGTAAAACACTGGAACAGATTGCCCAGGGGTAGGAGATGCACCATCCCTGGAAACATACACAGTCAAGCTGGACGGGGCTCTGAGCAACCTGATCTAATTGAAAATGTCCCTGATTATTGCAGAGGAATTTGGACTAGATGACATTCAAAGGTCCCTTCCAACCTAAACTATTCAAAGTCTGGGGAAAAAAAAAAAAGTAATGCACTCCATATCAAGCAATGAAGAGGTACATCAGTTCAAGTTGTCCTATATCCACCACCACAGTAATCCACCTCTGAGTGACAGTCCCACTTTCTATCATACTACATAAGATAAACATGATCCTCAGAAGTAAGTTATTATGTTAGTACGCAGAGCATGTTTTTAAAGTTATTTGAATGGATGCAAACAGCGGCGCTTTTCAATGAAAAGTACTGGGACAGCTACATACTGTGAATGCCCTTTTCAAGCCACCAGATCAAAAAAAAAAATATCAAAGCTCTGTTTTGCTAACTAGAAGTTTCTCTAAAAAAACATATATACTTCTGTTCTAAGGAAATGCAAGTAGCTTCAAAAGAAGCAGATCACCCCTCTTACCTAAAACAGTGAAGTGAGGGTCCAGAAGGAAGCCACCCATTTAGCTCCACTCAGCTGACCAACTGCAGCTTCTCCTAATTCTTCACCACTCTGTAAAACATGGGTAAAGAACCATGCAGGACGGTAACGGAAAGAGTATTGGTAAAGATTGACTTCCACCCCCTTCCTCCATTCAGCAGTTTGCATAATACAGGGAAGCAGGCTCAACCTATTAAAGTAAGTAAGAAGTAGTTAATGCTTCCTTTAAGAGATTCATTCACAAGAGTATTTGTTACACAGAACTATAAGAGTATTTGTTACACAGAACTATGATAATATTTAAATTATAATGTAGTTTTGCACCCAGCAAGTTATTTTGTCAATAAGCTCTATCCCTCCTAACCACAGGAAGGTGTAGCTATTCAAAAACAGCAATTTGAAGAGCTATTTAGTCAGATGTTACACTGCCAAACCTGAATCCCGGATCTCAACATTATTTGATTTTCACATTCTTCCTATGAAGTTATTTTCCTAAAGAAATGTGTTACCACCTGGTATAGTCACTGAAGTGGTGTTTCATTGCAAAATGTTACCTTTAGACTGTATTTGCTGACTTTCTGCTAACCAACCAGACACATTACACACATTACTATTCCTATGAACCAGCTTTTTTTTCAAACTTTTATTCATGGGCAACATAGCCTTATGAGGCCACCAGGCACTGCCTGTTAATACAAGAAGTTAAAGCAGTAAATGTTAAAGTCAAAGTATTTAAGGTGATAAAATTCACTTTGAATATGAGATTTGCTCACTTCTGTGGTCTCTGGGAACCACCTATTCAGCACAGCTTATAGAACTTCTGTGAGGGGGTAATTCTTATTTTTTTAGAAAGTAAACAACATACTCTAGATTTTTTTCATTACTGACTCTGATAGCAAATGTACTACTCTCCTCCTTCCAGGTACAAATCAGAATTTGATTAGTGACAGAAACCTTTTAACACCGCTTCTCTAAAAAATTCACAACTACCTTAAATACACTGGATACTTCAGAAAAATTGTAAAACACACCGCCTTTGTTTAAAAATCAATATCAATTCATTAATTAAAGACCTGGCCCACACTATCAGAAAGGAAGACTGATGCTGGAAATGAGATTTATGCCTACATACTTTATGAATTCTGTTCCCTTTTCCCTCAATTGCATGTTCTATTTTTAAGAATTAGTGGCTTTCATCTTCAGGTGCATGAGTAAACTGGTGTGGGGAGGGAGAAACACATTTCCTGTATTTAAAAGAAGATGAATTCTCTCTGGACATTCGCTAAGTATACTACAACTAAAACTAACACAGGGAGAAAAAAAACCTTTCCTGCGCAGCAAAAATCAGGATGATGCATATTTAAAAAAACATAAAAACTGAATTAATTTCATGATAAGTGTCATATCATGTACAATGCTATTTATTGTTTATATAAAATGTTATATGTTAAAACATGTTCACAATTAAACATGTTTAAAACTTAAAACTCAACTCAAAAGTATTTCCACCCCCATTATTTACCTGGTTAAGCAGTACCTGTGAATTCCAAGAACTAGTGAAGAATATGTCAACAAAGGACATAATCATAATGAAACAAGCATGATTTTGTACTGTATGTGCTGGGTCATGGTGGTACACATGACATTTTATACTTTCAAAAGAGAAGTTAAATGATATGAAAAAGAACCTAGTTTATTTTCTCAAGTTGATTAAAACAATCAGGGACAATTTTCAGGTGCTCTAACAGGGACTTGAACAGGCTGAGAAAATCCCTGGACGTATTTAACATATACACACAGTATTCAACTCCATTCACAAAAGAATCATCGTTCTAATGTTTTAAAAAAGAACATCAGCAATCAAAAAAAAAGGGAAAAGACCAGAAGTCTTGTTTGTTATTAAAAAAAAAAAAGATCGAACTCACACAACTTTAGAGTTCTGAAGAGGGCTTGGACACAGAAATCCAGGCTTTAAAACACACTGCTGTTCAAACCTGACTTTTTTACAAAGTCACAGAACCATACCCTGAAATAAACCCTAACAAATCATTCATAAGCATTCATTTTGGTATCTAGCTTTGTGCTTTTATTTCTATATTCTTGGGAGATGCTCAGGACACTCCAATGAAAAGACCTCTAAAATGAAAGGACCTCTAATAAACAAAATTAACTTCTTAATTCCAGCAGGCAAATGCTACATTAAATAGCTAACACTTACAGTGGAATGGAAGGTGTTTGTAAAAGAGAGATGAAGCACATATAATATTACACAGAAATAATTTCAATTAAAAGTATCAGCTCTGTAAGTAGTGGACTAGGTTTTCTTTCACTATTTTTCTGTATTGAGTTGACAGAATGATACTGCACTACAAACTGCATCTGTTTTAAAAGACAAATATGTTACAGTTTTCTCTGCATATCCACATCAATTTAGCAATACACATTTCATACTTTCAATTCACCACACTCAATTAAACTGAGTTTTGCAATATTTTCAAATTTCTAAAAGGTACCTTCAACTGTTTCCACGATGAAAGGGCACAGCTATTCAGAGCCAACATCTAAACCAAACAGTTTGTGAGAAATGTAAGCCCACTTTCCAACAGTTTTCATTCTTATCAAATAGTACACCTCTCACTGTCTCCATCATTTCCCTCTCCCCCCACCATAAGTGTCTAACAACACACTACAACTCAGAGCATGGCTTTTTCCTTAGCAAGGAATCTCTCTAACTGGATTCTATTTGCATGAATTAGGAACTTAATCTTATCTTTTGGACCTCTCCCTTTCAAACCAGTCAGGTAGTCAAAAAAAAAAAAAAAAAAAAAAAAGAGAAAGAGAAGATAAATTGACAATACAATCACGCAGGTCTTACTTTGTTAAGAAATCAAAGCTAAATACGGGTACAATTTTCCACTGAGAAACTTTCTGCTAGACATGCCAAGAAGCATGGTAAAACCACTCTGAGAAGCTGATTTCTCACAGGGGTTCAGTTTTGCGGACTCCTACTGAAGCAGGTAAGTTTCCACACAGACAGAGGGACCATCCCTTCAGTGATGTGTAATACACACGCTTAGTGCCAGAATTAGACCAACACACTACACAGAAGGAAACAAAACAAGTATTTCCATTAACTGGAGGAAAAAAAAAGGAATAACTACAAGTCTATAAATTACAGGTTCTTGTCACTTAAAGGAGAACTTTGAAACATATTTTGTGTCTTAAGCAGTAGTAACTTTTGAATGACCACAACACATTATCTTAGACATCTGATTTACAAATCAACAACGAACTGTAACATCCCTTAACAGAAGTATTGTTAAGGTATGCTTAAAAACTGAAGCCCAGAAAGTCCTGCAGTCAGGAGCGACAGATCACATGCATCAGCAAGGCAGCCTGCTCACAGGTTAAGACCCAACTCCTCAGACCGGACAAAAGGTAACACAAGCAAGTGATCGGACCCACTTGGTCAAACAGGCCTTGGCCACTAGTTAAGAGACCCTCGCAGTACTTCCCACTCCGGCAGCCGGCCGCGCCGACGGCACCGAGCCGTCCCACGCCCGCAGCAGCCCCGAAGAGTAGTCACCAAACCGGGAAACCGAGGCAGGGGCAGGCTGGGTTCACCCAAGGTCGCCCAGCGAGCCGGGTCTCCCCGGGGGGACGGGAGAAGCTCGGAGCCACCCGTCCGCCCGGCCTTCCCGGGGCGGTCCCGCACCCATGCGTCTCACGGCGCGGAAGGAGAGGACCCCCGGGGCTGCCGCCTTCCCCTCCCCGGCGCGGGGGAGCTGGCAGGGCCGCCTCCCTCCCTCCCCTTCAGGGCCAGCGTGAGTCGGGCGCC